>LR736860.1:171201-190255 GCA_902654985.2 Oryctes borbonicus
TTCAAATACTATTACATTACGATGTTGCTTTAAATTATTTCAATTGAAAAAAAGAATATCACCATTATGGTCAAAGGGTGTTGTTCTATGTTCTATGTCTTCATTTGGTAGTAGTGTATTTTCTTTGCTAATGTTGGCCATAACCAATAAGACAGTATCTGTTTTACAGAGGATTGTTGTAAATTAGATTTTACTACAACAGTAATGTTATCTGATGATTCTGTACGACTAGGCATCAATACACTGCCTAAGAAGTTTCTAACATTTGAACATTTCACGTCTTCCCAAACACAAAGGAGATGCTGAAAACTATTAATTAAACATGCTTGACAAACATTATACTAAGAACGTAACACTTCTACTACAACCAGAGTTCACTTCCATATTGCATTTTTCGTCTGCCTGGCGACAACGAGACACACATCACTTTCTTTTTATTGTTAAATTGATTCATTTCATTATAAGAACAAAAACTTAATGCGGCCTACAAATTAACACAAGCCTAGATACAACTCAAAGAAATATACAGCTTTGTGAATATGTATTAGACACCCCTAATTTTTCTTCGGTTGCATAAAAATAAATTATATATGAATAAAACGACAAAGTAGATATACCATCCAGGATATTTTATTAATTTTATTAATATTTTCAATATTTTATTGGTCCACCAGTTGCTTTTATTAGAGATCTTACACGTTTTGGCATACTACTAATTAATTTGCGACATACATCGCTGGAAATTGAGATCCATTCGTTGAGGATTTGTTGGCGAAGGTGCTCTTTTGACCCACACTGATGTTTTGCGATGTTTTTCTTCAGAATATACCATAAATTTTCTATTGGTGATAAGTCCGGGGACTGTGTCGGCCAGTTCAACAGTCGCACCCCGTTTTCCGCGAACCACTGCATTGTTGCCGTTGCACGGTGACAAGGAGCGTTGATAAAAATATTCAACATTCTCATCTTCAAACAATTTTAGTACGGATGGCTCCAAGACCTCCTGTAGCATCTCGGTATAACGGTTGCTATTCATGCGCCCTTCGCAAAGAAAGATTTTGAAAACGCCTGATGCCGACATGCATCCCTATGCCATGATGCTACTGCCACCATGTTTTGCCGTTGGTACGATGCATTGCGGGACATATTCTTCTCCGGGCCTTCGCCGTACAAATTGGGCCCCCCGTCATCCGAAAAGCTGCAATAAAAGAAGAAAATACAGCAAACATGATTAAATAAGACGTTTATAAAATTACGTTATGTAAATTACGTTTGATGTAATAAACAACTACAAAAGAAGATAAAAGGAGCATACCTTGATGTTAGATTCCTCAGAAAAGATTACACGCGACCATTCTTCCTCTATCCAATGCACGTACTTATTGGTCCTTTTTTTGATGCGTTGGAGTTAAGTACGGCTTCTTTCGCGCTATACGCCCATGTAAATTAAATGCCTTTAGTCGCTTTCTTACCGTACTTGGGGTCAGAGGCGTCTTTCGTTCTAAAAGGCGATCTGTTCTTGCCGTGGTTCGCTGTTTTCTTCCTGATTTAGGTCTATTTTTATAACTCCCGGTTTCTTTATAACGTTTAAGAGTAGTCTGAACTGCACATCGCGAACACTTCATTTTTTTAGAAATTGCACTTTGCGTTAAGCCTTGCGTACTAAGTAATACAATTTGGCCACGTTCTGCCATGGTTAGTTCGCGTTTTTTAGGCATAATTGCAAACACTATCGAACGGTCTATTATATTTAGGATATAAAATAAAACAGCACATTGAAAAACAAACTTTTCTTGAGAACGCAACAATAGATCCGCACAATAAAAACAATTTTCACTCAAGATAGCTCGTATCAAAAGTAAAAGTAAATGTACAGTAGAATATATCAACGACTGTAACGGTGGTCAAAAATGAGCCATTAATTACTTTCTGAGTAGTATTTAATAGAAACCTATTCTAATTGATCGGGATATTACGAATAGTGACTCGAAGATAACATTAGGGAATACCCCTGTAAGTTTTGTGATGTAGCAAACTTGCCACATACACTGTTTGGTGTAGTGTAACCACCGTTCACTTTTAGAAATCAATTAAAATTAATAATTTATTAAAGATTCGCCCAGCTGCAGGACCCACAATGCGCATCCGCTATTAGTGCTGCGTGGCTACTCTGGCAATGACTTAAACTCAAAACAGGGAATAGCAGAAATAGAAGAGAATGTTTTTGCTTTTGAAAAGCTCACCTTGCCCCGGTTTTGCAAAATTACTGTTTCCATTTTTTTTTCTATAACAAAATAGATTATTTGGCTTGTAGCCTATTTTAGTTTAGAATTTGATTTTCTCCAGAATTTTATGAGGTATTTTATATTTTAATTAAAATAAAGGTCTGGGCTATTTTTGTAGATTACCAGTATTTTTTTTTTGTTAATTATTATAAAAAATATATTTGAAAAAAGGAATTGCAGTTGCCATCATTCCAGTGGTTTATAATGAAAATCATAGTACCCATTGCTTTGCCTACTATTATAAACATTGGAAAGAAACATGCTTATTCAATGCTTAATTTGGCAAGCAAAGAATTGATTACTATTTCTCATTACGATCATGGCGATTTACAAGTCCCTTGCAAGGTTGGATGCGGATTATTTCAAAAAAATCTCCACATGTATGAAATAATATATTTTGCAACAAACACATGAAATAGATTTAAATAGATCTAGAAAATTAAACTATTATTTATTATAATGACTATTGAAAATAACGGAAACAAATTGTTTTATATTCTGTGCATCCTCACACATCATGGCATTAAATAATTGTAATCTGCGTTTCTTTTTTTTTAATTCAAAATGGTCATATGAATTCCTTGAATACAGTGAAATATGCACTGCTACTTAAAAAAAGACCAGTTTGTACATCTAACCAATTTCGAATTATTTTGATTTGAAATACATACCAATAATGTCCGGTGGTTCGTAAATAGAAAAGTAAACACCATTGCTACAGGGATGATTTGTACTAATGTGTGTACCGAGTGAAACAAAAATATTAACTAAGAACATCACAGAATTACTATATTATTTAGTTACATATTATAAATTTATAATATAGAAAATGTATACAAGACTTACTTTCATTACAAATTATAAGTAAAATATAAATTTATATTACAGATTTCGCAATCAGAACACAAAGGACAGTCTTTACACCTTTAATCGCCTATAATGTACACATGTAGGCCATACTTTAAAACACACAAATCTTTCAATTACACATTTAATTTATTGACGTATGTAGTATGTATTTACTCATTGTAGCACTATGATAGCTTCATTTGGAAAGCCTGTTTACAAAGTAGGTATAAATTTACTTACATTTACGTTACAGTAGAATTTCTTATTTTATTTTCTTAGAATACCTGTACATTTCATGGTTAAATGCAAATTAATTTGACATTACACACAGTATTTAAGAAATCTACCTTTACCTATCAATTAATACTGAACATTTATATGGTAACAAAAATTTTCATTCATCGGCTATTTGCGATAAGTAGTAGATTGCAATGTAAACGGTATCTTTACACTAGCAGCATGTATCTACTTAATAATAAAGAATTACTTATACAAAACGACTCTTAAACAATATTGAAGAAATACATTTAACAAAATATGGTCACTTCAAGGTAATGAAACAACATGGTACGTATATAGGAGGCTGGCTTGGGGATTATTTAAATATTTTAATAAAATAGAACTATAAACTAAATATTGTTTATATAAAATATCTTTTTTTAACTTTAAATGATTTTGCTTTAATTTGCTTTTTCAAAAAAAAATCACTATCTGGTTTATAACTGTTGCGTCAAAGGCCTATTTTATATAAATACATCGGAATTTGTATGAAGAAAAATTTGTAATGGTATTCGCTAACGTGAAATGTTTTTGAATTTGAATCTAATTCCAAAATGTAAGGTATGTCCCTTTAAGTAACTGCTTTTATTCAATGCGATTATTTGACTTTCTATTTTTTGATTTTCCGCCTCAGATATATCTAAAAATAAGTTTTCGGTATGTTAAGCAACATCTTCTAAGTCTAAGTTTTTATATTGCCGCATTTGAAAGATTAAAGGCAATATACTTTTGTAGGTTCAGGTTGACTTTATTTTCTGAATATATGCTTATATTATGCAACTAAGCACGCGTTGCGGATTGATGTTTTGTGAAAGAAAAAGAGCGACTAGGCCCATAATTTGTTTATGTTTTATAAATGTTGTTACATTTATATATATATTATACTTCGCTAATAAATTGTATTATTATTATTACTATATTTCTTGGAACGTATTGCATCTCTTTTCAATACATTAAGTTGCTTATCTTATTTATTTCTTTTGTTAAACATCAATCTGCAGTTCGTGTTTAAGCGGTCGGTACAGATACTTCATCGTTACAAATTAATTTTGCCGGTAACCCCCAAATAAAGTGATATTGATATTCGATAAAATTAAGATCCGGATATCCAAATCCATTATCCGGTTTACAGATCCGGATCCGATACTCGATTCTTTGGATCCGGACTAATTTTCCAACACTTCGTTTCCAGATTCGGTATGTGCTATTTCGGATTCCTATCTCATATTTTAGAATACATCTTCGAATATAAAAGATACAAGTTATCGAATAATCGAATGGAAGTATACATATTTATAGATTTGGTTAATATGTCTATGCATTAATGAAATTCAATGTAAATTAAACGTTCTACTGCAATTTAAAATAGAAGTATCATATATCGTACTTCCTTTCATTATCAATAAAAATAAAAACAACACCTATTCAAGTTTATTGTGCAGATGGGTATATGTTTTTTACTTTATTTTGCAATATAGAAAGTGTTCAATAAAAAAAAACATATACGGAAAAAGTGCACCAGTTTTTAAAATCCGTCAACTCTCTATACGCACAATTCAAATTATATAAGCATGCAATAAGTCAGATGATTATTGCAGCTTTACTGTTTGATAATTACTCGACCTACTGGAGGTTTTCGCAAATTACTATGAACTTACTATTTGCTCGAAGTTATCGGAAAACGGGACTGAATCCGCGTTATCCGGTAATGGATTCGGATCCGAGATTTCGAATAACAGATCCGAAACCGAATTATCGGAAAACGAATCCAGATACTAACACCAAGATCAGGATAGTAAACTACCCGAATTTTGATAACAGCTTTAGTGTATTTTGATTCGGTGTCAGACTTATGTGCAGTGAAATAGAATTCATGTTAAACTGCCGTTGTTGCCGCGCTTCTTCAAAATAAAAACAATCTTCGAATATTTTTATATTACAAAAAACGAAATGGTCAATTGTAGATCTATTTTGATAAAATATTCAATTTTCTGCAGATAAAAATAGAATTTCTATAAATACTTTTAACACTACTACCAGCAAACTATATTCGTTTGCAAATTTTTTAAGAAAAGAAATTGACATATCCTTAATTCTATACTACAAAAATACTGAACAAAACGTGAAGTCTTTTGTTTCATTGCACTAACATTATGCACTTACTGTGCAAATAAAAAATTTAATCAGTCTTCATTAAGTAAGATGAAATGTTTGTGCAATAAATCTGCTTACTACATATTTCTTCTTTAAATTTAATAATTTATCAATTAGCTGCCGGAGCAGACTATGAGAATAAGGGGAAAACAAAATGTAAGTTAAAATTTAAGTTTAATCCGCTTTGATAGAGAATGGCAATACGCAATTAAAACGATCATATTTCGAAGTTATCTGTACTAGCAGAGAGAGTATTAGAAATATATGTCCTAAGTACAGTAGCAATATATTCACAAAATATATTTTGTAAGTTATATGGTTGTCAGATTGGTCGAATGGTAGACAACTAGAAATATTCGTTTACATATTGATAGATTACTGCACATATATTCTATATTTGAACACCGATTTTTAAGCATCCCTTTTTATAAAATTGATTAAGGTTAATCGTTTCCAGAAGCCTATTGTCTCCCATTTGCTATTTAATATGAAACTTGTGCTCCAATTTAATTCTCTTTTGGTTTGTGATCATATTTTGTTGTAACCATTTTGACTTTTGAAGTGTATGTATTGAAATTAAAGTCTAAATTTAGTGTCAGTCTCATAAAATCAATGGCACAAATGTAAATAATGACTTTTATTTATTGAAAGTGCCTAACAGTCGGGAATATGTCGCAGACGACATGATCAGCTACGTTTTTAATCATCACCTGTTGTCGGCGATGTTTGTTATCGTCGTATGGGATATTGTCGTAGATGTGGGCAAGACTGTAGATTCTTGAGAACTTTTGTGACGTTTAATTGAATTTACTTCTTGCGAAGAATTGGGCGGCCTTTTTGCAGTCTTCATTTTTAAATACCAAGGATGATTAGAAGATGAATGGTTATCTGAACTACAGTCTTGAATTTCAACACTTGAACGAGGGCTGGAATTCGAACCATGCTCCGAATCTGGTGATGGAAGGTTTGTTACTAAGTGAGCTATCGCAGCTTCCAACTGTTGTGGATCATCTACTTCTTGTGACTCGGAGTTGTTTATAATCTGTAACATTCCCTAAATATATAAAACAGACAAGTGTAGAACATCACAAAAATGAGATCTATTAGTGCTGGTTTATCAAAGGCGCATGTGATTATTAGTAGTAAATACAATAATTATTTCAACGTCACAAACTGATAAGGCAGTATTTTCGGGTTAATCAAGTTAGTTGAATAATGAGGGACGATATAAATCCCATTTCCCACCAAAGATGAAAAAGAACAGTAAAGGAAGTTCTTTTTTCCATAACAAATGTGAATAAGTGGTACACAACCGGCAATCATCAATCATAGATTGAAATTACGACGAGTTGGCTAGAAATAGCGAATGTCGCTTGATTTATGCATTCACAGAAAGCATACAACCAAGAGTACACCAGTCGTCTGATGATCATCTCTCATCTCTGCACCGTGTAAAATCCTCAACGTCGTCAGGAAAGATGGATAATTTGACTGTAGGTGTGCGGCGCATGGTATACATTTCCATGATGAACAATTCCAGTCTCGACAACGAGCTTTGGGGACCGTCAGACGAAAGATTCAAAAATTGCCGAACAGAATCTAACTGACAGTAAGAACGACAAGTGTTGCGCCAAACCCAATTCGATTCATCGTACTCAGCAAACCACAATGCATCAAAGGCCTGAAAAACGTCCAAGAACACAGCACCCACTGTCTCCCGCCGCTCAAAGACATCTCTAATTTGTTCAGTCAGACGAAACAATACAGGTCCGTGAGAAAGTTCTAATTGGAGTTTAAATTACTCGTCTAGCAAAAGATAGAAAGTGTGTTTCGAAAACAGATTAGAATAATTGCCTCAACGAGTTTAGAAAACGAGGACAAGAGACTAATGGGACGGTAATTCTGTGGAAAGAGGTAACCACACAGAATGTTTAGTATATAGACGTCAAACTCTCTGTGATCTCGTTCAGCCAAATTTCGTAGAGTTAACGTCGCCTTTTTGTAAATTTGACATTCAGCTAATGTTTACATTTCTGAATTCGTTTGTTTTATTTATTAGAGGTCGTAGGTTCCAATTTGTAAAAGTTAGTGAATTGTAACACCTTTTAATATGATTCTAAACATTGAGTTGCATTTATAATGAAGAGTTTACAACTGAAATATTATTCTGATGTATTCGCATATGTTTTATGGTTTCGCGAATTTTTTGTTATTTAAAAATATTTTTTTCATAATTGCTCGTACACACACAATCGCATTAAATTTAGCATGGGTCCGGTGCTGTATACTCAGAGGCAATAATATTACACAAGTACATCGCTTCCTACCCAGTCTTGTGGTAAAGTATTGCGATGTGGTAATTTTGAAAAGCAATAACAACATAGTATAGTAACAAGAACCGACAAAAATATACTATTATTTTCCACCATTTGTATTTTTGTTTCGAATGGCCTCTTATTTAAAATATATATTTATTTTTAAATGGCAGCAGTAACATTTTTTAGCAGATTTTGAATTCCTATACATTTCAAGGGATTAAACTAAAAAAAACTAGAGAAAAAATGAAATTTAAGAAAAACACAAAAATTAAAGAATTAAATGAAATGCTCAAACTGAAGTTCTTCTAACTTTTGGGGTTTCTCCTTGAACACTCTTGTTTTTAAGTGAAAGAAATACAATAGGTTTAAATGGAGTGACCTAGCGAGCGACTGGATAAAATCCTGACGTCCAATCCAACGACCTGGAAAATTGTATCTAAGTACCCCGGAACATTAATTGCATATAGTGTGATGGAGCCCCATCTTGTTGAAACTATACATTACGGCTTGGGATACCTGGTTAATTATCATGTGGATTCTTCGTCGGCCAATAACGGCAGTTTACCTATTTACAAAACCATTAAGACAACACGTAGCTTCGTCAGAAAATAAAATATTGTTGAAAAAATGTGAATCATTATTAAAGATTTCTATCATTATTCCACAAAACTGTATTGGCCTGTCCGGCTGTAGAGCTTGTATTTGTTTTTACAGTAACACATCTAGAGATAGGTCTTCGGTAGTAGGTTGGTTGGAGGTGGCTGATTTTAATACTATCTATGACATCGCCCGTTTGTCTAAATTTAGCAACCAATCTCGAAACCGTTGATTAGGTTATGAGTTCGCACCGGATGAACGTTTGTTGAATAAACCGCAAATTTCGTTAGGAGAATGTTGATGAGAACCATGATAAAGATTTCGATACTTGCAATTGTAGATAGCAGTTAATTTCACAACTTTCACACAAACTAATGGAAAAAAACACTTTTGCGATGCGAGCTATTTTATTGAGATAAGTCAATAATTCTTTAACAGACGTTTACCTAACTAAACTCCAATACACAAACAATCTGTTAAAACCAATAATATTCTACTGCCATTATCGTAAGAATAAGAGGGACTCAATAGTTCAATATTTTTAAATATCTTATTTTTTTGTTATTTAACACCAATGTATATCCACATTAAAAAATTTACAAGGATTCCAAGTCTGTCAAAAATGCTACTATTACCATTTAAAAAGAAAATATTTTTGTTATTATCATCAGAAGCCGAACCTTGTATAGAAACATCTCAAGTAAATGAGAATGATTTTGTTCAGTGGATGTAGAAAATATTGGAGTACTTATTACAGTAGGTATGATGGTACTTTGGAGAGTATGTTCGCTGTAACTTAAAAGTAAACAAAGTGATTATTAAGACCGCTGGAATTATTATCATTTCACATTACTCTTAAAGTTTGGCCTATATCATGACTTGGCTGTTTATATACAATTCAAATGAATCATCTAAAATGTTCTTGTAGCAAATAAAATGCTAAAGCGCAATCTGCCTTGTCGCTATTAGATGAATTGGTACAATCAATCTTTGATGGGAAGAATAACAAAGAAGCAATATTTTTAATTTACATCTTGCAGGTTATTACTAAAATTGTTTATTACAAATCCAATTCCATTATTAATTTATTTGAAGTAAACAAAAGACATCATCTACAGCGGCCAAAAAAAAAGTACTTACATACAACACCGCCTTAACAGGTTTCTATTACTTGACCTCTTTGAAGTGAAATGGTATAAAAGGAACACTATATTGAAATGCATGTAAATCAATTATATTATGACTGTTTGAGGTTTACTGAGTTTGCATTACTGTATGGTATGAAAATATCTTTTTCTAGATATTATGCAAATATAAAGATATTTTACTCGTGGAAATACCTATAAATTTTTGCAAAATGCTGCACAGAAAGTACTAAAGTAAATTAAAAACCCTTCCAAAAGCTTAGCTTGTAAAGGACTCTTGTACAAATTAAAATAAAAAAATAAGTTTATATTATCACTTTTTCATTACAATATTTCTATTAACAGGTTGGTCTCCATGGGACCGGCAAGAGGATCAACAAAACACAAGAAGGGAAAATATTTTAATAAACAAAAAACAAAACAATTTTTTTTTAGAGAATTTACATAAAATTCTTTAGCGCTCAACGTGTCAAACATGGTTTAACGGTTCCACCTAGTGCGTAGGCGGAAGGTAATTACTTTCACAGGAAATTTTCTGAAAAAGTTTTCAAACAGAAAATCCGAGGCAAGTTCTGCGCAATATCAAGCATACAGGATTTACAGGGTATAGATTATTATAAATTTTAATTCTAATAGCTGTCAGCTATGGATTGTCTTCGTCCGAAACACATTAATTTTGTTAAAAGAAATATAATTTTAAAATCAAAAATAAATACTGTAACTCGTGAACACTAAAAATTGTTTAATTTTCTATTTTTCGATTTCGCAAAGAAATAAGTAGAGCCCGCAACCAAGTAGTAACGTCAAAATTGACCTAAATAGATTAATAAAAGATTACTCATAAAAAGCGAACTTTACATGTGACACTGTATATTGTTAAACTGGTATAGAAACTTAACTGTTAGGGGAATAAGTTTTTTTTTTATTTGAAACGCTCTTACAGCCATACTTATTTATTGAATTTGTTCAAATACATTCTCTCTGTGAACTTTAAAATTTTCAAACAGCGTTCTTATAACCGCGAGCCGAAACTGGATGTCGAGTCCATCATCAAGCTAGAGCTTTCAAGTCGAAATATATGGGTAAAAGAATAAAGAACTATGCGAAACAAAAAATGGCTGGTGGCCGCATCTAATTATCCGCCGGATCTTAGCGGATTTGTGAACATTTCATGGACATCGCCACATTATTTCCGCTCCAAGTCTAACATGTTCATAATTTGTAGTACATGGAATGGTGGACAGTTTTTATATTTCGATAGTAAACAAACAATGAACCAATGAAATTTTAACGTCTATGCATTGAGGTACAATTAGACAAAAATTATATTCACGGCATGTTACAATATGTACATACATAATTAGAAGTGTAATCCATCAATAAATCTTCCTTATTATTACTCCATCACACCGCCAACCATATAACAAAAAGTATTGGGGGGTTGTGTATTTGTTAATTCATAAACAACAACGTATAAATGTTAGTGGAAGCGATGTGTATTTTATTTTACAACCTTCAATGTTAATCAAAAAGCAATGATTAATTGCAATGTTACAAAGAAATCTAAACGAAACCAAAATCTCCGTTTACAAAGGCGTATTTTTGTGTTATCTACATACCTAACTTTGAAACAAGAAAGACGTTATGAAATCATTATTAGAAAGTAATTGTTATAAAGAAGTACATGAGTTGAATGTGGCTTAGAGAGATTTGTGAAAAATTATTTGTCGATAAACTAGTAAAGGTAACACTAAATATCATAAAGTCCTAAAAGTTATTAGGCACTGTAGCGGAAATAGTGTCTTATTTCTATATTCATAATTGGTTTGTAACTGTACTATACACTCCAAGTTACGCAAAAGTATAGTAGAGGATGAATTGTACAATTCCTTCCACATTTAAGATATTCTATTAGTAAGATTTGTGATGACTTCAATAATTTCACAATATCGTTGTTTATATCGCATAAACAACAACATCGTCTAACAAAGTAAAAATAATCAAAATATATGTGAAGAAATGAAAGAGAAACGTTTCTGTTCAAAATAGTTATTATTAACAACGAGCAATTTATCTGTCGCAACAATAACAAAATGAACTTAGGTCCGGGATTTTTATACACTCGTTTAGCACAATATTTACACAATATTTTATATTATTTTATACTATCAATATTAATGACAATAATTATTGATGGAAATATTGACAAAATATGATCACTAGAAAACCAACATTTCACGATTCCAGCTTATAGTTTGTTATGCGTATGATGAGATTGGCGCGCTGGTTCTTCAATGATGACTATGAAATACAATGTTATGCGGATCTTTAGGGTTTTTGATTCCCTACTAATTTCTTGGTCAACGACTTGTGACTCGTCGAAAAGAATCCTAATCTGAAACTTACACTAGACCACTGGTAAATGTGCTTCTTCAAGATCACCAATTGCATTATCCATACATTAGCAAGGGTAACACTATCTCTGGTTTATATTTTCAATTTAATTATTTTTATGAACTGTACAAATAGATTTCTGGAATAAATGTTAGATACAAGTGCGCCTCTTCTTTTTTGTGCCTCAATGTTTACATTAAATACAGAATTTAGTATAAATTCAAGAAAATTTAAAATAAACAAAACAGCACGCTGCTGGTAATACGCCGGTAAGTCCACCAGAGGTGCTGCAATATAGTTCTACGTCTGTGGCTGGAGTTAGTATTCTATTAAGTTTCTTGCATCCAATAAAGCCTGTACATCCAATGGTTGTATCTTAAAAGTTTGGGTATAAAGAACATGTTTGTATGTAGATTGTCAAATGCTTACACCTGACCAAAAATTGAAAAAGAATTTTTAGAGAAATTGTAGTCTCGTCGGAGAAGGATAGAATTTTCCTCGAATTATCGCCAAGGTTGAGATTAACAATAACAGTTGTGTCTTATTACGAAAACACAAGGCGCACTTTTTTAGACAAAAGCGAGGAGATCATGAAACAATTTTCTGTAATAGTAAAGGATTGCTAACGTGGTACATATTCTCAATTTTCGCGGCTAGGTAGATAACATAAAAATATGCTTTTGAAATCAGATCATTAGTATAATATTAACGATGATACATTAGCGCATTTGAGAAAACAGCACCATACGTACTACTACTGGAAACATTGAGATTCTTGTGATAGAGTTATACTATCTACTGGTAGTTAGATCTTCAAAGAAATATATTTATTTTAAATATTACTATTTACTATTTCAACATACCAACCTTGATAGTTGCTAATTCATGCATCATACTAAGGTGCTTATTCTTTTAGGATGTGCTTATTTACTTATCGTTAAAAAATAAATCTTACCGTTAGAGAATTTGAGTTTTTGACAAGCACCGAATACTTTTCCTTCATCGCTTTAATCATACTTAAACCGTCCTTTTCTGACACTAAAGTGTTTACACATATAAAACTTTCAACTGTGCCAGTGTTGTCAACTTCAAGAAAACCGTGGGTCCTTAAATAGATAAACTGACCAGTTCTTGATAGCAGTCTGTAGCAGGAGGAACCTCGACTTTCTCCTTTATCATACACTGTAACACAAAAGTAATTAAATTAGGTGAAATCCAAGAATGATGCTTAGTTTACGCTTGGCGTTTCGCTGATCATATTGTCAGCTTTTTCAGAAGGTTTCTAAAGACAGTATTTTATCTCAACAACATCCAGAAGATTATTCTATATTCTAGTAGCCTACACTCAAATATTTTTTAAAATTACAAAAAGAAAAAAAAAACAGTGACATTTTAAGACCGAATAAATAAAATAAGCTGATTTCCTCGTATCCTTAACGCCAACAGCACTCGAGAGTCGAAGATATGGTCAAGGTCGCTCGCAAGCTCGTTAAAAAACTTAAAACTTACTTTGCCGCAGCACAATCATGACCCATCGAACGTCTTCACGATGCATGAACTTAAATGCAGATAAACCAGATACTTCCTCTATCATGTAACCTGCAATAAATGAAATGCGCTGGTCACAATTAATGATGCGTCCATCCACTAAGTGCCTCGTGATATACTCGTTGTTGGCCTCGATTATATGTGCTATAGGTGATTCCGGCCGCAAAATTCTTACGAAGAAAATCCAAAGCTAAAAGATACATCGATATTAATGAATATAGAACAAACTGTAAAATATTAACATTTGTTTTTAACAATTTTATTTTTGGGGTATTAACTCGTATAATGTGATTACATATTGCAGGTAATGTAATAAAAGTGGTTAGCAGTAATAGTTATCGGGTATTATTAATAGTAACAATAACCATACATATTAAGGCGGAGTAAGTTTTTTCGTTTTTCGTAAACAAAATTTAATTTAACAAAAAATATTAAAATAATTAATATTCAAATATAATCCATGATGATCGATACTTCCCCGTGATTGTCTGGTGAAGTTTTCGGTTCCACGCCTGTGGCGTCTCGTTGACTTAGAGGCGACGAATTCACGGTATTATTCTTCTACCTCCTCGTTTCAGAAGAGTGCTTTAGGTAGTGTACGGTATATTCATATATATAGAATTCATCGAAAGAAATGGAGATCCTGTGGATTGGCAAATATGTAGTTAATTGGATATTTGCACTCACCGTTGTGCTCTGCATCGTCTGTTTATCTTTTACCTCGAAGGGCCAAGCTCTTATAGAAGGATGTCTCTTCCTTTCGAAGATCTTTTTGACCATTCCTGAATCTTTTATATCAGTTTTTCACAATCTGAGATAACACTTTGATGTTTAATTTTACGGAGTATACGAACAACAGTTCAACAGCGTGCCTAATTTCTAGATAAGATGCAAAATTTTCGAAATCAAAATATTTATATTGGGAATTTTGAGTCCATAATGTATGGATGAAATCTCAAGATAACTTAGTTACAACAATGAAGTTTAATATAGTATTAATAATGACCTATTATTTTATATATATAGTTTTATAAATCCAAAGTTTACCAATTTAGAAAACAAAAAGCTCTTGCTCCGCCTTATTATTTTATATCACTGATCAACAAGACTGTGATTCGAAACAAGTCATACTTTCAAGAAGTGGAGGAAAATGTATAATTACTTGACGGTTTTAAAACTTAAGAAATTGAAGTATAGATAGATAGGTCCATGGTTCCTTAACGAATTACAATTGTCACACTGTTCATCGACTAGAACGAATTTCGAGGAAATATTTGCATCTCTTTCCAGAAAAAATAATTGGTTCAAGCTCTTAGTTCCAATGACGGGGAATTTCGTTTACATTATGCTTTCTATGTCTCATCGAAAATATTAAATTTGATAGAATGATGTCTCCACTCTCAATATATAAAAAGGGAATACTACATTTTATAACTAGGTTAACATATAGATTTGCAGATTTGTTTTCAACAAACATAGTAGCTGCACAATCGTCAAGAATTAATGGGCACATTGATTTAATAAATATAAAATACAAAATCGAGTTACACGAGTGGCACATTCCATATTTTAAATATCTAATACAAGAAAATTAAATCAAAAGAAGTGTGTTGAACGTTATTGAACCTATGTAGGGATTTCTGTCTAATTTAGAAACAAATGATTTTGAAAACGAGGTAAGGATTCGTTAATGGATAATTACGCTCATAACGTGAAACAAAAAGTACTTATATAGCGTTGTTTATAAAACAAAAACATAAGCGTTATATTTTAGGAAAAAGTAAGAATCTCCATTAAATCTACGCAAAATTCTAGGATAAATATTTGTGTTGGATATCACAAATTCAATTTGCGATTTCGCATATGTTCTGATTGATTTCTTTAGCAAAAAGTTTAAGATGGCGTTGATACCCGATGAAGACATTCGATGCAAACACAAAAATATGGTAGGCCCTAAAAATTTAACTTTTTATCTGCTTAACCTCCTCAGATCTGAGATTACAGTCTTCACATTACAATGTTTAAGCTTTGTGGATTTTATTATTTATGGCATAAAATATTAAAAATTCGTTTCGAACAAAATTCTTTTACGTATGAAACAATTTAGATCACATATGACATATGCTACATAAGAGGTTGAACTATACAAAGATATATAACACTAGATCCAATTACTTATTTACGAAGTAAGCAGATCTGCTTGTTTGAAACACAATGGTGACATTAATACACTGAACCATCTCCACAAAATATTTACATCTAAGTATTTTGAAAAGCAATGAATTGTTTTGTTTTAATTCGTTAATACTCATAGTGGGACAAAATTCATGAATAAATCAAATAATTTAGTTATGATTAAACGTTATTTACCAATCCATGAATAATTGTTAGTTACACGAGATACCACTCTTCAGTCTTGATTAGCGACTATTCGTCATGATTAAGCATTATTCATCGACTCTTAGTCATGACTAACCAATTATACATGATTAACAGTTAGTCAATAATTAAGTCTAAGTATGCGATTGATTTGCTGAAATGGCGATCGCACATAAGCATCCAAATATCTTATTATTTAAAGCAACCAGGTTTTTTTTACACACTGTTGATATTACTCGTGGGAAACCTATAATCGCTACAAAATGTTTTTTATACCGGCTTGCTTTAGATAACAAGATATTAGGATGCCTATTTGCGATCACCATTTCAGCAAATCAGGTATTTAGTCACGATTTAGTCCGTCTAGTCTCTGCTAATTTCATGAAGCGCACGGAAAGTGACGAAGTTTAGTCATTAGTAAAGTTCGCCACTTTCCGTGCACTTCACGAAATTATCAGAGACTAGACAGACTCGCGCTTATTCGTGTCATGAGAATGGGTTCGTGTTGCCTACTGGTTTCCCCGAGAATCTACAAAACACGAGTCTGTCTAGTCTCTGCTAATTTCGCAAAGCACACAGAAAGTGGCTAACTCTAGTCAGTAGTCATATGGTTATCTCGATGGTTATGACTAAATTCTTAATCATTAGTCATGAATAATGTTTTGATTTTTGATCATGGCGATGAATAATGTTTGCCTATCTTTGATTATAACGAATAAAGCACAAGAAATGATTGAAATGATGGGTAAAAATCCTAGTATTCCCATTACAGCTAAGTAATTAAGCTCCCGGAGAAAGAATAGACAAGCACATACGTTTTCGTGGTTATACTTATAAAGCGATATTACATATTCAAATTAAAGAATAATATTTTGTGCAGCTTATAAATAATGAAACAATTGCAAATTAGAGTCATCTAGGGGAATACCCTCTTTAGATAATGAACTTATTTTAAAAAAATGGTGGGATCTATTAAAACATGGTGTCGTGTTTTGATGTAGACTATATGTTACAACAGGTTTTGTTCCAATTTTTACGCTTGTTTGCAAAGCAATCACGAATTAGTCGGACGTGATTTGATTGGTGGAAAGAAATCCTAAACCAAAATCCAAGTGATATCGTGCTATTTGATTGGCTCTGATCGGTCCGATTAGTTTGAGATTTACTTGGTGATCAAAGGTATAGCATATACAGCAAGTCTGACATTGTTAGAAGTTAGAACAGCCCTAATATGGATATCTACAATTCATTCCATTTACCTTTTATTACCCACTAAAAATTTAGTGCCACTCAAAAAAAATTTAATTACATCAACAATAAATGCGCACGTTTTATTTAATTGATAATCATTAAATTATTAGAAATACAATAACAAAACTTACATCACTCGTGGTGTTTGTAGAAGGTGTCAAATCCCTACCGTTCACTAAAGCATTGCTATTATCCGTTGGTCTTTGCATGCCCATAATATTGACTAATTCGTACACCGGTGACTCGTTACGTGGTCCTGCACGCTTGACGTGAATGTTGAAGTATTTTCGCCAATCAGCTTCTGACATATCGCTATTAGGGTTTATGTACATACGAAACCTGTCAATATCTTCTGGTGATATAAGATTAAATATTGATTGGCCCATGAGATCAGTCTGAAACAGAAGTATATTTTTTTCTTACCGGTCACAACATTTAATGTTTTCTCAACACGAACTAACATTTGTAAATTATTTCATTTGGTGAATAATTTAGGCATGGAATGTATACATTACATACATAAAAGGAAAAACACGTAAGTCGTAGATAAATTGATAATTTTGTCTGAAGCTTATGCAGTTACGAATATCAAGAAAATTAAATGTACAGCATGTAAAAAAAAGAAATTTCAGCTCTAAGGCAATGATTTATTTATTGCTATAATATTTACATAGCTTGATATTCCCCAGGTTCGATATGCATGAAAATGAATTGGAACTTGTAAGGTTCGTTGAACTCGAAACTATTTATGTAAGATAAAGTATGTAGAGTAAAATAAATTCTTTTATTTTTATATGACAGCGATAGATAAAAAAAAAAATAAAGCATGGATGCCATATTTAGATTGGATCATATTTATGTTTTTATTTAACACATTTGTAAATGAATAATGTATTTTTGCTTGGGTGATTTCTAATTCTGATTGTATGAAATCATTTCTTCTCAGCTTTTGTAACTTGTACTTCTGTGAAATTCTTATTTGGTTCTATAAGTAATTGATTTATGAATACCCGATATTTCCTACTTCAGACAAATCTAGAGTGAACTATTAGAGAAGTAAGGAAATACACAAAGTTATACAACCATTCCTCCGATAGTAAACATTAGGTTTACGTATGATTGAAAATACCAGCCCTAAATCAAATGAAGGCTTAAAACAACGTTTGGAAGATTTTCAGAAAATAAATTAGCCACCAATACAATTTTAAATTAACAATTTGGAGAGTACAAAAAAATAGGGTTACGTTCCAAAGATTAAGAGGAACGCACTACTTAAACCTTAAAATATAAAATACATTCAATAAAATTAGTAATAAGTAAAGTAATAACAAATAAGAAAAAAGACACTGTAAGAGAATATATGTACAGCGAGCTTATTTAATACGTGAAGTGAAGATAATATCTTTTCTATGTAATGTACAAGAAAAGCTTTCAAATACAAAAAATATTCCGAAACAAGTGCTGCATAACATAAAATTATATTCAAGTATATAGTGCACCGTAAAGGGTTAAAGGAAATTAGGTCCTTTTTCTCACGGATTCTCTAATATAAAGTTTGGCGACCGGTTTCGTGCCTAACAGCATCTTCGGGCCAAAATTATAGCAGTGAAGTTTAAGTCACTTCACTGCTCTAATTCTGGCCGGAATATGTGCCATTAGGCATCCTTTATGATGATTAACTTACACAGATCAATAATGATAGCAAGGACTGTGGTGTAGTATGGTAAACAACACATAAGTATCGGCACCCTCCGCACCACACAAGTTTAATTTATTATATAGTAATATAATAATTAGTCCGGGACGGTCGTTTCGAGGACACGAATGGTCCTCATCATCAACCGGTGACCGAATG
>LR736860.1:190655-512394 GCA_902654985.2 Oryctes borbonicus
CATTCGGTCACCGGTTGATGATGAGGACCATTCGTGTCCTCGAAACGGCCGTCCCGGACTAATTATTATATTACTATATAATAAATTAAACTTGTGTGGTGCGGAGGGTGCCGATACTTATGTGTTGTTTAACTTCCACAGAGTCAACACTAACTTTCTATACAGTGCATCGTTTCAGCAGTACACGATACAACTTTGATTTTTTAAATAGCATGTATTATGTATTATTACGTATTTTGATGTCTTCCTTAAGTTCATGACGACTTTCATCAACATTCCCTATACCCGTCTATTTTAGCTATTTAGATAAGATGTAATTTGAGATTTTTGTGAAGTGCCATTGTTCTTGAATGGTTAATATCTTAAGTACCTTATCCGTTAGAGAGGTGATTCAAATTCTGTTTAACTGGGTATTTTTCGGAGTTTAAAATTTATATCAACCAGCTGCTATAAGATAACAATCACAATTGTTACCATGTTATTTTTTTTTAATGAGACTCCTGAGTATTTTTGCAAAATCTGGCACAGAAACTATTCTGGATTTTTTATAAACATTTCCATGTGTCGTTTTTTTTTTTGCTTTAATTTTTACTAAAGTGTAGAGTGCTGCGATGAAATACCATAAACATTTGTTTTTCATAAAGATATTCATTAAAAATAATCCCTTATTAATTTAATTTATGCGTTATACAAAGTGATCATTATTTTCCCTTATACAAATTGTAGTGCCATTTTTAATATTTTGTCGAATAGTTGCCGGAGTAATATTTTGTGTGATGTTCTCGTTACACATTGCTTTAAGGAATTCATTGAGAAGATAGTACGCGGATGCTTTAAACAAATTTATTGGTTTTATTGTAAACGTCAATTACTAGACAATGTGTATAGGAAAATAACGATGGCGATTACTTCGAGTAGATGCTAGAATTGTACCAAAATATATAACGTTTACACATTTAATTTAATTAACATCCTTAGCGAAGTAAAAGTTTCGTCGCAGCACTCCATGTTTTTAAACGAAAAGCTTATTTGCATGGTTTCAAATTTAATTTACTGAAGAAGGATGCATTTCATGACTAAGTATTGTTAATAAACGATTTTCTAGCAGTGTTCCTCTACTCTACTATGGAAAAATAAATACGTTTCCATAAAAAAATTAAGTGACATGAATCAAACTTGGCAACGATATCGATGGTCGCCTTATAGGATTTGGTTGATCCGGAATAGTTTAGCTTCCTACTATTTGGGACGCCTGTATATATTCGGCGCCTGGGCGCAAACAGAGGATTGATATTTGGTGAAAGAAAAAGACAACCAAATAGAAGTCACATAGTTTTCATCTGGTAGCACGGAAATTTGCAACGTGTTTGTTCCAACATCCTTAAAAAAACGTAAATTTATCGGTCAATGGTTGAACTGTAAATCTATAATTTTCTGAGTATGTTAGAACAAAATCATTACATACTTCGGATATACTGCTTATGTCTCTTTTCAAAACGTTTATCTTACTACTTTTTTCTAAATATTAATCTATAGCAAGCGTTTAGTAAGTATAGATTAAATATTTCCTACCTGTAAGTGTCCTAGTAAATGTTCAACCGTATACGAAACAAATACTATTTTGCCCGTGACGGTTAGTATCATCAAAAATCCTTTAAGTTGTTCACAAACTAGTTGTTCTAATATTCTCTGGTCGACTTTCTTGGGGATGTTTAGATTCAGTTCGTTTTTACGATTGAGTAAAGCTGGAAAAGGCAAGAAAACAAAGTTAGATTTAATATTGTCAAGCGCCAACGTTGAATCGATTGGTTCTGCATTTTAATGTACTAGGTTCTCGGAAAATTTACATCGTAGTGTTGTTGCCGTATAACGTATAACCTTGACTCTATTAATTGAGTTTATTGTTGTCGTGAAAAAAAGATACTCAATATAGGTACAATACATATATGCGCAAAATGAGATAATTTATTAATTCTAGTGAAGAGCAAAAATTAATAAAACCGGTGTTATGCTGCTTGAATCTTAGCAATTGGTAAAATAAAAATGCAGAAAATGGACTGATTTTGTAATGTACAGCGTGTCCACTTAATATATGGGTGGGAGATTGAAAAATGTTCGGGTCAAGTGCTGCACAAGATAAAATTATACTCACGTTGTTCAGTTTCCGTTCCACGCGATACAAGTTTGGTTTCTTAAGTTGTGTAATATTATTACGCTTTCAGATGCCTCTCCTCAATATATCTAGGTTAGTTTTCGAGATAATTTGAGATGTTTATGAGTTTCCACTGTTTCATTAGCGGCCGATATTTTAAAATATCTAACATCATTAAGTTCTTTCTTGGAGCTTTGTAAAATGTATGAAAACATGCTGTAATGCGATTCTTTGTATTTTGTTGAGCAATTAGTAACGTCTCACGAGTAATATTTTGTGTAACGTTTACGTTACGCAAGGTCTTAAAAAAAATCACTCAGTTTTTTCATAAACTTTGGTATTTAGTTAAAATTTGCCTACTCAGTTTCACTATTTATTATTTATTCTTACTTGTAACTTGTAAGTCGTGTATATGGAAAAACGATGAATACTAGATGTTGCACACTAGTTTTAATCAACATCTTTAGCGAAGTGAAAGCTTACAGTATTTCGTCGCAGCACTCTATGTTTTGAACGTAAAACATAATTCATTTACTAAAGAACGCGTCTTGGGTGTAGGAAAATATTTATTAAAAAAAATTCTAGGAGGACTTTATCGAACTCTAAACAGAATGCAGCACGTATCATTAAAAAAAGTATCATATCTTGAGTAATCTAGTTAATATAACTGACTTTTCAATGTGTCATTAAAAATTCTAAGAAATAGCCAATTGAATAAAATTTGAATCACTATAGCATGTAAGACATTTAAGATATTGAACGTTAAAGAAACAACGGTATTTCCTAAAAATCTCAAATTATCTCAATTATCGCAAAAACTACCCATGTTTGGAGACAAATGGCACATTGTGATAAAATCTGTTTTACTGACTACTATTCTTTAATAGACGTCTGTCGAAATTTTAGTTCATCCAGTAGTGTTGTTTCGAAAGCTGTTCAAAGCGAGCAGGTTATGCATTTGTGGAATCATGGAAAAATAAATAACAATACCGGTCAGTGAGCCGATTTTTTTTTATGGAAAAATCTGTGCAGAAATTAAAAAAAAGTTGGATGCAGTTTATACGGACAATCCACCTTCGATAACTATCATCAGATACTGGTTCAATGGATTTAAGCCTGGTCGAACATTCACCTTTGATGAGGAGTCCCATAGACTACGGACGATATGATTAATAAAGTTCATATTATCATGTTAGCAGACCGGTGGAGATTAGCGAGATTGCTGATATGATAAACATCTCAATTGAATATGAGAAAGCTATCGGCGAGATGGGGCCTGTGTCTGCTGGCGATTGTTCAAAAACGGAATCGGGTGGTAATGATTATGTGTACAGAGCTACAAAGAGGTTATGTCGGGAAATAAATTATTTACCATATCGTCTGCGTATATCGATTTGAACGATGAGGCAGCCAAAAGGACGACGTGCGGTTCCATTTAAACAGCGAAATCTGTATTTTATATTGTGTAGAACTTATTTCTGAATATTTTTGATTTGAAAACTTTTTCTCTAAATTGCTCGCGAAAGGAATTATTTTCCGCCCACGCAATAGGCGCACTGTATATAAATTATAAAAACCTACACCGATAACTTAAGGTTAACAGTGCGGCCTCGAAGGTCAACTAGGCGATCGCCGTGTTGGTTAAAACAGATAGGTATTGTTGCAAAATTTGGCCGATGCGAGAAGTACGCAGGCATAAAAGTAGGGAGTATCATGAGGCGGAACTGCGAAATTGTGCTTTAATTTTTCTTGGTTCCCTTGTTATTTTGCTTACATATTTAAAAAATAGTTCCCTTTTGATTATGTAAAACTAGGAAAAAGAAAGGGCCAATCATTAAATCGTACTGTACCATACTAAGGGGAGCTTTGTAAATAAGCGATTAATAGGATATCTAACGTAGTCTTTTAGAATAATAGTACTAATTACATTTTCACTCATAAAATACGATTTATTACGATATAAAGTTCCTATAATTTGGTTTTACAAAATATTTTATTTTTTAGTTTAGAGTTGAATTTAGTTTTGGAAGTTTGTTCATATATTATGCACTTATTGTTTCAATATTTAATACAGTAGATACTAAGAAATAAAAAATATACGTATAATATATATTTAAAATAAATAAATTATATATATTTTGGAATGATAAGTTTTGTTTATTTTTGGAATTCGTATGGTATCTATTTTTTGTGGTAGGATATCGTCTATTCACGATCGGTACGTTTCCTTCAATTTATGTACGACAGTATTATATTTAATAGAATATTTTTTTATTTTATTTAGAAATAATCAGCGATCAATAGAATAAAACTAGGATATAATATGTATTTCCTAGAATGTGGACTGGAGTCAACCAATTGTAATCTGTAAGTCTGAGATTTTCTAGAAAAGAATGGGGAAGTACTTGCAAAATACTAACGTAACTTTTTAAAATATGTAATTTGTAGGTTTCATCAAACTTTAATATAGCTGTTGTTGCAAAATTAACATTAGGCAGTGTGTTGTATTTCAGGTTCATTTTCAAGGTATCCAACTCTATAAAATGAGAATAAAAAAAGTACAAAATAATGAAGCCAGTCTCAAAACGAAGTGAATTTACTGTACAACCGATATCTATATAGTCACCTTTTAGCGCAACACGTTTCTCCAAACGCTAAGTCCATTTTCTCATTTCGTCCTGTGGCGAGGTTCATCCCCCGCAAATTTTTCTGTAATTCAATGTTTGAACAATATTCTATACTCTTTCTTGACTAATGCCTAATTTATCAGCAATTTCTCTTTTAGTGTATTTACTTGTCTTTGACTCTTCTTAAATCGCTTTCATTTCGCACTGGTGAACATTCTTCATATCCTTACAATTGTTGCTTGTAAATTTCGGTGGATATGCAACGTTAAAAATTCTATTACAGATCGCATCTTGACGACTTATTCAACGACGGTACACAATGGAAATGAAACTATGCTTGCTTGCTAAGACAAGATACTCGAAATTATCGTTTGAGGATTAGAAGTTGTTTTTATCCTCACTACTTACATAATGATCAATATATATATCATAATATCAATCGGCCCTTGTATAATTCGAAAGTTAAACATTTTTATACTATGCAACTCTCATGTAGGATAGTTTTGAAAAAGTTACATTCCATTTTTTTTTTCTTAAAGATGCCTTCATTTTTGAATCTCTACCATTTATAAAGCTTCGTCAAAATGGATCCCGTACATACACAATACACATAACTCTATTCCAACTCGTATACAAGTGATGTATTTTGCACAGTGACGTGCATCTTATTCGTAGCCACTGCATTTGAAATCATCTTCAATGTTTCTAATTTTATCAAGAATACGAAATACGATAACATCCTTCAAAGTACTTTCAAGCACAACTAAAGAATATACATAATTGTTTAACTGCATTATGTTGAATGCATTCTGATTATTATTAGCAATTTATACAACGTGCTTCTATTAAATATAATTTGTTTACCTCCCGTTCCATCAAAAAACACTTCGATCTTGTATATGACTTGAGGCATAATAGTTCATTACTTAGAATTAGCTGATTACTTCTCTCTCGACTATTTCCTGTTTTCGTATAAATAATTTTATACGCCTACGTTTATTCTCAAAATCATTGAAAACACATATAAATTTACACCAATCAAAGTGTAGCTGACGTGTTTTACGTTCTATCGTATGTATACTGTTGTGAAAATATGTACACTGTTTTTCGTTATTACAACCAAATCATAGTGATTGGACCATTAACGGCTCGTAATAATTATCTTAATGGAGAAGAAAATATAAACAATATAAAAGAATACTCGCTTGCATACATTCTTAACTTTTTGGAATTGTAAAATTGCGCCTATTGTGTAAATAGTAAGTTAACATTTTCTGATAATATAATAGACATCATAAAGTATATTATTTTGTATATAGGGTGCGCCATTAGTGCGTTCACCGAGTCTAGCGTGAGAACTACCAAAGATAGAGAGTGTGTGTATTGTCTAGTATTCACAAAATTATTTGTAAATATACAGGGCGTTCCAAATTTTCGAAACCGCCTTCAACTTTCTTATTATAAAGCGATTGCTATATTGTTTATTCATTATTTTAATAGCCGCTTAAATTTTCTTTGAAATATCTTGTTATGTGTACTTTCGATAATTACATTTGGCTGTATTGCAAATTTTGTTAAAATTCTAACAGTTGCAGACTCTAATGTTATAAAACCGAGCCTGAAAACGGATTTAGTGTTGCGAGTTATTCTTTTGTTATCAATTTAGGGGCTATCACTGTCTATGTTTCAAGGTGGTATAGTGTAAATATACAGGGTGTTAAATATCTCGTGCAATATTCATCAAAATTCGAACGTTTTTTTAACTTCCATTCATTAAAAATTAATGGTATTTGTTCTTAGCGCTTGTAACACGTAGAAACTTTTAGCGTCAAGACTGTATGCAGCGGGATAACCGTACAACACCGCGTTGGGCAAAGCTTTGTAAACTTGTTGGAAAGGCTTTATCCGGCGGATTCAGTGAATTACGCGAAACATGAAAGGAAAGAACTATGCTTACAGAAGATAATGAAGAATCCGAAATTTGCAATACAGCTAAAAGTAATTATCGAAAGCACACATAACCGTGCGTCATTGTAAAGATAATTTGAAATATTTATTATATTTAAAATAAAAAAGTTGAAGACGATTGCGGAAATTTAAGATACCCTGTATATTTCCAAATAATTTTACAAAATACGAGGTGGTATACTATGTACGTACAAAAAAAAACCTCATTTCTCCACCTTTAGTAGTTTAGTAGTCACACTAAACTAGGCGAAGATACTAATGCAGCACTCTGTATACAGGGTGATCGATAAACATGGAACTGGGTACCTACAGCCTATTTTCTTATTTCGAATGGAACACTATGTATATTATTACGTTTTTAGTTTCCCCTTCTGCAAATAAAACGATATAATTTGACATTTGAATGTCTATTTCTAATATTTTTCATCTATTTGGCTTAAAAATTCGAAATGTAAATACGTTCTAGCATACATTCCTGTGAGTTCAAATTGCATACTTGCCTCTACTACACATGCTGCTAGAACGCCTTCGAAATATACAGGATGTTTAGTATTGAACACCTAAACTTAAACACTAGAAACGTAATCTCTTTAAATAGCACAGTATATTTTTTTGTATCCATCATATAGGATACAAAAAAAAATAATATAATAGTATAATGATGCACTTGTCTAACATTGAAAGTGAAAGAGATATTTACAGAAGAGCGAGTTTTGCACTTGCATATTGTATCCAACTGGTTTCTGATGTTAGTACTATTTAGTTACCATGACAACAATAAACAAAAGATACTAACATTGATGTTTTCAAGCTACTGACTCAAAATGTTAACCTTTAGTAACTACTCACAGTCAAAATTGAGTCTTGCACTCGGAAATGTATCTGAATGGGTTCAGGTGAGACTATAGCTTGGCTACCATGATAACAGTAAACAACAACAACAGTAAAATACACCGACATTGACGAGCTTAGCGTGTTGATTGAAAATTTCCAGCCTAAGTATTGAAGAGATTGGTAATAGATATAATTTATCTATCGGCAAAATGTGAAAGAAATGGTGTATTTTAGCTAGTAGGAATTATAATTCGTTCTATCCTGATTGACAACCGGACGCACTTGTCAAATCAAAGCTAAGATTTGGTGTTGCTGTAAATAAACATTCTATTAATGTAGAAATAAAAAAATGCAATTACAATGCTAATGCATATTCTTAGAGAACAAAAGGCAAGGTAAACAATATTTTCATAAGAGTTCATGCAGACCAACAATAAGTGATGTAAACATACATATGTCAGTATCAATTTAATTTTGGTACAAAAAAATTAAAAAAAAAACAGTAGCACGATTCAAATACACACATCTAAATGCAGGCCTCGAGTTTAATTATAAATATTTCTTTTACTTTTAGTGTTAGACATATGCATGGTTATATAAATTTCCCTATACAGCGGGCACAGAAAAAATATACAAATACTACGTTGCTGCTGTTTGCATTTCTTAAAGTTTGGTGTTCAATACCGAATACCCTGTATATTTTAAAGGCGTTCTAATACAATATACAGCTAGAGCCATGTACATATGTAAATAAATTTTGGAAGAATTTATGTTAAAATGTGTTTGCATTTCGGACTGTTTGAAGGAAATACAAGTATTTAAATATAGGCGATTGACAAATATCTCATAATTTGCTAGAAATAGACATATGAAATCGACATTATATTGATTAATTTATAGATGGCGAAACCGAATACTTACCGATCGTCCTGTATGTATGAAAATATTTTTGAAAGACACTATGATTCTTACTCTTCACTCTATTATATAATAGAAAATTTTAGCTTCCTACGGTTTACACAATAGGCACAGTTTTAGAAGGTTGGAACACCTGTATATTCTGATGAAAACTTTATAGGTTGTAGGGACTATGGGAAAAAGAATTATTAACTCCACATTGTTATTTAACATTTGCTGTCTGAGTATTTTAAAAGCATTAAAAAAGATGCCCTGATGCAATAGTCAAAATTCATGGTATTGATGGAATTACTCACGGCAAAAGCGATGAGAGTTCTGGAACTGTTGCCGGCAGTCCCAGAACTATTCGAGAGTTGGTTGAGCATCTGTACGAGGTTTTTTGTTACTGGCTTCTAGACGGGACAACCATATCATTTTTGTTGTAAGTTTTGCAGATTAGTGATGTAAGTTGAGAGGAAAACAATGGTGTAAGGTAGGCAAGCACTCGAAGCAATGCTGATAACACGAGTAAACGGAAACATATCCGTTTGCTTTTGCCGTGAGTGGTTGATTAATATCATGAGCTGTATTAGCATTATTTTGGTGCCCCAGTTTTCTATCTCAGCATACGCACACGCCTCAATCTTCTACTAAATATCGATTGTTTTCCTGCTTTCACTAGCTCCAATACGCAAAAACATTTTTTTGGGCTAGTTAGTTGACTGATACCAGTGAATTAGCTAGTAAACAATCTCTTTACAAAATCGTGTCAGTGTATTTTTCACACTTGTATGAATTTTTCTTCAAAATGTGCTTTCATTTATTGCCTAGTGCAGTACTGTCCATGTACTTTTGGTACAGGCTGTAGACCAGTGTCAGAAACAATCGGAAACTGCAAGTATGGATATCCATAAAAGCGTGAATTAAAGAATGTTTAAAGAATTTGGTAGATAACTGACGCCGATGGGGACAACTCACCTAATTTTCGAATTATCGTAACCTCTAAGTGCATATTTTACATGCATTGTATTTTTTTATTATTATATGGTATGTAAATATTATGCACCTACTATAATTTTTAGTACTTTTTAATTTCTTTATGCATGCAGCGCTAGCGGCGTAGCCGTAACTCACCAAATGTGCCCACAATTTCAAGGAAAAGTATAGAAAAAGGAATTGGAAGTGAAAGTGTATTACCATTATTCGATAAAAGAGAAGATTATGAAAGAGGCATAGAATATATCAATGAGAAGTAAATTTAGAAATATTTTCGATATCAAAAGAGTATGGCAATATTTTGGTAAATAAATTAAATTGTCTTATTGAGAGGTATACATTTATTGCGTGTCTAGCGAACAGCTGACCTTCAAATGTTAATAATATTAAAAATAAATCAAATATAAAGTTATGCCTGTCTTGTAAACATGAAATTTGCAACAAGCGATAGGTGACGTACATTATCTGACAATAAAGGTAAGTGGGAAGGTTGTCACAAAAACTATTATCAAACTAAGAAGTTGATTAGATGTATTATTTGCTTCTGAGCTGCTATTGACGAAGCGATTAATCACGGCCTTGTCGTTTAAGAGAAGTATACATTTGAGACACACATGATCTTTGCTGCCTTAAGAATACTTACAATAGGTATTTTTTAAATAATTTTGATAACACTTTTTTACTTACTTTGATATATCCTTAAATGTGTCGCTGTTAATCTTAATATGCTAGTTTTATCCATTCTCTTGGTACTTGCGGAAACCATTGGTACTAATGTTGCCAGTTCGCCTATGTAGGAATTTAATTTATCTCTTCGCATTTTCTCTGCTCGATTCCTCATCTCTCGACTATTACTGTAAACAAAAAATAGGTTCAAAATTATATCTTTATGAATGTCATTAAATGAAATAGATTGTAAATTATCTTTGACGAGGGCAAGCCTATGGGAAAACACTATCGACTAAAAGCGACACATCATAACGAAAAATGAAAGAAAATTTTTCTTGAAAAATGAAGCACATATTGAACCAGAAATATAATAATCATGAAGATAAATTTAAATACTTATGAAGAATACCGAGTGGAATATTTTTGCTAAGTATCTAATAATTTTTTCCAGAGCTGCTTTGGGCATTGCGGACAGGGTTCTCTAACTTTTCGATCCAACTCATCCCATGGTAGACAAATCGCTTTTAATACCTAGATTTTCGTTCCTACAGACTCTGCGGAGCTGTAGGCTCGAATCATACTGGAGCCGAAGAAAGTTTTAATTCATTAACTAAATATGATTGCGTCGGGGAAACCGAAAAAAAAAAGATTTTTCAAGCTGGATAAACTCAATTATTATTAGTTTTTGCGTGCAGGTGGAAACGGCAACGGAAAATATGATAACGTAGAGTAATTCATTTTTGCAAAGTAAATACAACCAAATCCGTAAACAAGTCGAACAATTAACATTTCGTAAACATAGTCTTAACATCAATGTAACTGTAGATATACGTATATATGCACCAAGTTACATTTAAGAGCAACTTGGTGTTAACATGACAACACATCCATATAGCGAATATTTCCTTCAATTTCAATTATTTTGAAAATGCAGTATAATCAAAATGACAATAAAAACGTTATAGAAATATGGGTTTGCTATCTCCATACCCATATGTTTAAATAAAGAACACGGATTGCACAAAATTATGTTCTAGTCTATGTTCGTTTTCGTAATTTAAAACTAATCTGTATTAAATGAATTTGGATTAAAAGAGTTAACGAGGTTCCACAGTGTCGTCAATAAGGGGACCCGGCAACCCGAAAACTTAGATTTCGATGAAACTCTCGAGATTGAAAGAGTACGTTGGTATAAGAACGACACGGCTGAATCGCCTAATTTCGGGGTACAACCCCTCCAAAGGTTAACACAATTTTTAAAAATCATAATAGAATATAATTTGATTATTTTCGATATAGAGGGGGAGTTACCCCTATATAGTTTTTGTTACATCCTCCTAAAATGTATGTATATTACAAGAAAAAATAGTTTTTGTTGTAATCTTTCGCACTTGATATACTGACAGTATTATGTCTAATAGAAGTTATACAAGGAAACATTTGTTTATCATCACAGGAAATAGGGGTCAAGTTATATGTTGGTACATAAGTTATCCATTTTAGCCCCATTTATCATATATCGACAAACCACCGTGACCCACTAAGAAATGTTTCAAAATTCTGGAGTTTTGAGGCAAAATTATTAAGATAGCGAAGCTGGTTTTGTAGAGGCAATTCAAATAATTTTATGTGTTTACACAGGAACGCTCTGTTTTCCCTCACGTTTGTTGTATTTGTTATTAAATAGCGCACAATTAGCAGCTTTTTCATTTGCAGAAATTTTTGAAAATGAGTATAGAAAGTGAATTATTATTGGGCCTTAAAAAGTTGTGTGAGAAGATACGATACAGATTAACAAAAAAAATAGCCGACAACTGGTGTAATTTTATAATATATGATATCTATGCGTATTATATGAACAACTTTTTAATTAAAACATATATCTTTCACTACTTTGTATTTAATTTCTTTCTGCTGGGAGAGTAATCTCGATTTAATATTAAACTTAGTAACAGAATAATTCCACATCAGGTGTATACAGTAAGTGTTCTACTTTAACTTGGTAAATACATTGTGGTTATAAGTATTTATTCTGATGAATCTAACTGCAAAACATAAATGCTAGTAACTTCTATCATGGAGCACTCTAACTAGCTTAACTTTTCATAGTACATATGAGTTTGTGTTTTAAACACGACATTTTATAATAAAGAAAATTATAGGCAATAGTGAAATTAAAAAATTGCAATAGCACATGCCTATATAATTCTATTTAGATTTACACATAAATCCATACAAAGTAACACATTTTGTTATTCCTACACATTACTTTACTACATTTTAGCAAACATTTTATTGCTACGCAGAATATGAAGTTGTTAATAGCAAGTAAAAGTTGTTGTTGTAACAAACGATATGAAGTAAGCATTGACTCATTATGTTGTAAAAGAATTAATTATATATAATAATAGCTAGAACTGTGGCGTAGTATGGCAAACAACACAAAGTATCGACACACTCCGCCCCATACAAGTTTAGTCAATTAATCTGGGACAGCCGTTTCGAGGATGCGTAGGATTCTCATTCTCGGCTGTTGACCAAATTCATTCAACAGTTGAGAATAAGGAACCTAGGCAATCTCGAAACGGCTGTCCCGGATGAATCAATTAAACTTGTGTGGTGCGGAGTGTACCGATAGTATTCTGTTGTTTGCCACTTTTAATTTTCAAGTTACAATTTAACAACAATTTTTTTAGACAGATTAAAAGATACATTTTCTGTTACATATAGTATTAGAAAATATTGTAAAACAAACAATATTTATGTTTACTTTAACAATGCATTTTTCTCTGTATTTTGAAACTGTATATTTTTTTATCCCGTTCAATAGGAATTAATCTTTTGGAAACAATTTAAAGCCTAATGGTCTTTATAAATATGTATTACATTCAAGTAATTTTTTATTTTTGTATACCAGTTGTTTCCAGTTGTATGTTACTATTTTTTCAGCATTTTTGTTTGGTCCATATTTCAAATAAATATCATGGAATCGTATTTCTTTAACGCATTCTGAAAGAGTCATTTCCGATTCTTAAATGCATGTAGCTTTTTCTGGAATAGCATTTTAATACTGGAGAAAATCTCTTTAAAGAACAATTCTGTTATTTTTTATTTATTTATAAAGAAAGGCGCACTTTAATAGCAAAAGTATATTTTCATTTTACAATAAATCATTATAAAGTCACACTTCGAGAAAAAGGAAGTGGTTCATCCAACAAACCACGAGGTGTTGCATTATGTACACTACCGTACATATAATTGGGGACGACTAAGAAAAACTCCGAAAAATAAGCAAAATTGAAATATTGACAATTGATTGTGTTTTATATGAAATTTCTATACGTATGAACATAATTTACAACAGTATTCTCTTCTATCCCGTCAAATTTATAACGCATTTATATTCTACCGCAGCCTCAGGCAAAATTCCTCTTAATCCCTTTTATGGGGTTATAAACGTAAACTTGAAAATATTGTCGAATATTTCCACAAAGGAATAATGTGAGATTCATAGAAAACTTAGTACAACAAACAAAGCAGATATTGTCTTGTATTTAAAATAAAATCCATCTTGATAGTAGTTTAGTTTAAATTTAATTATCGTAATAAACGGGGGATGCTGAAATGGCAAAACGAAAAGAAATTTTCATGGAAACGCGTTCTTTACGTAATGAAGGATACTCAATGGCAGTTATTGCGAAAAAATTAAAAATATCGAAAAATGGTGTGTTTACAACATTAAAACGGGTGGCGGAAACGGGTTCTTTGGCTAATAAGAAACGTTCTGGACGTAAAAAGAAGACACCAGCTGTTGAAGATCAGTTCATGGTTCTTGTTTCAAAAAGAAACAGATTCCTAACGGCTCCGGAAATAACGCAGCAAGTCAATGTTTCACGAAGAAACCCTATTTCGCATTCGAGCGTGAAACGAAGATTAATTGCGGCAGTCTTAAAGGGACGAGTAGCTGCCAGAAAACCGCTTTTGAAAGTTCAAAATAAAAGAAAAAGATTGCAGTGGGCACAAGAACACAGACACTGGACATTCGAACAGTGGTGCAACGTGCTGTGGACAGATGAGTCCAAATTTGAAACATTTGGCTCCAAACAGAGGACGTTTGTTAGGCGACAAGTTGGTGAAAGAGTTAGTGAACAGTGTATTCTACCTACAGTGAAGCACGGTGGAGGTAACGTAATGGTTTGGGGCTGTTTTGCGGGAACAGCTGTAGGTGATTTAGTAAGAATACAGGGAATACTTCATAAAGAGGGCTATATCAAAATATTACAAGAGAATGCTGTACCAAGTGGGGAACGATTACGAGGTCGAAACTTTACGTTTCAAGAGGATAACGACCCTAAGCATTCTTCTCGTATATGCAGAAACTATCTAGCATCTCCGGAAGAAGAAGATCGTTTAAAAAGAATGATTTGGCCACCTCAGTCTCCTGACCTGTCGCCTATCGAATTAATATGGGATGAACTGGACAGAAGGATTCGCCAAAAAGGAGTGACTAGTTCACAAGATTTATGGAGAAAGCTCCAGCAAGTATGGACCGAGATCCCAGCAACATTTTTGAAATCTTTAATTCTAAGAATGCCACGAATATGTACCGCATTAATTAAGTCAAAGGGTGGACATATAGACGAAAAATCCGTATAGACCTAATTATAATTAGTACATTTCTTTTTGGAATATTTTTAGTTTTGTATAGTATACTCAATGTACAGAAGTAAATTAAATTACAAATGACTTTTTGTTTTTATCCGAATTAAATAAAAAACTGTATTTTTTAATCGTCCCCAAATATATGAACGGTAGTGTATGTATATGTTCGTTCAACACTTGAGCCAGTATAACTTACAATTTAACAGAACCCACTAGCCTTGGTTCAATTACTTTTGTTAAATCAAACCAATATTTGTGTTGTTTATTCTTCGAAACATTTCTTTTAGATCAACCATAAAATTCGCTTCACATAACAAACGTAAGTAGTTCTATAAAAACAACCTTCTTTCTTTAAGACAACACACATTCAGATTTGTAAAATAGGCGTTCGTGTCTTTTCTACTTTCAGCTTTCAGCTTTCAAGGATACTTACTTTTTCTCTCAGTGTATGAACGAATTTGTCTGTGTGCGAAGGATGATAGTGAAAAGAAATGGTCAGCCTGATGACCTTCAGGAGTGCTATTATTATGAATAGCATCCTTGCAATGAAAACGATTAAATGCACACCTCTTAAAGATAAGTTAATTCATTTTGTTTTGAATAAGTACAGTAGGTAACATGAAATTATTCGTGATGAATTACTGCAATAAACAACATGTGGGATTTTTTCGCGATATCTGTAGTAAATATAAAATATAGGTCAAACTTATGAGGCATATATCTCTTTCTATATATAGTAAATGTAAACACCTATTCGTGAATAGCGTTTTGGTATATCAGATAATCCTGTATTACACAAAAACATTCTGATAACCATAGCAAGATTATTTATGATTTAAGGAGTACTAAATAAGGTAGAGATTGTGTACGTTTGAAGGATGATTGCAGAAAATAAAATGTCCATAGAGGCGTATCAACATCAGTCCATATGTACCCATATCTTTCAAAACATCGCTATATATTTTTAAATTTTGGGATCTCGATTAAAAGAATGGAATCTTTAACATTCCACTACAAGAATCTCTGTATTGAAGAATCGTCACTTCTTTTTACAAAGTTAAAAGAAATGAGTATTGAATATAACCCCGCAGAATGATGATTATTTATGGATTCGCCGAAAACAAGTCTCAAAGCCGTTTTACTTTATAATGGTAATTCGAAACCATCAATTTCATTGGCTCATTCTATAAGCACAAAAGAAACGTATTGCAGTATGTCAACTATATTAAATTTCATTTAATATTCAAATCATCTTTGGCAAATCTGTGGTGACCTTAAGGTTATTTCCTTATTACTTGGACTGGAAGGAAGGTTTACCAAATATTGTCGTTTCTTGTGTCTGTGGCATACACGAGCAATTTAGCAACATTATTAAATAAAAGAATGGCAGCCACGGACCAACATGGTTCCTCGAAAATTTAATATAAAATTTGAGCCATTGGTAGATTCTAATTTGGTGACTCTATCCCCTCTATACATTAAATTAGGATTGATTAAACAGTTTGTAAAAGCATTAGAAAAAGAAGGCAACTGTTTTAAATACTTAAAGGATAGATTTCCAAAATTTGTTGGTCCACAAGTTAGGCGCTGTTCAAAGATGAACATTTTGAACGTACGAATGATTTAGAGCTGGCAGCATTTTTCTGGAAAATCAAAAGAGTGAAAACTACCAAGATATCATGGCTAATTTGATAGAAAACTATAAAAATTTAGGGTGCTGAATGTCGCTCAAAGTTAATTTTTTGTATTCACAGTTGGAATTCTTTCCTCGTAATTTTGGGAAAGACGAGTGATGAGCAGGGAAAAAGATTCCATCAAGACATTGCAGAAATGGAGAAACGATATCAGGGTAGGTGGGATCCCGTTATTAACATCTACTAACGGAGTTTAATTATAACTCTAAAACTAGACGTGGTGGAAAGATTTGGTTTTTGGTTGTCTTCAGTTAAAGATTGTAAGAACTTTACACCCATTTTTACAACAGTTATTCAACAAAAAATAAAATTGTCGGCTAGTGTAATTACAATAGCAGTCACGGACATAACCGACAGACCCCCTTCAATTTATGCCCGGGCACGCTGCTATAAGTAAAAATAATACCAGCTGTACTGATTAGTTCGAACAATTCTTCTTTTGATGTTTCTCTTACGTTTAGATAAGAAAATGCTGCGTGTGGCAGTCCTGCAATGTAACATTCAAGTTCGTTCAAGCGTTCGGGTCGCTTCCGACCGCCCGGTACATGCAACAAAAAATGGAAGTAATCTCAGGAAGCCTAATATTTTGATACAGCATAAAACAAAAAATGCGTAAATGAAAATAATGTAAAAAGAATTGATATGTTCTTATTCGGTTTTTATTAGTTTTAAAGTTATGGTGTAATTACAAACGTTCAAAAACATCGCCGTTTTATGCTTCATCTACGAAGGGCGCCTCCTGATTGTTTTATGTGTCTGGTATTTTCTAACAAAATAAAGAACAAACTTGAAAATAAACGTTAAATCACCGTTACAGTTAGTGATGTAAAAAGCTGTTCCTTTTAAGCTAAAAAAACATGTTCGTTATGTTTAAAAAAACATTTGTCGTTTTTTCAGTGAACAAGCAACGTGCTTTAGACGAAGACGATTTTTTGACAGTTTTTCCGGATATATTACCAGGGAAAAATCGTTCTATTGCGGTAGATTAAATCTACCGTATTACCGAATTCTGTGGTCTGGGGCTGGCTTATTATCGTTATTTATAAATTGCGTGTTAGATTTAGATGTATATTACTTTATTTATGAAAAAAACGTAGTTCTATCAGTTGTCAGAGGGAAATTTGACTTCTTTTAAATTATTTCAATTATTACTAGTAGTACTAGTACTTACACATTTTATAACAAGAAAAGAATGCTTTTTCATGTTCTGTTGTTTGTTTTTAAATGTTCAAATAAAGTATTCCCAGAAAACTAAAATTTAATAATTTCACAGTGATATTTTTTGAAAAAAAAAAAATTAAAAAAGTGCTACCATTTTATTCATTCTAAAAAAAAGTATATTTCGAAAAACTAAACGTATATTTGGAAAAAAATAACAGCTTGCATTTTTCAATTCTGCAATACAATGACACATATAAGAACAACAAAATTATTAGGGCGATTCTGAACCTCGATTCAGATAGCCGGTACGTAACAAAAAGCCAAAAAAGAACCTTTAAATGTAGAACGTACATGACTTTTTGAATAACATGGCTAGTCAATGCAAGGATAATTTTTTTTCTTTTTAAGACAGATTAACTTGAAAACAAGCGAAAATTTGGACCATGTATAGCTAACGGTTTTGAAAACAAATGAAAATTGAATAAGAACATTACATTATTTCATATGTAGAATATACTCCTGGAGTTTGGTCCGTTCTTTTCAACTCACTCTGTCCATCTTGTATGGCTTTTTTAATAAAGTTTTCAATATTGAACTTAAGTCATACCAGGCAGACACTATGTAAAGAAATTATAATAATAGAAACAGCGTACCATATTACATACTACATGGCGACTTACGTCTTAGCCAATATAAATCTGACCTTTCTGCCCTAATTCGACAGCGTATCGTCTTTGCTATAAAACATAGCAACATAATATGCATAATAATATAATAATATTGGAAAAAGACATACACAAGACTATAATTGAATAAAAATAAACACAAATAAATGAACACTGTCCTCCTTTTTACACCGTAGTAATTTTGCACATATTCATATACATTTGCATCTGCACACGTTCAAATGCAGAAGATGCGATACGTAAGTTAGCGGTATATGGTTGGAATTACGGTAAGCTACGATTAAAAATGACAAAGTCCAATACTATTTTGCTGAGTTTTCATGTAAATATTTTGGCTCTACTTGTAAACGTAAACAAATGCCTCTATTACTCTAGCATCTTCGATACTATATAGTTTGTAAGGACTCACGACGAGAAATAGTAAGATGACTGTTATTTGTGCTCTTAACGAAACAACATTATTTAGATATCCATCAAAACAATTTGTCAGAGCTTTTGCCAAGTGTTACTTTAGTGGACCGAGTTCTATTCTAATATGGCGCTGACAGAATTGTTTATGACCCTTTGGAGTTCTTACATGTAAATATGTATGTAATTCAAGTAGGTATTTGAATGCGTTAAATATCCTTTTGTTCTTGTTCTATTGAAAGATAGGGCAGAATTTTAAAATTATCATTCGGTATTTAGATTTATTTTGTGATACGTTTCCTTTGCTATCAGTTGAATTTGCACAAATGTGCATTGTTTTGCAATTACGTAAGAAATTGTTCTAAAATTCTTATAATTCACTTTTGACTGGATCGAATTTTGTTTGCTTCGAAATTGACGAAATTTAGTTAATACACTTTTAAAGATTTAGTGATATAACTCATTCAATTTGAACTTCTTCTTCAAACGAGAATAATGGGAACAAATCAAATTGTATAGATATTACTTAACTTACTAACACTTAATTGTTGAATGTATAACTAATAATCAGATAATTTTCATGTGCAAGCTTTAAAAAATTATTTGACCGAATTCCAGCATAAATGCACTGATATGCTGTGTAGTTTTAGACTGAAATATTTCAGTGAAATTTGTTAAAAAAATGTTTACGTGTTGCTTTGTTTTCTTTCCCTTCAATTTTCATTAAGAGTATCAGTAGCACTCTTGACCTTGAGCAGACTGCAACGTAATTAACTGACCGCCATTTCATTTCTCACAAAGAAACAATCCTTGAATACATTTCAATGTCATTCTATTGCATAAAAAGATCCGAGCTATGTGATAAGGTTGATTTATAAAACTTAGAATGCAGTAACAAAGTACCAATGAATAATGTTATGTGTGCGTAAAAATTAATATTACGTAACCTTTCTCGTGTACTTTTACTGCTAAATATGCCGGAGGTTCCATTTAAAAAACCAAACCTGCATCGTGCGCTGCTGAAACAACAATTTGTATACTTGGATATAATTTTATGTTATGCAACATTTTCCTCCGAATATTTTTTATTTCAAAACTTTTTACCTTTCGTGGGTGCATTTTTGAATTTCAAGCCGAACATTTTAAAGTTAACAAAATGCAAAAGGTTTATTATGGACTTACAAATGTACTCAAGAAACAAACTCTACGAATAACTTCTAACTAAATTTATTTAACATAAATTTAAATAGTACAGAAATTATCCTAGGTCTAATTACAAAGTAACCATACGACCGTTCTATTAACGAAGCGTATGTCGACCTGGTCAATTCTGCCTCTTGCAAACGCGTGTATGCTTTCTTAATACCTTATTACGTATATCTTCCTCGCGGGAACCTAGTAAAGAAAAGGTTCGCACGGAACTGTTTAGCGAAACATGCAAAAATAGATACGATAAGTATATAAGGGTGAAAAGATAACGTTAAGGGAAACAAAGTCCTTAACATAAATCATATATGTGACAACCGAAATGCATTTAATAGAATCCCTTTCACCAACACTTAAAACAAAGATACTCAGACTAAACTATTCACTACTCGAGATGGTTAATTTCACAACAGGTTTTACTTCAATTGTTTGCACGAAAATTTTGACATACTGATGTAGGTAGCGTATTTTTTTATACAAAATCAAAGTTCTTTGTATTTCGCGCTCAATCTCACGTAATTTGCTAAATTTTATAGATCAACTGCCGTTTTGTGAAATTTATGGATTCTGAAAGCGTTGAATCAGGTAAATATTTATATTTATTATCTACACTATCAATTTCAAAACGCTTGCAACTATTTTTACAGCGGTAGTGTGATTTGTTGCAGATATTTGGTATCTAGTCGCAAATTTGTCCTTGGACGTCACTAACCTAGAGTAACATAAATGTGCGTGCGAAACTGACCTTCCCAACATTGACCCAATTCACGAAATTAGTGTATCAGATTTTTAAGTCTCTGCAATAGCGCTTTCATTTTGTTATTGATTACAATACAGTGCAGAGAATCCTGTTTCACTTCTCTATGTTGTATGCTGTTGTTTAAAACTGTACAATATATGGTCAGCAAATTTTATTATTTGGCCTTAGACTAAATTGATTATAAATAAAGCGATTCTATTAAACTAACAGCTTACTTGTACGTGTCTCTTATATAGTTATCGAGATAGGTATTTTAGTTTCCACATGCTATATGTTGAGAAGAGTCGGACAACGTGCTAATATTGTGGCTACAAGTGGGCAGCATCGCGGATTTGCTTAGTATTTATTTTCTAAAGAAAATTACAATTTGGCGCCATCATAATCTGCTATTTTTATCAGCGCCTCAAACAAATAGAAAAGTGAACCTAAGCAAAGTTTAGAAAAACGATATCCAGTTATTTATTTATTGTAATGTTACAATTTACAACATCCAATGTAGCTGCTATTAACGCCATATATTGTGCGTTCATGCAACTACCATCCGTACAACACCAATTTTCCTTTCTCCGTGTCTCCAACTCTTTCTATTGCCTACTATCTAGGTGACGGGGCTGTTAGGATTTATATAATTCCAGTTAATGACGACCTTAAGAGAACGGCTCTTCTTCCCATCGAAATGTTTAATTTCGAAAATATATTTTCGGTTAATAAGCTGTCGTTAGTTTCAGTTGCGCTAATTAATTTGGAAAAATCTTTTTTTTGCAATTTTCCCTCGTCTAAAACATCGCTACATATTTGCCACTTACTATTTGATATTTGTAAATTTTATTTTATACTGGCAATATCATTACATCTTTTTGCCACGAATAGAGTGGGCCAGTGCGTTTGTATATCGGGACCGTATTCAGTACGCAATATCACGCGCAACGCAGAAAGCGAAGCAGTCACGTTTTGTGTTAGTACTTACAACAATTGTGCCGGTTTATTTGACGCGATATAAAAATGTCAAAATATTTGTGGAGGAGTGCAAATTGTGAACGATGTATACGCATTGCTGTGCTACAAGTGAAATAAAAAATATGTGTATTGTAGAAAAATTCAAGGAAGTTATAAACAAAGATTCTGATTTTATCAGATTAATACAAATTGGTGATGGTGCATCTGATGCATTATCTGTTTATAAAGATTATTTTAATTATGCGTTTCTTACATCCGTGATATAATACACGCACGAACGGTCATTTTCAAAATATAGGAAATTTTTTTCATCACGACGAACGCAATTCAGCGAGACAAATCTGGAAACATACCTAACCCTGCAAACTTTTCAGCAATCCTATTGTATTTGTGCTGCGTGAGTAAGGTGAGTGGGTTATATATACTACTTATAATTAAATAAATAAATTAGCATCACTCTTTCCAGATATATACTTGCGTTAAACGCATAGTAATATATGTATGCATATATGAAACTTAGTACTGTTCTAGCGTGCAGACAGCGTGGCCCACTCTAGTCATGAAGATGATGTTAAGGCATTTCAAACGGACTAAGTGGTAAAAACCAACTGGTTTCATGCTGTTATACTTAAATCAGTAACAGTTAATATACAACTTAGTATAAAGCGTGATGTTACTGATTTTCAGTTTTTACCATTTAGAACCGGGTTTTAGTTGCTAGAAACAAAAGTATCGGTCAAATTTGCCAAACCTTTAATCGAATGTAAGGAAGTACGCAACCAACCCTTTTATCATAAAAATATTTAAAACAATCAATTGTAAAATACATACAGTGCACAGTAAAAACAATAATAATGTGTTAAATTTAAATTAATGTAATCACTTATGTTGTAATGTTTTCGAGGGCAGTTGCACTGTAGATACATCGCCTGATTTATTTCACTTTAACCGGGAGACACTAGTTAATGAGTTAATCTCACTTTTCTTCAAACGAATCTATATACACTCAGACAGATGAGGTCATTTATTAATTGAACAAATTTTTTGTAATACTAGAGGGATATTTCGTTGTACACAGAAAACCATTTTAATTTATTCCTTTAAGAAACTGCAGCGGTTGAACTTTTTTTGTTGTTTATTTGATGCACACACTCTGTATGATATAACACAAATAAATATCCTTGGACACAGATATTTTCGTTATTAAGTCCTTACGAAGTAGTATTAATTTTCATTTGAAAATTGTTTTCTTGGCCAATGATTAGGTAAATGATACGAAGTCTTGAGGATGGCGACAAAATTTTAATTTAGAACAAACAAAATTTTTCTCTTTGGCGTTTCAAAAATCCTTTTCCCAAGTCTTTTAACCTACACAGAGATTTTAAAAACTTAAATTACAACTACATTGATAAATCTAAACTGTTGAAATCACCGCGTCACTTCAAAGTATTCTAATGGTCTGTACGTTTTAAAACTATTTTGCAAGGTCAGTTTGAATGTTGACTGGAACGAGTTTTCATTTTTTTTTATAAGTATATACATATATTTGCATATTTGTATATATTTATTTATTGTACTAACTACTTTAATTGTTTATTTATATACCTTAAATATCCTATTGCAAATGGTTTTTGAATCTGAATCATTTCCAGAACGCATCGAGATTTATAATTAGTTTCTTTATTTAAAATTTTAGGGCTTTCAAAATCATAATTGTGACCTGTATCTAATGTATGTTTTTTAAGCGCGATTATATTGTTTGAATATATATATATATATATACATATATATATATCCCTTTCTTCTTTCCGGTAAATGTTGTAAAAGTACTTCTAACTTTAAAATTTGCATACAAATTTTTAAGGTTGTTTTTAGTTGTATGTGCCAATTTAATGTTGTACGATAAGTGATTGGTATACACTAGCATATACAGCTAATAAATACCAATTTTTTTAAACCCAACCCCTTATTTCTAACATTGTCCATTTGAAAAAATGTGGGTAAAACATTTTATTTCCTATACTTTAATTTGCTAATTTCTAAGTTATTAAAAAATTTATGAAATCGATTATTTATTACCAATTAGATATTTACGTCAACATGTCAGGCTTTTACTTTTACTCGGTATTGAAGCGCAACAATTACTAATAGTGTATATTTTTAAAGTTTAAAGTAAAAAAAAAGGATTAGCTTGCAGATGGCGCACCCGATAAATATTTCATTTATATTCTGTTGTTGAGGTAAAATAAATACATATATAGGTGATGAGCAATCAGAACTTTCGCCAGTCCGCGGGTTAGGAATCCAAAGGGCAGTAAATTCCATGCTTCGTAGGATATTGTTGAATCTGTAAATGAATGGAAAATGTTTTCAATTTATATAATTATATATATAGTCTTTTGAATAGTTGAGTTTACGCCTTTTATTATATGTAATTGGTTGTACCCGTTCTTCAATTCATGTTATTACAACTAGTTAAACATTTACTAATAATCAACTAAATATTTAGTTTTGTCAATATTTATTTTATTTTAACAGAACATAAATGAAACTTTTATTGGGTATGCAATCTGCAAGCTAATCCTCTGTTTAGTTAAAATTTAAAAATAAGCATTATTAATAGTATTTATAATTCAATATGGAGTAAAATGACATAGGTGAAATAAGTACCCAGAAAACTCTTACATGTTGTAAACGCTACACCTTGGCTTAAGCAAAACAAAGCCAACCGTGTCAATTCTGGTTGTTTATTGGTAATGAATAATCGATTTCCTATTCCTTTTAATAATTGGGAAACGAGCGAGTTTAGCTATAGGAAGTAAAATATGTTTTATCCTGATTTTTTTAAGTAAAATATATAGACAGACAGACCTTAAAAGTCACGGTTGTTTTTAACAAAATTGATATTTGGTTGAGTATCTTAGTGTCTGGACAAGGTTTCTGGAACACTCTGTACAACTTTCTGATACGTACTTATAGTAAAAATGTTGCCAATAAAAATCTTAAAACAGGTTTACATAGATAGTAGAAATGTCTTTCGGGTGATATCGCGTAGTTAAAATTTTACTTGACGTTTCGCTGACCATGCTGTCAGCTTCTTCAGAAGATTTCTAAAGACTGTTCTGTTCTGTTCCGCTTTGCTAATCCATGACCGTTCCGCTTTGCCGATCCATAACCGTTTCGTTCCGCAGAATCGCGTCGTTCGTTGTATGACGACTTCGTAGTGCTAACTTCCACGTGTTGCTGATCTTGTATCCGTTTTCACGATTGAAGTTGTTGGTGTTCTTCATTATTTCTATAGATTTGCGTATTAATAATGAATGAGTTAATTAATTTATCAGCAACACGTGGAAGTTAGCACTACGGAGTCGTCATACAACGAACGACGCGATTCAGCGGAACGAAACGGTTATGGATCAGCAAAGCGGAATAGAAATGGGATATATAACGAGGAGCAAGAGACAACAACACCAGTCTTTAGAAATCCTCTGAAGAAGCTGCCAGCATGGTCAGCGAAACGTCAAGTAAAATTTTAACTACGCGACATCACCCGAAAGACATTTCTACTATGGATTACGGTCGTGAAAGCCTACACTGAAGGTTTACATAGATAACACAATTTTTCACAAAAAATTGAATATTCGAATGACGGAACACCTTACATTTATATTGTACATCGTTGAACTTGTCTTTGACAGGGGTATGCATACCATTTGAAACAAAAAGTTGTCATCCGTTTTCGGTTTAATTAAGAGTGCTGAGATTGAAAATAGTTTCAAGAAATACATCACTATCCATAATTTCGCTCATCAACATTTCAAAAAGATACTCTATATCTCTCTCTATACTCTACGGTCATCGTCGTGAATGACTCTATGTCTGCCTGAAAAACTTAACGTTGTCTTCGTTAAACTATGCTTGTTGTTAATTTCTACATAAAATCGAGTGACTATTGCATCAAATACTGTATTGGTTGCTATAACAAAACCGTTTCTTTAGTCAAACATGGAGGTTGTTTAATTCAAATGAAAGAATGTTCAATGATAGTGTTGTCTCATAAGTTTATTTGTGGCGACATTGATAAGGTTGTGGTACTGGAAAAATAAAATACAGTTAATTTTTAATATATGGTTTTATTCAACGTTTGGCACTACATACGACTTAGTAAAAGCGTCTTACTTGTACAAATATCTAGTCTGACGTAATTGTTCATTCTCTTTAGGTGCTTTTGACACTTTGTTAACCGTGAATGATTTACTGATTTGGATACCAAGTAATATACTATATTGCCGGATAGTTGCCATAAAAGGGAAAACTTATGTATTATGGACTTACACATAACACTAATACTTTTTTTTTTGTAAATTCATAACAAAAAAAGTGGGAACTAAATTATCCAAACATCTTTATTGCAATAACTGTTTTACATTTTCACACGCTTTACCGTTTATCCAAAACATATAATAACGAATACAAAAACAGTGAGTCATGTTACAAATAAAACTCGTCATCGTACATAATCGCTAACGATTGCAAATAATACCAAAGTATCGGCACACTTCGCACCATATAAGTTATTAATTTATGTTGTTTTGAGAACACCCACCGGGAAAAAGGATTTGTTGATTCAAGGAAGCCTCCATTGAGTGAAAGAAATATTTTTCAATGCTAGCAAAGAAATACTGCTTTCTACCAAAGATTTTTTTTATATTGTTTCTTTAACTCGGAAAAGCATTGTGCGCTAATATCAACAAAACTTGATATTTGAAATAACAAAATTGATGTTTGAACCAAAGAAATTGGTAGCAATTAAACCATTAAAACAACAAATCTAATTATTTTACTTTAAGAAATCGAGTTTTTAAATGAAAAAACGTCACATTTTTATATAGTTTGATTGTGATAGCAACTACAACTTAGAACTGGTTACCGAAACAGTAAATTTTGCATAAGAAATGTTCAAAAATACATATTTAACAAAAAAAAAAATGCTGCTAATAAAGCAGCTCATGGTACTGGTGGGATCACTCACGGCAAAGGCAATGTGAGGAGAGAAAACCCTAACCAGTGGACATGTTTCTGCCTAGTTAACGTCATCAGTGTGGTTGCCAGAGTATCTCTACCCACATCGCTGTTTACAAGAACGACGAGCCACGCGTGTCTCCTAGCGCCTCCTAGTGCCAAGAGGTACAAGCGCCTGGCGTCCAGAAAAGATACATCCGGCTCGTCGTTCTTGAAGGAGGGTGCGGTCTAGAGATACATTTCCTTGGCATCAAAAACTCATCTTTTTGCATCTGAAAAATACTATTTTATTTTGAAACAATAATATCTTCATATTTACTTACAAAAAACATATATTGCATTCACTTAATGAGATAACGCCTTTCACTTAAACAATCCTCTTCTGAGGTGGATTCTCATTTTTAACCGTCGATTTAACCTCGTGTGTGCACTTTTTAATCAATGACGAAGTGGTCTCATGGTTGGAATTACTTTATTCTAAAGAGCCGCACTCATCTGTTAAGACGTTAACAAAGATAGATATTTGTTTTAGAATGAACCACCTATCAGCATATGGCGCGCAAAGAGCATAGCTGTATTCCTTTAATTTATGTATGCATAAACATTTAAAAAGTTGGCATATAACTAAAAGAAGATTATTTCCGAATCGTCCAGTGTTCAACATATTGCATTTAGAATAGATTTTGTAAAAATATTAACTTGTACTTTAACGATTACTTTTCGGAATTATATTGTTTCACAATAGTTAATGCAGAGATATTTAGAATTTATTGATTTAAGGAGCAATAATGGTTACAACTAAACTAACAACGCAGATACTAGTATATTTGCATATTCTATTCGAGATCAGCGTATAAAAAATATGTAATGTATGTAACTTCTTCGTGATATAAACTTTAAATAATTACGCAGTAAAGGAATACAAATCAATTTTTCCCTTGAATTGTTTCCTTTTGGAATAATAAACTTTTACTATAGTAGTGCAGTACAGAAAAACAAATTTTATATACATACATATATTACTGCGTCGGGCAACAATTTTCAAATTTAGGGGAGCCAACTTCTTACCAAACCTGAGATTTCTAAACGCGAGCGTATGTATGAAAGACAAACATAAATAGTGTTAACTAACTTTGTAAAACAATGTTTTGATAAGATAGTTATGCGACAGCAGCGCAAAAGACGATTTCCAGTTTGTCGGTATTTACGTTACAATATTAATATCTCATGCAACTTATTATTATACGTACTCAACATATGCCCCTAGTGAAACAGTGTTACTTCCCAACATTGTGTTCTGATCGATTTAATGGAAAAAGAAATAGTTCCAATTTTAAAATAAACTATGACTATTACTTACCGTTGAGACAAATTTCGCACAAGATCATTCTGCATGTTACAATCCATTTACAGTCAGACTTTTGCTAATTGATACACCTCCAAGTTGAAATCGCTTAGAAAATTTTAAACAATAATCGACTCTTGTGAATTCGTGTTAAACTATGATTACACATTTTTGCCGCCATCGATACGGACTCTGCCAAATACACAGACCTAGTTTGCCATTAGATAAGGAGACACGTTTAAAAATAAAAATTAAAAATACGTATGTATTTACTTAGATAAGATTTTTTTTAAAACGGTCAGTTATCGATATCGCCACTTCGTGCATTGATATAAATATGAAACTTATATTTCGCAATTATGATTTAAACTGCTTTTATCGACGGCATATTTACTTCATGTTGTTGCGTCTTATCTTATCGGTTAAATTAATCTGAATATTATTTATTTACTAGCTCATTAGTAAACATTACCGCCTTGCATTTTTTCACTTATTATCCAAGAAGTGGTTCCAATTTTTAGATCTAAGGTTGACACATGTTAAATAAGTTATTTTAGAACAAGTCTTTTTCTACACTACGTTTAAATAAAATAGGTAATATTGCTAAATTTGGTGGGATGTAGAAGACGTGTGTGCATTCTATTGCGTAAAATTTATAAGTAGAAATAAAGAAAGAATGGAGTATAGATAAGCCATTCGAAAATTGCTGGCGCCATATAAACTGTATTTTAGAGTATTTTAAGTATATACTTCGTTAAAACTGAAATTAAAAAAAGAGCTAACCAAAAGTAATTCAAAATTTAAATACTACTTTGCATGAAAAGTATTTAAAAAAGACACTATCAAATGCTTTATAATACAGGGTGACCAAAAAAGATTGTTTAAGTTAGCAATCCCATAGCAGATATTTTTAGCTTGTTAAGTGTATAACACTTTCTAAAATTTTTCTATCACTTCACGTCATTGGCGTATTGGTGCTTTGCGGTATTGTCATTGTTGTCTACGTATAAAATGTTAGAATAAAAGAAATTTGCTTTTTATAAATGTATAATGGCGGGCAGTTGTGCGACGGAAATGGATTAGTATTAGTAATAATTTAATCTAACCGTTGCTGAGAGAATCATGCCAGATTTTAGTCAAGCCTCGCGTTATATCCCTAGTTTCTTTAATTGATTATTGTTGCTACTCTCGATCTTTTGCTTCTTTGTTATTTTAGCATTGTTTGTATCTCGTGGGATCGTGTTTTTTAGTTACTGGCAGTATTGTAAATGGTTCTTTATTTAAATATCTATCATGATAATGGATCAAAATTTTACACATCTAAATTCGATCCATTTTGAGATAAAGTTCCATTAATTAGATTTGCAAAACACGTTTTTGTTGTGGAATTCAATTTGCATTTGCATTGTTATGCGCTTACTATTATTTGAACATTTAATATAACGGATACTTGGGAACGAAAAAATTTAATCTATTGGTTATTTATAATCTACTTATTTTTGAAATCTACCTATCAATAGCGGTGGGTGATGACGGCGCGGACAACAACTCAATTTCTTCGTGTGTTTCCGTTGCATAGTATAATGTACACAGTATCCGAAGAAAATACATTGGGGAATTGAATCGCTATCCGCGGCCTTCCGTTTATATCAACACCCACCGTCACTGCAAAATCAGGAGTAAAGTAGTACTGATAACTCAGGCATATATGGCAGTTGATTAGGTAAGACGTGTCTACGTTCAGAACGCGAGAACAGTAGAAACATATTTAATTATACATCTTTAACCGAGCAAATACAGCTGATAACATTGTTTCGGTGGGTTTAATTAATTGTGCATTATATATGTACACACAACGCATCGCTTGTCTATTTTCTTTTGTGTCACTGTACATTACACTATGCAAGGAAAATACAAGAGGAAGTGTTGTAATTGACCTCCCACTTATGTTAGCATCAACCGGCACTGGTACTGGTACTACTAAGTGTAATTCAAAATGAAAATGGTTCTTGGATATATTCAAAAGAATTTCTCTACAAACAATATACCACTGTATATTCAGACAATGGTGTGCCATTGAGCATTAAGCGTACGTTTTTTGGTTCTGGTTTTCCATTAAACAGAATAGAAGGTAGAATCAAAATATTAGCTCCTGCAGTTAAGGAAATTCACAAAATTATTGAAGGTCCTCAACTGAAAAACCACATGCTTTGTTGAACAAGTTTAAATCAAAATTAAAACTGGTGTGTGGGTAGCAATGTCTTGAGGACGAATTATAGGGCCCATTTTCTTTCGCAAATCTATTAATGCTGATCGATATATACAGATAATTTTGAATCCCTTTTTAAATTCGGCAATGCTAGAGGAAACTCCAAAGAAAAAAAAATGGATATTTTTACCAAGATGGAGCCACTGCACATCCAGCAGTTATTACACTTGCGTATTTAAAGGATTTTTTTCCTCAAAGAATAATGGGTAGGGGAGTCGGATCACCTTACGTCCCTGTTAAAGTTTTATTTATTGGGATCACTTAGAAATAACATATTTTGTAAAAGATAATATTAAAGCAGCGATTCAAAATGACATACCACACATAAGTATCGAATTGCTACATACTGTTATATTTTTTACTATAATAAATACAATTTTGACGTTTTTTGTATCATTCTATTACTGAAATGCAATTAACAGTGCTTTTACTACATATATTTCAATGAATAGACACCCAATAACTTAATGCAAATTTCAGGTGTATCGATAAAATCAGTACTTTCTGATCAGACTGTATAAGAATGCTATATACATTCACATTTGTTCATATCGCCAGCATATGCATACATGTGCATTGTACTCTCCAAGAATTTGCGTAGTTGTTTAGCAATGAAGGTTAGCAAATACAGGATTTGTTTAAACTTTCTTACTCGCTATTATTACTTCATTAATCGTACGATGTAATATGTAAGTTTACCTGGTGGAAAATTCAGCAAGAGATACGGAGAAACTGTGTACAAAGTAGCAAATTGGGTTGCCTACGGATTAGGTACAGAAAATGGTGCAATCTAAAAAAGGGTTTTGGATTTCTTTGACAGAACTTGCCCTACCAAACCAATACATAAAAAATACTTTTTAGATGAAACATGGATTTATTCAAGTGGATGATGAAATTTATTGTATTGTAGAAATAAAAGAGCAAGCGTGGTGTGTCGACTTTTCCTTAGATATGTTAGTGGATTGATGAAGTATAAACTTTCTACATTACAGACGCAATTATAATTTTTGTGAAGATCATATTTTATATACTTGTACCTTTTTTCAAAAAATTCGTTGCGTCGAATTTGATCTTCTGAGGACTTTGAGATCCCCATTACTAATATTTAGAAAGATAATAATCTTTTTCTAGTTTCTGTATAGGTACCCCGTATTTTATTTGGTATAAACGGTTACTTACTACCAGGTAGGTTTGTGTCACGACTAAGCAATTATTAGAACAATTTAACATTTTTGTTTCTTAAGGAAGAGCGAAGTATGCGTCCAAAGTATATATAAATATAATCGTTCCTCCTAAGGCATTTTAAATCGGTAATATCAACGCAACCGTGTACGTGTCAAATTGCTTGCATAAGGGAACTCAACATTGTAGATATTTGCTTGGAAGTTCCTGATTACATTATTTTATGTTTAATAAACGGTTTATTGCATTATGCGCGTTCTAGTAAACGTAATTTAAAATGTTTTGCGTTACTTGTTTTCCTTTATGAATTAGGGGGGGGCTAGATTATACTACTAGATGAACCAGCACTTAAGTCTAAATAATATTTAGGCAGGTGAACTAACAATGTTTCATAAGTATCTAATGTGCATAATCGTTCGATGCAACAAAGATGCTTTATCACTTATTAATTAAAAAAAAAAATTAAATTTGGCCAAAACATTAAAAATGGCATAATATAGTCCAAATATTATTTAATGCAAAGTTATGCGCAAATGCATGACGTGGATAGTGGTTTGTTTCAAAACTGAATACAGTGAAAGACCTCAGGACCAGACATTCACGGTTTTAAAACAATTCAGACATTTTTGCCTGTTCTAATTTTGTATTTTTTTTTTCTTGTAAAAGTGAATTTTGAAAATGTGATTCTATGTTTTTCAAGTATTCAAACGCCAAAAAATCTTCTTCAGAAGATTTCTATAGATTTTCGATCGCTTTTAATGCATCAGCGTCAAATTCTCAACCAAAGCGACTTTATTCGCCTTGGTTTTCAACTTGGGTGATGTTATCAGTTTCTGCAAAATTCGGCCAAGGTTGTCAACGGCAAATTTTCTGTATCAAATACTATGTCTAAGATTGCCTTCTCTTGAACTTGAAAATTTTTAAAATCTCCTTTGGAACAGTAGCTCTGAATGGTCTCTGAAGTAAGCATATTCCAGGCTTTTTTAATAAAATAAAGAGCCTCTAAAACGTTAACTGATTTTGAAAGTTTAGACAGAGGAGACACCATCCATTTTTAAAAGAATATGTTTTAGGATAAAATGACGGTAAACAATTAACATATTGCATTATTCCTTGGTCCATGGGCTAATCGTGTTTGGGGGCAGAAAAATGATGAAAAAAGCAAAATTTTTTACTTCTGAAAATCTATCCGTCTGTCCAGATCCAGACGCCAGTCGCTCATTGTAGCTGTTGTCATCCACGCCTTTTTATTTGAGGTTCATATAGCCGACAAACCAGCACGTGACACATTTTTCAACGGTCGTCGAGTCGCTTTCCCGATTACTAAAAGTTTTTCTCTTTGTACAACCATATTGGCACAAACCAATATAGTCAACTTTTCTCTTCACAATTTACCCCAACACATTTTTCGTCTTTCAATGTTAGAGTTTTATCAGATAGAGTTCGAAAGTACAGGTCACTTTCATCTGAATTGTAAATGTTTTCTGGTATGTATCATTAACAGTCCGGGCAATTTCACAAAAAACTGTTCCACATCTTCTTGATTAACGTCCGCTGACTCACTCGAGATGCCCCTCTCTCCATCTTCACAGCCTCCCATCAAATGCGCTAAACTTTTTATTTTAATTTTTGTAGCTAGCTCTTTGGCCTTGGGTTTTATTAGTGGTCCTGACATGGGAATATGCTGGCTTCTAATACGAGTGAAACACTCAAAGCTTTATCAATTTGTGCTGGCTTTGCCTTTAATATTCTGCTTTTTTTGGTCAAAATGTTTACGAATGTTTTCCATGTGTTTTATACATTCGGCGGCCTGAGTTTTGCCTATGTTGAATCTAAAATATTCAAAGCAAAATCATTAGTTTTCTATCCAAAAACTTGGGAAGTGCTAGAATCTAAGCTGATGCTTTGAAAACTGGCGAACATTCAATTGTTCTTGGTCAGCAACATTAAGCAGTTCCATTTTTTGTTAGCTTGTTTTAGGTGCCATGTTTTTTTTACGCAGTTTCCACGACTTTCATACACCATACACTAACGTTTAAAGTAAATCAAAAGCACTGCACAAATGCAAGGGGGAATTCTAGGAGGTTGAGCCGACTCGATCTTGAAAGACAATAAAAATCAACACTGTTGTGCAATAGAAATTAAAATGATCGTTATACATTGGTAATTTTTATTTGAATATTTTTTTATGTTCCTAATTTAAATTAATCTATACTTTTCTATTTTTTTTTTAATTTTCCACTTTGCCAACGGGAACATTACTGTATGTGCAAGTAGGTAATTACACAGTTTAACATATTAAGCTAGTTAAAACAAAACTGATCTAAAATGAAGGTACGTTACCTTGATCTTATGGTAATTTTTCTGTTTATAGCTCCTGATTTGTAAAAGAATACCATTTATAAAACCAGTTAAATTTAAATAACACAAACCGCAAACAATTTATTGTACTTTGTAAAATGATGGCTAGAGATGATCAAGGCAGGTGAAATTATTACTTTTTTGCAGCGACTAGACAGGCTCGTGTCTGTTCGTCTCATAAGAAAGGGTTTGTGTTGCCTACTTGTTTCCCCGAGAGTCGACAAAACGCATTAAATGTTCTTGATAAGAATTATTGAATTTCGTATAGTTGCTTTTGACAATCACTTTTTAAGGTGTAGATAGAGCTTCTGTTACTGTTTCGGCCCTGTACGGAATTTTCATTGTTTATTTTATTTTTAGTTCAAATTATTGAATTACGAATGCCCATTTTGAACTTGTTTCTATGTATCTTAGATGATTACCATTACTTGCATTATTATAATTTAAAAAGTTTGTATATTGATCTATTTATTTTAGGGTAGCAAGGCATTTATTAATTTATCTTAATCCTTTTCTAAACATCTATGAAATTTCCCTTTTACTTCTTAGTTACATGATTTTGCCGTATTTTAGATGCAGTCCCTTTCTCTTTAGGGGTAGATACAAGCCAAGTAGAATGTGAATTATTTAATTGACTATAAGATCATACTTCTCGGATCAGAAGTTTGTTATTAAGATTGTTAGTGCAATGTCGATCAAGCAACCTCTTGAAGCAGGGGTTCCCTAGAGTTTGCTCTTGGCTTTGGACTTATTTAATGTGTTCATGTCCTATACTCCGGAGTCACCTGGTGTAAAAATCGCAGCGTATGCTGAAGACACTATGGTCTACGCTATTCACCGAAATTAAAAGTACAATACATTGAACATTTAGAGAGACAAGTGCTGTAGGTTTAATGGCTTTTGACTTCGGAACCTTTCACTTTTCTTTTCCACTTTGTTCTCTCTTTCACTTCTACTTGCCAGTCCTCAGTTCATACACTACTTAAGTCTTCCTTCACCTCAGTTAACCAATTCCTCCTGGGTCGTTTGGTTCTTGTTTCTCCTCCTTCTATTAATATTCTTTTGACCCAGCTATTATCTTGTATCATAGCTATGTGGTCCAGTCATCTAGCTTCTGTGCCCTTGTTATTTAGACAATACTTGGTTATAACTATATAACTCTTCATTATTCATTATTCTTCTCCTATATAACCATCTATTTTAATTCCTCCATATATTCTGTTTAATACTTTTCTTACCCAGGCTTCAGATTTATTTTTGTCTCTTTTGTTCACTGTTCATGTTTTATAAGCATTGGTTACTGTTGGGTTTAATAATGCTTGATGGGCTTTTATCTTTACTTTCTTGCAATCGTGTTTAACTTTTTGTCAACATTTTTTTATATTTATTTTTTTCCTCGCATCTTAATATTACCCCGCGATAATCTATTTGCTTTACTTTTTCTATCGTGTACTGTCTGCTTCCTACACAATTGATTGTACTTTGTCTTCTTATTTATCAAAGTATTTAATGTATGTATATAATTACTCGACGCCACGGAAACCCATCATCATTTCAAAAGTGAAATTGGCCAAAACATATTAAGAAATGCATAATTATATCCTGCAAATAATTCCAGCCGGGATATGTGAGAGAGGCTACCATGAGGAGCAATTTGGCCCTGCTGGTTGTAAAGGAATTTATCCTTTTGACTCTGGAGTTATTTGGGCAAGAGCCACCAGATCGGACAACCAAAATCTCCATTTCACCGGGGAGAAGAGCAACGACTGTGAAAAGCCAAGGTCAAGGTTAGAAGTTGTTCACAGGCCAGAGTGGAGAGTAGACCCCAAATTTAAGTAGTAGCCTAGTATAGGTTAATAAATATAATCCCAGCGGAGATATGAATACCGCTGCCCCAAGGGTTTTATTTTTCTTTAGCCTGACTCTAACACAACATGAATTTATGAATTATTGAGTAGGGCTGCAGAATCTTATTACAAATTAAAAGCGTGCATATTGTAGGGTTCGTAGACTGTAGTGTGTGAAAGATATTGTAAGTATGTTTTTGTTATATTTACGATTCACAAATAAACTTTGTTTAATATAACACTGAATTTTATTTGCGTATCTTTCTGATCTTTCCAACATTCATTTAAATTAACTAGTGTTGGAGCAAGTGGCATGCAGAATCTACAACATTAATTCTGCGAGCGGATGATCGGATCTGTTAGCATCTTGTAAATGAACTTCTAGCGGAGCACATCTATTCATTTCAAACGTTGATTCAAAACCAATAATGCAACGCATTGTTTTTGATTTTAACGCTATGTCAGCATAATTTGCAGTATCGTGCTATTTTGCACTTATCTCACGAAATCGTGTTGTCACACTAATACGTGTAATTACTTGGCACTTATATACTTATTGATAATGAAGCAGAAAAGAATTTCTGTCGGATAGCTGCTGAATAACGCTTTAAGCCGAACAGGAAAAAACTATAGTTAATGGTAATTCCGGTATTAATTGGCATGAATTTCAAAGACAAAACGAAACTAACATTATTTTTGGATACCGCATGTGATCAATTTCAGTTTGAATATATACGTTATGATGCAATTCCAAATGGTAAATTATATTTTAGAGTACTATACAATATTCGTAGATTTCCGACAGGTCTTTGATAGTATAGAATAGATAGTATACAATAACAGAGATGAGGAAGATGGATTTAGTAAAAAAATTACCAGATTGGTAAAAATTACGACAATGAACGCAGTGGCAGAAGTTGGGACGGAAGAGGGAAATACCGACCCTATAAATTTAGAAAGAGGGCAAGGGGGTAGCCTATCGGCAACGTTCAGCATAGCGCTTGAAGGAGCGATACCTGACGCATGATTCAACAAAACAATAGCACAACGCACAACACAGATAATAGCATACGCAGATGACTTAGCCCTAATATTTACCACAGAAAAAGAGTTGAGAAAATAAGTAAACAAGTGAAAATGATAGAAATAGAAATTAGTGAACAAAAGTTCCAAAAAGTAAAAGACTTCAAATACCTGGGAGTGATAGTTTGTGGGAGACACGAAAGAAACATAGAAATAAATGAAAGAATTAAAGTAGGAAATAAACTATTCTGGAAATACCAAAGACAACCAATGACCAAATATATAAAAATAAGAGTATACAAAACATTAAGCAAACAAGCAGTAACATTAACAGCGGAAACACTGTACCACATGTAGGAAGATGAAGAAAAACTATGAACAATGGAACGCAACATTCTGAAAATAATAATGGATTCAAAGAGGACACTAGAAGAGGGATATAGACCGTTCAGGAACCACAGGATAAGAAATCTGATTGATGGGGGAAGACGTTGTAAACCTAAACAAAACCCAGAAACTGAGATGGCTTGGAAGGTTTCCTAATAAAGGAAATACTTAAATGGAGCTCAACAGGAAATAGGGATACAGGGCGCCCGAAAACAATTTGGGAACAACAGATCTACGAGGATTTGAGGAAATTGAACATTATAGGTTGGAGAAGAGAGGTGAAGGACAGAAAATTATGGAGAAAAGTGACTGCACTGACTAAAAAGAATTTCTAAGGAAAGAAATACAAAGATTAGGAAAGCAGACCGATTTACTGGGGAAAATGAATTCGAAGAGCTCACATGAGCAGTTGATATAAAAAGTCTAGGTCCAACATACACATACATATATAAATTATATTCTGGCAAGAAATATAACTTCCGTTTATGAAAATTACATGATTTCTTTCCGTTATTTCGATAATACATTACGCAGTAAGGTAGTATTACATAGAATATGCCCTTTTATAGACTTGATGCTCACAATGGTGTACATTAAAAATTGGCGCTCATTAGAGATCCGCCAAGTAATACAATCTACAACAACAAAAAAATGTCTCGCCAAAAACGTACTTTTATGGATTTTCTTGCTCGACTCAATCTATAAGCAACATAAAACCTGGGCGTATAATTTACTATGATTCACAAATTGTGTCGACAGTTCCAGTCAGTAGAGGTTAAATATCACATAAAAAGCTGATTGTGTAATTTTAAACAAAAAACTTACATGTACGCACATATTCAATTTCTTATATTTAACCTCTGTACATCAATGACCTAAACTTTGCACTTGCACAATAGAATTAAAATGCAGGGTTATTTTAGTAATATGTAGATATTCTTTTTACGTGAGGTTACTTTGATAAATGCGAAAGATTGCAGCCTTACGAAAAATATCCGTCACTATTTTTCTTTTTTTGGAACTAAAGCTCTTTCTTTTAATCCTATGCAACGCGTGGTCCATGCAAAGTGAATTTTATTTGTTTTTCAGAGTCTTATGTGTGTAAGTGACATTTGAGATGTCCTTTACATCAGTGGTCTAATTTTGTATAGTAAACTGCGAACTCACTGCTATGTCGACTATGTTTGTCTTAAAATATCTACGCTATAAATACGAAGTAGCCAAAACTACTGGCATTCCTGGATAGTGGAAAGGTAATAAATACTGTACGACAACTTCCTGGTCGATTAGGTAGTTTTTTTTTACATAATGTTTCTTCGGTCATCTACACAGTCAAATATATGTAAACTTATATCGAGTGTGCATATAATGCAAGTAACCGAGACTGGTTAAAAGGAAGCCAATTTGATTTCCGTGATATATTGTTGCTAGTTACATACGACACTACAATTAAATTAGCATTAATGTAGTTTTATCATCAAAGTAATATAATTTTCATAAATAGTGGCTTCTATTTTTAGGGATTTGTAGCTACTTATTTACATCTTCTGTTTTCGTACTGTTGTATACAGTAGTCTGCCAAATAATAAAGGATCTTATTAAAGCGTCCCATTATTAAAATGTTGGTATCAAAACGACTAAAACTTGCCAAAACTTTATGCAAATAGAAATCTACTTCCTGCAAGTATTATTGTACAACTACTAAGAGTTATAAGCAACATTTATGAATGGAAAAAAAAACATACTTACAAACGTAATTGAAAGAAATTACTACGTTGAAACAATTTATTTACTACATTGGGAGTTATCATCGAAATAATGAAGTTTGAAAATAATTTTCAAAAACACACTTACGGTAACTTTGATTAATACCCAAATTTTAAATTAAACGTCCCATACCTCAAATGAAAGTTTATATTCTGATGTTGGTGTATGACTTGACATTTTTTCTTATTTAGAACTCTAAAATTAAGCAAAGTTTTAATGTTTTATTATCATATGTTGGAGAACATCGACCTTCTTACAACCGAGGAAAGCGTACTGCAAATGTTGATAAACGTGGAACCAACACAATCGTCGAACTTCTCGAAGTCGCGACTTTTTTCTCAGGCGTCATTTACAACCAGTTGTTTATAAGCCTCAGCCAATAGTTCCACAAGGAACTTTTTCAAAAATAAGGCAAGAGTTTGAAAATAGGGTTTACTACTGCATGGAGACCAACGGTGTTCATTTTGCACAGTTCTTGTGAATATTGTTTTTCAAGTGGTGTTTTTTTCTTTGTAATGAAACACTTTAAAATACCGTTATTGCCAACGGCTATCTAGATGTTTAAAGACTCATCGTCAATTTTGTAATGTAGACCAACCTTTTAATTTGTTAGTCTCTAGATACATTTATTTTTCAAAATAAGCTACACTTGCGCTTTCTTTGGAGAAAAAGCTTTCATATCATGAAATTAGTAGTTCGATTTAAAATCTTAGGAGGAAGGGGGCATTCGTGTGGTTTCTGGTGTAAACATCATAAATGTGATTCATAGGTCAAAGCATGTCTCATAATAAAAGTAGATACGTATCTGAACATTTTTATTTTCGCTGAAGTTTCCGAAATACTTCAGATGAATTGCCTTCAGAAAATTACACTGTCTATAATACGTAAAACTTAGCTAGTCCAATCGTAAGCACGCTGCAAATTCCGCTAAGCTGCAAAAAGTTTAACTAATAAATAATTTCTAAGACTACTTTTTATTTTAAAGAAAGTCTATTAAACACAAATGTTATTACTTATACTATAATTGCATTCGTCCGTATCTAAGTGCAAAATCTAATATTTATTGTGTCAATGAAAAAAGTAGAGATGCGGGACGACAATTTAAGCTTTAGTAAAATAAAAATGCGGTACTTGCTTGATTAATAGACAAAAGTGGTGGGAAAATAATTCTGGGATAAATTCTGAGTCGATAATACAAAAAAGAAGTTGCTTAAAGGAAGTGTACGTTTAGCAACAACAAATTAAACCAAAAGCCCTGTAGCCGCTTTCTTTTTAAGTTTTCCCCTGCTGTTGTACCAAATGGTCATGTATACCTTTGAAATATTTTATTCTGTGTTCGGTTACTGACTTATCTAACCCAAATAGTATGTATTATTATTCTTTTCGATATACGTACATATATAAAATAATTCGAAGAATACCGTGGGTCAGATTTTGTGGAGTGGGTTTAAAATTGACCAAACGGAATGTTGCGGTACAACGTGTTCATAGTTAGCAAATATGATTACCTTTTTCATATTGATTTGTCATGAAGTAGCACACCAATATCAAATATTTAGCAATTAATCATTACCACAAAACTACCGACGCTGGTAGAAAATATGTGCACTTTAATTGTCAGAATTTTCAGATTTAAATAATTATGGTCATTACTTATTACATGAACGAGTTGGTGTCTCAATCAAAAGGGCTTTCATGCATTTCATTCTTTACGTTGAGGAATTGACAGTAACAAAACCACGGAATACTTTACACACACCAAAAGGCTTCTAAGGTGGTGACAAACTTGGACCGTCGCCGTAAGCAATTAAAAAAAACAACAATGAATTACGTGACAATAGGTGTTGATATACGTAATTTTCTCATACAAAGAATATACGAACCCAACAAACTTCAGTATTAAACTGATTCATTGTTTTCTCTAGGACAATGTAGGAACGTACATACATCTTAAGCTTAAGATAGAAGTGTTCACTCCTAACAAAAATATTTCTGAATCCCAGGGTACTTTTAATAAGAACCTACATAAAATTATTTATATTTATCTTGTAATTATGTATGATGGGACAAAACTATACGTGGACGGCTGGCTAGCGACGAAGCAGTATGGGCAGTATACGCAATGCTCACTTTCGTACAGGTTTACTACGCATCGTTCAAGTTTGTCTTTGTACCATTGTACATCATTTGGTAAATCTGATCGTCGTAGATGATCCTGGTAGACTTTCCATTTAAACTTCAGAAAATTGTAAATGAATAGAAGATTCTTGTGTGCTATTCTTTGTTTAACTCAATTAAATTTAATAACATAATTTTAATGGAAGTGTAAAGATCATATTTCAATATTATCTACTATCATTATAATGCAAGGAGACTGTCTCTCACCATTACTGTTTGCAATATCCAGCAACGGCATTTTTAATGAAGCATGCAATTGTTTTACACAGAGAGCCTCTATAGTATCGGGTAGAGTAGAAATTTTTTTAGCAAGATCTAGATCTGCTAGTTTTAAGACCGTAGTAAAGTTTTTCGAGAGCGGGGTCTGTTTAATGCAAAAACCTGGAGCCTGCGGGATTTGGACAACGCTGGTACGACATTAGCCAGCTAGTACATCGGGGTATTCAGTACGTTTGGAAACGAGTCAGCTACATATGAAGGTTATGGTGGTAAAGAGAATGTGACGGTAGTGGGAAAGAATTTTCGATATGGATGACTCCCGACCACCTAGGCAGAGTTTTAACACATTGTTACACCTTGATGCGTTTTCATCGAATAGGGCCTCCCTAAACTGGATATCGCAGTTAAGGGCGCTTTGCTTGGAGAATGGGGAAACAGGAATTTGGAACAAAAAACAAACAAGTACAATCGTAAAAGGTAAAAGAGGCGTTATTATAGAAAAATTTACTAACCATCTCATTAATAGACATCTAATAAGTCCTAAACTCGGAATTCCTGCTATTATTCCGGAGGATAAGTAGTCTATGGATGGGAGAAGAGTATGTTCGGTAGATTTAGTCAAATGCCAGTAGCTAGTAAGCACTAGGTGAAGTGGTACTATACACCGAATCGATGTTGACAGCATACGCTTTTTATACAATATGAATGGTAAGACCTTACAGTATTTTCTATTACAATGTCCAATTTACCAAGCACTACTACTTACTGTAGTTTCACTTTTAATTATAGCAAATGAGCAACAGTTAAATCGTCTTTGTCATTATGGGTGGGATCATTTATATTTAATGAGTAAATTCTTAATATTACTACTTGAAGTCGATGGCTTATTATTTGATTATTTTTCCCTGTAACTTTTAAGCTAAAGAAGCTAAGAACTAAAAAATATTAAGTTAAGCAGATTAATTCATTAATTTATTTATCAATTGTACTAAAAGAGTAAACTGTTGTTTTTTATATATGAAATTGAAGTTTTCGTCAATAATTGTTCCTAGATATTTGGTTTCACATGTCACATTTGACTTGTATTCCGATTGAATTTAGTTGCTCTTCAACAGCATCTAAATCAATGTTCCTTGATAATCTTCGAAACTAAATCCTTATCTACGAAAAAACAATGACGTACAACGTTTTCCTTACTAGCTTTCGTTGCGACTGAATTGTTTTTACATTCAGCAACTGCTTAATCCTTGACCAAAAGGCACATCTTTCTCAATCGCATCGTTAGAGTTAGTCCGTTAGAAACAAACTTTGTTCTACTTTTTGTTACGTAAGTCCGTCTGGATATAGGGTGATTCACGGAATCCGTCCATTAAAAGTTCTTCAATTTGCAATGATATCTCAATTTTGAAACTTCGGGGTGAAGAATAGTTAGTATGATCTATTTAGAAAAAATAGCTCCGTTAATATCATACTTCCGGTTAAATGCAATTATGGCATTTTAAAGCCAATTTTATAAAACATTTTCTTACCTATCGGCTACCGTTTTAGAGTTATTATTCAAGACTTTTGTGAGAAAAAGCAAAAAACGTATGATGCGTTAAAGGCTTGTAACAGCTCTACAGTAGAAAGCTATTATGTGAATTGTGGACGATACAGGCACTTTACCATTTAACCAAGGAATAAAAAGTAAACAACAACATCAACAGGGTGTCCAACAACCTTGGGTTGATTTGGCGTAACCTCTTAATATTATCTTAATACTAATCTTATATCTATCTTTGTTGCTTCTTTTATGATTAATGATTTTCAGAAAATGTTGTTTTGAATTAGTACTTTCTTGGAAAATTGGCACGCTGTAGGCTGCGAGGACTACGGAGTATTACTAAACAATATCAATCTACACTCAAGTGGTCTGTCAAATTACCTTGGTCTGTGTTGTCGTGTTTATTGCATTAGCAAAAATGGAAAACCATTTTGATAATTACAGAAGCGAAGATATTTTAAATTTATTTTTTATTCACGGAGAATGTGATAAAATTATAGCCAGAACTTGACGAGTGTTTAATGAAGCGATATCCTCATTTGCCGCCTATTAGCTAGACATATTTCCGAAGAATTTAAGAAAACTTTTTACTTACTAGACAATAGAACCACAATAAACAGATGCCAAAACCTATAACAGAGGATGAGAACTATGAAATAATAGTATTAGCTTACTTTCACAGCCACCCTCACAGTTCCATACGTGCTGCTACTGAGGAAATACGTATATCATATTCATCAATACAGCGCAATCTGTTAATACACAAAATGCATGCATACGCCTATAACATTGTGCGAGCGTTTAGAGGCTCACCCTTTCGCTTTTTGCGAGCGAATATTAATGTGGCTCCAGGAAGATCCAGAGTTTTACCAGGATTGGAGCGACGAGTAAAAGAAGGGTTTGATAGCATAAATCCTGAACAAATAAGGCAGGCTACAACAACTGGAGTTTATAACAGGATTTTAAAGTGTTTGCAAGCGAACGGAGGTCATATACAACACTTATGATTTTAATGTACATAATACATACAGCATTTAGTTTTTGATTGTCTTGTATTCAATAAATTTTATTTTTTCACACTATATTTAAAATCATTAAACCTAAAAGAAGCGATAGAGAACATATAGAGAATTCAATTCTACATCACATTGTGTAAAAATATATACGGCGTTCCATTTGAAAAAAAAAATCCTTTTAGTGCTAAGAAGTTACGCCGAATCAATCCTAGGTTGTGCGGCACCCTGTATAATTTTGTTTACTTTATATACCATGGTTAAATAGTACCCTTTGCAATTTACATAAAAGCTTTCTACCTTTCACTGTATAGCTAATTAGCTATAATTACACGCCTTTAATGCATCATATGTTTTGTTGCTTTTTTTTCACAACAGTCAAAATAACTCTAAAAAGGTAACCGATACGTAAGATGTTTATAAAATTGGCTTTAAAATGCCTAGTAGAATCTGGAAATGCAACAAAATATATATGTCTCTTTTTATAATATCAAAGTTGGCCATAACTTTCGATGTAACCGGAAGTGCAACATTAATGAAGTTATTTTTTCTAAATAGATCATAGCTAAACTATGTGTAACGCGGAAGTTTCAAAATCGAGATATCTTTACAAATTCAAGCACTTTTAATGGACGGGTTCCGTGAATCCCCCTGTACAGAAAAGTTTTATAAACGAGATGAGTAAAATATTATGGTATTTAGAAGTTTAAACGTATATTTAAAACAAATATTATTAATCTTAGCGGAATGAATTTCAAGGAATTCTTTTGCAAAGCTGGCGAAGTACTGAGATCGTTCTATCATCCTTTAAACTAAGCACGTGTAAATTAGTAGAAATAGTATTGCGTCTGCTTAACTCGGTGAAACAAGGCAATATTATAGAAGTGCGCTTTACTATGTTAAATTATAAATGTGGATACCGAATCTTCATTTAACTTTGATTTTGAACTCAACGTAACTAGAAACGTCTTCACTAATTTTCTACCATCGTGCGCTGATGGTTTCCATTTGCCTACTTTTTCAAATCCGCGTGCTTCTCTAAATACATCACTAAGTTATTTGCAGCGTAAGTTTACCTACTTAATCGTAGGATCCTTTTGATTGAATAATTCATTAATTGCTTTATTTTACTATTTGTTGATGTATTTTATTACATATAACGTTCGAAGAAAAATATCAAGCGATGACAGTTGCACAGTGAGTTTCCTGTATAAAAAGTATCACATGTAACTTTATCACTAAATATCGGACAAGAAAAAGTATAAAGAAGATATTCGCCTTCGCAAAATATTGTGTTTTGCATTTATTATAATAGTTCGAGTTATATTTCAGTTAGCTTAAAAGGTGCACTAGGCAGGTTAATCAAGGATTAACGCGCTAATCCGTGATTACATATTTCATTCACTCTCTGTTAAACGAGGGTTATTGTTCTAAACTATTATGGAAACCATTATAGAAATGAAACTAAAAACGGCCTTTTTAAACTGCGTAAGAAGGAAGAAAATGCATTGCAACTTATTACTGCAAAATTGATATTACAGGTGGTGTATTAACTAAACTAAAAGTTCAACTGTGTGCATGACCTATTAATCGTCATTTGATTGCAAACGTGCGAAGATCATGTTTTTCTTGTTGCTTTTTCTTCCTTTTGAGTTGTTATCGAAGAAGGTTGTTTATATAAAACACGCTTGTAATTAGTTATTTTCTGCTGCTTGTTGACTACTTCAAACATAACATCTGCCGGCGGACAGTAATATTTTTTACAGCACAAGTTTTCATATTTTGGGTTATTGTAATGAACACATTAGGGCAATTTACAGTACAAATGATATTTAATTAGTCTATTCATACTAGCATATTTTCAGTAGTGTATTCAATTTACTTTTGATAACCTCTACGAGAAAAATTTCTTGGATCCAAGGACGTGAACTTTCGTTATATTAATTTGAAATGTTTTATATTAATTTGAAAATGAACTCGTTATGTAAAGTTTTGTACCAATGTTAATAAACATAAAATAACTGCACTAGGTGCAAGTACCCATTCTTAAACGCACAATGTTACCAATTTTCTAGTTTTTCGAATATAACCATCAATCAAATCACGATCTACACCGTTAGTAGTTTTTCAAATAATTAACAGATATTAGTCACAACAAAAATATAAAAGGATCACATAAACAGCCAACATACTTTCTTCACAAACAAACTAATGTTAGTTGGTTCATAATAATTAAGCTCAATATACAGGTACCACCATGTGGAGGTAAAGTAAATAATTTTATAAATATAATAATTAACAAGTACTTTTACAAATTAATAAGTAACAGTATCTGTCAATGTATCACCCCTTAACACTGAACTTGTGCTACTGGCGAGTGGATTCAAATAGGTTTGCATGACAGACATAAAAGTTTTAAGTAGCATTAAAGAGAGATTCTTCATGTTGTTGCACGCTACGTTGCTCGCACTATAGGGCTCACATCGCAGTCGCACATACATGATGTGTAACAGGATCATAATCCTCCATATTCTCGATGTATAACCAATGCCGTTTCCTAATAAGGTAACGCTTCTGCTCATGTTGCTCGCCATGTTTTAAGATTCACATTAATTAACCGGTTTCGACTATTTACCGATACAACGTTTCTGGGATAGCATGGGTGGACGAATGAATAATTTGAAAGTATGCTTAGGTAGTCCACGAATATATTAGTCAGCTACCACTAAAGAAACAATATTTCTTTTATCCTGTTACTTTTAAGAAATGACGCATCTTCGACGATAAGCAGTTATTTACCCCAAATCAGTAACAGTTTAAAACTAAGTTAAAACTACTAGTTTTAATATCTATTCCGCAAAACCGTTGTCTTCTCTTAGTCCATGGTAGTCATTAGTCATATTTATAAAAACACACTAATGTTCTACTGAAAGTCTAAATTGGCTCGTAATTCCCGAGTATTGAAAAAGAATAGATTACCTACAGTGGGAAATGTTAACAAACATGTTTATAGGTTAGGTAAACATAAATGCGTTTGTTTTAATATAAATTATGTTTTTTATGTTATGTATGCATATAAATGTGAATACATATATTATCGTTGGCCTGTGTGTGTATATCTGTATTTATTGTCTTATCGGGTTTTAGTATAGCCTTCATATAAACATGTTTTGAAGCTGCTATCGGTATCTGGGAGAATAAAAAAAAATGTATGTCCATGAGCGGTTAACTTCTATACAGTATTCAATAGCGAGAGGAACAGATCCAGTCAACTAGCGCAAAACACTATAAAATCACATTAAACCCATTGCAAATGCAACAGTTATGGATAGGTTTTGCTTCATTTCTAGCAATTATTTTGTTTATTGGTGTTACGGGCAGAGCTGGGATTTGCTCACGTCGTAGTAAGTATGTGTGTACCCATAGACAGATAACCGACTGGAGAAGGGAATACTAACATCAAGTGCCGATCGGAGATGCGCGATGGATAAACATATTTATAAACAGCACATATATATGCGACAGAAAACACTGTGCTCGGTATAATAACACAATGTAAATAATGAAATAAACAATTCATATTATATAAAAACATTACTAAGCAGCAAACAGTTGTTATAAAATTAAATACGACTAACCTGAATAAGATCAGTGTAATGTTTGCAGCATCAAATACGTTTCCTCATTTCTTTCGGCTGTTCGCCGTGATGAAAATATATTCTTATACCTCGAGAAAAATCGTTCAACGTTTACTGATGCAAGACAGACATCAAACAATTTTTGAAATTAGTCAACGGATCTGCATGACGAATTTGTCTTAATGTCGCAAAATCTGGATTCTTTTTTAAGACACTCTCCCACTTTTCTTTAATGCGATAATTTTTTGCGTCGTTTATATTATGTCGCATTTTACTTACTCTCCACGCAGTGACTCCATTAACGATAGTTAACGGAGTCACTGCGGAACGGAATTAACGGAAATTTGCAGTTCTTCTACTGCGCCAAGTAATCAGCTATAACTGCTATAAAGTTTTTAAATCTGTATCTTCAAATATTAAGAGCTAAATAAAACTAACTGCAGGCGCATGGCTGATCGGCGGTCACCGCTAATATTCTCCATTCGGCGGCCGCCGCTCATTTAGCAGTTTGATACGTATAGGGTTAGGGAATTTAATTTGCAGACGAAACGTGACGAGAAAAGATATCGGTACGTAGCGAGCGGTCGAGATGTGTCTTCTCTCGTTCGGAAATTAAATTGGTATGTACCTACTTGCTACAACGGATCCAGTCCTGTTGGATCGCGCGGAATATCAGCTTTAGGTGTGAGGTTGCCGAATATCAAGTCAATTGTTAGATAAAAATACTGACCATTATATGTATATTAATCTGCATTAAATTAGGTTAATTAAGAAAAAAAGCAATATTAGTCACAAAGTGAAATTACGTTATAAATTAATAATATGAGAATGATGAGGTATGTCTACAATTAAACAGTTGTAATATACAATTTCTCACAATCACATTTGATTTGATTGTTATGCTGTTCAAGCAATATTTGAACGTAAAACGATTTCATATTATTTACTTAAGGTTTCAGGGACGCAACAAAGTACTAACACAGATATACGATCTCTATAAAAATTTCAGTACTTAAAATCGATACAAACACAGTAAAAAGCACGTTATGTCTTTCACGATTTCAATGCATCTGACAGACTCAGATCTCAATTGTTTGAAAGCCACATATACAGATTTATTGGTTTGTTACGCCTTTAGGCAATTTAATTGTAGATGCCAATTGATAACGCATGTTATCGACGTCACACAAAGCAATTCTTTTTTCAAAAATTGGTAAGTGGCTTTTTATCCAAAATGGAACAATTTAAATATTTAGAATTAATAAAATTTGATCTACTAAGTGAGAATAGAAATGGCAAAACGAAGAGAAAATTCCATTGAAACGCGTTCTGCTATTATTACCTTACGTAATGAAGGATATTCAAAGGCAGTTACTGCGAAAAAAAAATATCGAAAAATTGTGTATTTACAACATTAAAACGGGTGGCGGAAACGGGTTCTTTGGCTCATAAGAAATGAGGATCAGTTCATGGTTCCTGTTTCAAAAAGAAACAGATTCCTAACGGCTCCGGAAATAACGCAGCAAGTCAATGTTTCACGAAGAAACCCTATTTCGCATTCGAGCGTGAAACGAAGATTAATTGCGGCAGTCTTAAAGGGACGAGTAGCTGCCAGAAAACCGCTTTTGAAAGTTCAAAATAAAAGAAAAAGATTGCAGTGGGCACAAGAACACAGACACTGGACATTCGAACAGTGGTACAACGTGCTGTAGACAGATGAGTCAAAATTTGAAACATATTTAAACATATTTTTATTTAAAACATATAGACGAAAAATCCGTATAGACCTCATTATAATTAGTACAATATTTCTTTTTGAAATATTTTTAGTTTTGTATAGTATACTCAATGTACAGAAGTAAATTAAATTACAAATAACTTTTTGTTTTTATTCGAATGAAAAAAAACTGTATTTTTTAATCGTCCCCAAATGTATGAACGGTAGTGTATATGGAAATCTGGAAAGAACAGTATAAAATGATACCAAAACATGTTTTTTATTTTGAAAAAGATTTGACTATCTCTGCTACGTTTCTTCTATGGAAAACTAACAATATTCCAAAAAATATATTTTGTAATGTTTTACGCGGGGAAAATGTGAGAAAATGTCTAAATTTTATGCTTTTCGGAAATTATTCGATGAAATTGATGGTCGAGAAATTCAGTAGTGTCCCTAAAACACTCTTTCGATAATTTTAGAATTGATAGAAATTTAAACAATAACTAACATTCCATAAACGCTATAACCAAAAAACAATGCTAAGATAGCTTAGCTTCCTCATGGTATTAATGGAATAATTTACGGCAAACGCAATAAAAGGAGAGAGAGAAAAATACACTAACACACGGACATGTTTCTGCCTACCCGGCGTCATCAGCGTGGTTTCGAGAGTACTTTTCATATCTCTACCTTCATATCTCTACCCCGTGTGTTAGTGTATTTTTTCTCTCTCTCCTTTTATTGCGTTTGCCGTGAATTATTCCATTAATACCATGAGGAAGCTAAGCTACCTTAGCATTATTTTTTGGTTATTGTTTCTAGGCATTTTCTGATGTGTTCCATAAACGCTATGTTTACGTATTTCTATATAAAACCCGACTTCCGAATAATTACTTTGACTCGCTTTTGAATTTCAATTTGAGTTCTTCGAATTACTACGTTTCAACTGGCGATTTATCTAGACATAAGTTACCTGGATGACATCTCAGTCAAGTCAATTATAAAATTGGCGTCATTTAAAGCCATTGTTTAATCGTGTTGGCGATTGTTGTATTTCCACGGTCACCTTTGATGATTTTTATATATTGTTGTCGAAATATATCCTGGAACTATTAATTTTTGATGTAGTATACGCAACCAGTCACATTTTGCACCACGTCTACAACGTGAAACTTTACTGAGATTTTTGATGAAAATTGATTGAACGATTATCAATTAATGAAATTACATTTATAATATCCCTCTAAAACCCACGTTCCAAAGATAATAGGCCGGAAAAAGGAATTTTCTAAAATCGAGCTTTCTACCACTAGAAGAACCCTTACGTTATCAACAGACAAGACGCAAACATCAACTTGTGTATGTATGTAGAGTATGTACTAAATAAGATTAATTAAACAAATTTGGGAAATTCATAAGTGTTCACTAAATGGAAGTGTCCATTAGAGGTTGTTACATGGAGAAATAATTTCTGTAAATGTCGACTTTTTCAAGAAATCCTAAGAACTCTGAAAGCCTTAGTTTTAATAGTACTGTACTACATTTTGCCTCAGAATTAAACGAGGTTTCCGAAAATGCAATATTATAGGCCATGTTCTGTTTAATAAACATAATTCAGCAGCTCTCAATTTATGACATACTTTATAGGCTTTTTCTAAAACATGTCAATAATTTCTAAGGAAATACCAGCGTCATTTTCTAGTCGGCAAAATTTGAGATCTACTCTTTCAAAAGCAACCAGTATTACATACGGATACTGGGATACACAGGCATCTTTGTTCTAACAATTTATTTTACTCGCTGGAAAACGGTAGTAGTGTTAGCGTACGCTATTAGACAAACCATTTATATTGTAACTGAAAGAAAGATGTATAAGTTATCTTTTCTTTTTTTTCTGCAAAACATTTAACTAAGCCAGCCATATTTTTCTATTGCCATTTCAAGTCAACCAGTAGAAATATACGTTACATACTGGTAACTTGTGTAATAGAAACACTGAATACTGTTAGTATTTACCTAAAATCTTATCGTTAAAGTGCTAAATTACAATGAAAAAGATGTTTAGACAATTTGATGGTTACACGTATTTTGCAGAACCTTGGTTCTATCGATAACGCAGGCTTTTAGATCATGAACGATGCGGTTTTAACCAAATTATTTAGCATTATATTATTTCGCGTTACTCTTAAACACTTGTATATTTCATCGTTTTCAGATGCATCCCTTCAATTCATGTCAATTTTCTTCTACATTCAAAAAGTAGATAATGCGAATATATAATAAAAGTGATTTTAGTAAATTTTGTTACAGTACAGCTTTTACGAAGATGATATCAGCATATATGTAGAGTCATCGAAATGGAAACTTCCGACCAGTGGTTATAGATTGCTCTAATGTGACTAATATTCTACTTTTACTAAAAAAAAATCTGCACCGTTTTGAAAAGCTCAATTTGACGAATCATTTGATTAATATCGCGACATATTTTTGCATGAAAAATTGCGTAACGTCACCTTCAATAGAGGTTTTTGTTATAAATTTTTGCCGCCCACTAGTATTTCGCCATAATGTAAAAATAACTAACAGACAAACTAGTAGAAATGTCTTTCGGGTGATGTCGTGTAGTTAATATTTAACTTGACGATTCGCTGACTATCCTGTCAGCTTCTTCAGAAGATTTCTAAAGACTGAAAGTCTTAGACTAAAGTCTTTAGAAATCTTCTGAAGAAGCTGACAGGATAGTCAGCGAAACGTCAAGTAAATATTAACTACACGACATCACCCGAAAGACATTTCTACTATGAATTACGGTCGTGAAAGCCTACACTTAACAGACGACGAACTATTTATTTACAAGTAATAACAATATTCATATACACTGTGACTTATTTGAAATGGAAGCATCCTTGTAGAACCTATATTTTACCCAAAATGTAACGGTTTTTTTTTCAAAACCAAAAATAGCAATATATTATTAACGATCCTTTTAGTAAAAATCTGATCACATTATTGAATTCAAAAGATCCCTGAATGGCTTTAACCAAAATTTAATTTAAATATGTTTATTAATAGAAAAGTTATAAGGGAGTCATTTTTTGCAACATACCGCGCATTATTTTATCAATCTACTTCTTATAATATCTACTGACTAGGTCAGAATTTCTTTTAAAAAACAACTAAAAATCGACTACATTTTTAACGAAATACCATAAAATTGCAAACAACCACGTTTTAAAAATCTAAGCGCAATTAAAAAAGTGTAAGTGTGGATAAAAGCACATCTATTAAATTCCAAATATTAAAGAAATAAGCAACAGATACCTACTAGCAACATTGGTTTTTTAAATAGTTTCGTTTTACCTTCACTTAGTGCATTTTTGTATTGGAGTAAAGATACTCCATGATGGCTGTTCAATTATCTAGTATTAGAAAAAAAATGAAATTGTACATCTTTTTGCAGACAACGATCGGAGTGAAAGAGAAGTAACTAGAAAATTTAATGATAAAGTAAACACATTTTAAGAAATAATGTACTATGAGTTAGCATTATCACAAAATATTCGGAATTGGACCGCTGGAAACTTAAACTGGGTGATTAACTGCAAAAAGCAGTATTTAGAATAAGTTAAACTTTGTTCCGGAATATTGACAGAAAGAATAATAGATACTTTCTTTTTCGACGGGGATATCAGCGCGGATTTTTAAGAAATGATTTATCGGACATAATAGGTGAACTTGCATTGCAGAAAGAAGAAATTTATATTTTCAATTAGACGGTTCTGTTCATAACGTTAGAATTGTGAAACGATGGCTAACGAATATTTTTCAAAAGGGTGGATACGGCGAGGTGGCGAATTAATTGAATGGCCACCCAGATCGCCTAATCTAACGATATTAAAGTTCTTTTGTGTGGGTCTTCTAGTTTCAGAACTTCATAAAACATATGCAACGAATCAAGCAGAACTTTGTGCAAGAATACGACAAGCAGGTGCAGAAATTACACCTCACCAATTGAGAAATGCTGCTTTACCTAATATGTATTCGGAAGCGATGCGATAATAAACGTAGAACTGGTGGAAGCTACAAAAATTTTTGTTTATTTAAATGTGGCCACAATTACTTCAGTAAACCGTGCTTTAATTTTAGGTACATTTCATTTAATCTATATTTATTAGCATAAATAAATAATTAAATCAATAAATAAAAAGTTTGGTTCACTTTCAGTTGTTTTTTTTTTATATATAAATTTGACTTACCTTAGTATAGACCCAGTATATGTTGTAAGAAGCGGACTTAAGAAATAATGCGCAGTAGTGTCTCTCTTATTAATAAACATATTTGAGTGAAATGTTGGCTAAAACCATTTTAAGACAATAACATAAATAAGTAATGTGATAACATGTTTTATACATATATGTAATCATTATCAGTATTGCTACTGCTAATGTTAAAAAAATAAGGTGTTACCTACTTTTTATGGAGCATCAGTAAAAACTTAAAGGAATAAACGAACATCTTATATAAAAGGCTTATTTCAACAGGAATCACGAATTAGCCACGCGCTATTAGATTGATAAAAAAAATGTTGTTTTCTGACTGATTCCAAAACATATGATTGGTTCAACTTTAACTAGTTACTGATTTCTGCCGGAATAAAGCCTTAGCGCAATTACTTTAAATATAGGAAATATTACAGGTTATAGATGTTGAGAACCTATAGATTGCAGATTACTTCTTCCACTAGCTGTGGCAGTTGCCAGGAAGCTATAGCTTCATAAAAAAAATTTATTTAAAAATAAATTTTCACTACTCAATTCCCTTTAATATATTTGGGAACATATCGATGTATTATTTGATACACCGGAAAGATACTTATCGATATTTCTACTCGATATTTTTTCAAATATCCTATCCTAAATTCCCTATGTATATTTCGTAATATGTCTATGAGACGCTTGCAGCTACTTACACAGTTGCTAGCAGAAGGACGGTAATAAAAACATGAAACATGTTCATGTTTGAGGTTACATAAACGTTGTTATAGTTAGACTTTCATATAAAAAGAAAATCTCTATTAAATATTCCCGACTTGCTATTTTTGAAAGGTAAGCCGGTAAGCCGAGTATTTGGTGACCTCGTATGAATCGATTATTCGTGTGATGTTTTTTTTTTAATTTTTATTGTTATGGTAGTAATAAAGTATCTGATTTAAAATTTATAATTAAATTCATGAAAAGTTAGAGTTGTATTATACGTCTACAAATGTAAGCTAACTTATATATACTGACACATTTAAGAATTCAAATTTAATAATTATATTTAGTGGATATCTCGACAGCTTGTTTTAGACAGTGAACTCTATAAAAATCCTTTTTTTGGCAATCTTTCTAAATTACATTATTTATCGGGTTTGTAATAAAGCCAATTTTATACGTACATATGTATACATGCATCATTATGATTATTATAGTGTACAGCCGATCTGTGGAAGTTAAAAAAACAAGTGAATCTGTAGAACTTGCGGTTACACGGGCATACTTTATATCATCTTTTTATGTAAATGGATTTTTTTATAAAAAAATGCAAATTTCTAGAGAAGTAATAATTAATAAAAAATGTTAGATTTTTTCTGTTTTAAAAGTCTTTTAAAAGTGTTTGGAAAATTAATTTACAATTGCATAGTAAAGTCTTATTCTTGACATTCATCCCGCCAATGTAGGATAAATTGTCACCAAGAAATTAAGTCATATTAATAAAGATGTACTCTCCAAGTCTTTAGAAAGCATAACAAAAATATGTATATCACAAATTCACCAAAAAATTAAGGACTTGCTTAGAGTAACTTTATCAATTGAGTAGATTGAATATTATAATACCCTGTGCAATAACATTAAATTTTGGTTTTACAAAATCAATAATAATTATCTCCAAACTGTAATTACAATCAGTGGTCGCTATTAGTCTTTGAATACTAGTTAATGGTAATATTTCAAATTTGTATTTTTATTGTTATACAATATGGCCATAAAAAAGTTTCTTATATTGATTGAAACTTTAAATTACGTTTGATATTTATTACCAACAGATCACTAATCATTTATCATATTTTGACTTATATCCAATACAAATTGTTCGCCGCATTGCTAAAGTTCGTGAAACTGGTGCCGTAAGTTGCAAACCCGTTAGTTGTATACTGAAGAAAAGACCTTGTGAAACTATTGGGATTGTGAGGGGGCGCACCTAAAAAGTCAATTGGAAAGTTTTCAAATGATACTTGTTAGCATATTCTTAGAAATGATCTCGAAAAGTATCCATGTAAAATTCGTATTGTCCAAGAACTCAAGCCCATTGATCACGAAGTGAGAGTGCAATACTGTAATTGGTTTGAAAATCATATGAATAATAATACCCCCAATGAATCCTTCTTCTCAGCTGAAGTTTGGTTTCATCTTAATAGTTTGGTTAACAAACAAACCAGGCGTATATGGTTTAGTGAAAACTCTAATGCCATGTTGCAGAAACCACTGCATTCTAAAAAGGTTGGTGTTTTGTCACCCGCTTTGCAACAACTTACCGAAGTACAGCTAAGTGAATATGTATTAGACACAAAGAAAACACGGTATTATAAAATCCTTGCTTATTTGGGGTACTTCCATAAACAGATGTATACACAAAGGATTATAATAAGTGGATAAACGAAGATTTATGACAGCAATAAAACAGTTACTCATTGCGGAGCAAATATTGTATTTTTATTATTAGTTTCTTAGAGCGTATTGAAGTAAAACGCCAGTACCTCTCTAGATTACATCTAAGTTACTGAGTAATAGACCATTCGATAGCGTTTGCAATTATGCCTAAAAAACGCGAATTATGGCAGAACGCGGCCAAATTGTATTACTTAGTACGCAAGGCTTAACGCAAAGTGTAATTTCTAAAAAAATGAAGTGTTCGCGATGTGCGGTTCAGACCACTCTTAAACGTTATAAAGAAACCGGGGGTTATAAAAATAGACCTAAATCAGGACGAAAACGTCGAACCACGGCAAGAACAGATCGCCTTTTAGAACGAATGGCTTTACAGGACCGACGAAAATCGTCGAAAGAATTAAGTAGTGAGCTGTTCTCTGACCCCAAGTGCGGTAAGAAGGCGACTGAAGGCATTTAATTTACATGGGCGTATAGCGCAAAAGAAGCCGTACTTAACTCCAGCGCATTGAAAAACGGCCCAAAAAGTACGCGCATTGGATAGAGGAAGAATGGTCGCGTGTAATCTTTTCTGACGAATCTAACATCGAGGTATGCTTCTTTTATCTTCTTTTGTAGTTGTTTATTACATCAAACGTAATTTACATAACGTAATTTTATAAACGTCTTATTTAATCATGTTTGCTGTATTTTCTTCTTTTATTGCAGCTTTTCGGACGACCGGTGGTCCAATTTGTACGGCGAAGACCCGGAGAAGAATATGTCCCGCAATGCATCGTACCAACGGTAAAGCATGGTGGCGGTAGCATCATGGCATAGGGATGCATGTCGGCATCAGGCGTTGGCAAAATCTTTCTTTGCGAAGGGCGCATGAATAGCAACCATTACACCGAGATGCTATAGGAGGTCCTGGAGCCATCCGTACTAAAATTGTTTGAAGATGAGAATGTTGAATATTCTTATCAACAAGATAACGCTCCTTGTCACCGTGCAAGGGCGACAATGCAGTGGTTCACGGAAAACGAGGTGCGACTGTTGGACTGGCTGGCACAGTCCCTGGACTTATCACCAACAGAAAGTTTATGGTATATTCTGAAGAAAAACATCGCAAAACGTCAGTGTGGGTCAAAAGAGCAGCTTCGCCAACAAATCCTCGGCGAATGGATCTGAATTTCAAGGGATATATGCCGCAAATTAATTAGTAGTATGTCAAAACGTGTAAGATCTCTAATAAAAGAAAGCTGGTGAACCAATAAAATATTGAAAATATTAATAAAATATCCTGTACGGTATATCTACTTTGTCGTTTTATTGATATATTTTTATACATCCGAAGAAAAATTGGGGGTGCCTAATGCATGTTCACATAGCTGTAATTCAAAATGTTTGTGGCACGATAACGTCTCAACACCTTGTCAACGCATTTAACAATATTAAGCGGCAAGTAGGTATCTATTTTGAAACCGAATCTCTTCAAGCATTTACTACAATTGTTAGCTAAATTCTGACTTTTACTTGGAAATAATTATTTTATTCTACTAGCTTTATTATCATTGACTTACACACACACACTGGTTACGATTTAACAGAGAAATTTACTTGTTAAATATGTCAAACGTAATTTGAAGTTTCAATTGTGATATGACTTAAGCACGCTTTAAAAGTCAGATCTAGTTGTAACATAATGTTATTTAATTGAATGTTGTCCAAGGGCCAATCCAATAACCATAAACATTAAAATAGTTAAGTAATTGCAATTTTCTCAAATGGTATTCAAATTATGTAACATTGAGGGCCGCATAGGAAATCAAGGAACTCAAGTGGAGATGATATGTGAATCATGTAATATTTTCAAGATTCAAATCTCACAAAATTCTTTAATAGTAATAATTATCGGCTGCGAGCTGTACACAACTTATCCTCAGACCAGAGTTATTACTATTAAAAATTTTGTGAGATTTGAACCTTTATCTCCTATTTATTTCAATGTGAATCGCTCGTACAGAGTTACCATGGGTTATTTAAGTATGAAATTAAAGAATATTCTACATCATTTTCGTTACCTACATGATATATTTTTTGATTGAATTTGCAGACACAGAACTAATTACATCGAATGAAGTGAAGGGATAAAGAACAAATTACATCAAAGGAAATTGAAGAAAATCCAGGAAAGAAAGTTACTCCAATCAGCGCAGTCAATACGTTAAATATTCCAATTCAATGAGCAGAATAAATTAACTATAACTACAAGTAAAGTGTAAATTTCAATGTATTGACCAAATTTTATAATAATATAATAATAATTTTTGTTCAGGGTACTGAACGTTTACTATAATTTTCTATTAGTATATCAAGCTTTAAGTTTATTATCGGCACCTAACTGTATTCCATCTTTCATTTCCACCTTTTTTTTCAACATCATAGTTTTTCGATTTCTTATTTCTGTTTCTGTTTTAGTCATATATATGCACTTCCTCATTTTTTCTCCAATATTTCGTATATCAATATGGTCACTTTATTATTATACCAAAGGAAATTATTTATTTCACTTATAATAGTAGTTGCTTAGATTGTACCTAGATAAATATACAAGTGACTATATGTTTTCCGGCCTTCTTTTAGTTTATACAAAATTATATTACAATATTTTAAAACAATTACTAGTCAAAAAGCTTCCTCCAATTTACAAGAAAGCTAAGACAATGATTACCGGGAAATATATAGATTATAGGCATCTAACAAGCAAACTGCAGGAATCTGTATCCATGTTCTAGAAAATTCTTATCAATAGGTGGCCAACATCAATTGATAGAAAAAGAAACTAATCATGCATAAGATATACTCGGGGAAAACAGATTAAAAGTAAAGTATTATTTTAATTTCAATATTCGTTAATTATCAAAATTTAATTTAATATTGGCAGAATTCGAATTATTTTTAGTTATTCGAATTCTAGCATTTTGATAATTTATACTATTCATTTTTTATTTCTTAAAAAAGAGACTCCGTCAATATTACTTTATGGAGAATAATCAAAGTCACAAGTTGTTTTCAAAAAAAAAGCTAAGCAGTAGTAGATTATTTAAGTCAGTAGTTTTTGCAATTTTATGATAAAAAGCTTTAGAAACAAACAAATTGGTAACTCTGTATACCGCATTTTCCATTGAAGGTGTTACTAATTTAAAATTATTTTCAAAGTATTTTAACATAAAATTGTGTCATAAGCTTCTGTGCCTCCTTCGCTTTCTTTTGAGAACTTCGTACCCTTCAGTCCTTTTTCTCAGATTTTTGAGTGTTTTGGTTGTTGATCAAAGTTAAAGGGTTAACGGTATAAATGATCAAATTGCCAGAATTCGAATTCCGCAAATACCAAATTAAATTGATGATTAACGAATACTGAAATTAAAATAATAAAAATTATTGAATTGCAGTAGTACATTGGCTTTCGTCGGTGAGTAGAATTAGATTAATGAAATAAAATCTTTATTTTGATTCTGATAGGACTCGAAGCTGATTCCCGTTTGCAGGACACGCACACCGCAGAATCTGCAGGAGCGAATCTCTTTAAACACTTAAATCTTTGATGCCTGCAGATGTAATGCAATATCTCCACAGAAAAACTCTTAGGTGTACAACAAGTATACAACACTAACTGATTAATTAATACGTTGGCTTTCGTCGGTGAGTAGTGAAGAATCGTGTTTATTTTGTACTAAACTATTCGCGTAGTTATTATCAGCATTTTAATGTAAGCAATACAATATAAAAACTCTGTGTTTTCTTGCGTGTTTGTCTTGTATCCAAGGCCAGCTTTGCGTTGTACAGATCGGGATTGCCAATACGACAGTCCCTCAAATATCGAAAACAACAAACCAATAATGTTAAAATTAAATTATAGGATTATTTTATACATCAAGCGTATAAAAGGCGTTGCACAAAAAGAAATTGATTAAGTTAAACTGATCATAAAAACACAGCTTTCGACAAGAGTTTTATTATGCAGCAAGTCTTTGCAAAATGTTGCAATCTTGGTTTTTTTTAAATTCTTTCTGAACAGTTGAACATCATCAAACGTCAAAAGATTTGCATGTAATTTCATTTGATGTAGTGCTAATATATGTATCACAAATGTTATAAAGAGAGCAATAATCTTTGTTCCATGTTAATTGTCTTACTATAAAAATTTACAGGGCTCTTAAGAACCCGGGACCAGGCGCAAGTATCCCCGCGCTCGCGTACGTAATTCCAAAATTTTGGTTATATATATATGTATATTATATATATATTTTTAGAAGGAAGACCTCATAAGTCCCACTTTTGGAGGTCTGCTTCTACAAATTTGTCTCAAAAAATAATCTCAAAGGGACTGTCCCCAAACTAGGTAGACATGATATGCTGAAAGAATGATTTCAATATAGAGCTGCAATGTAAACTGCTTATGACATAATTTAATAAATGGCAATGTATTATTTACCGTTAATTGAATTAGCAGTCATATAAAGCAAATGTATTCCTTAAATTAGCATTGCAACCACAAAAACACTATCATGTAATAAATTTGGTTAAATATTTACATGGCGAACTCCACAGGAATATTAGTTAGCGAAGTTCTCTCCAGGAAATTGAATCACAAAAAAGATGTCAGCAAACATGATAAGCACAATAAATAAAAAAAACTTATCTGATAACATTATGAAATTAACTTATCCTCGTCTAATAGGCAACATTATAAATATTGTAAGTATCTGATAAAATTATTATGGTTTGATTTAGAGTCACTGTGACAAACAAAACTATTCTTCAGAGAAACCCCGAATTTAGGACTAAATGTTACGGAAAGAAAATGTTCATGTAATAAATATGCACATGCATAAAGTTACAGAAATTTCCGACTAAAATCCATAGTTCTTGTAAATCATACAATTCATAATCTAATAAACGCGCCATTTTAAATACACACTACTATGAAAGTTTGTATTGTAAATGTAGCAACGAAGAGCTTCAAATAAGCAAAAACTAATCATGTAGTAAGTATTATTAAAGTCGCAGATGGAGAATTTAGTAAAGTTTTATCTTATCGTTCAAAATTGGTTCTAATCATTTTGCAACCAAACCCATTTTCCAGGTAATTTCTCAAGTAGTCACTTTTAACATCATAAATGAAATAAAATGAAAAAAAAGGTTTAACATTTAATCGCGGTGCCGTAGTATGTGAGACCTGCGCGGATATTAAATCGTACGTGACAAAGATCAGACAACGGCGATTAAGGGTTAAAATGGAAGTTTCTCATTCGTTAGGTGGATTTTTCATTAGCATGGTTCTTCACATTTGGAATATTATCTTTGGAATTTCTGCACAGAAAATAACATGAGGCACTCTGCTCAAAAGACTCCACTATAATTTGGATTGAAATCGCTTCAATTAATTAATCGCTTTCACAAGGCGAATGTTTCATTACTGTTTAATAACAAGCTTGGCATGAATTAATATGAAACGTATAGTAGTAAACAAGTATCACGTAATACCTTCCACCAAATGAAAATAACTTAATTTGGAAACATTATTTTATTCGCTAGATGCACTAGGCTACAATCTTGTATACTACATGAAAATATATATGCACATTTCTGCATCTTTCTGAACAGACTCTCCTTCGAAAGCTATAGCATAATTATACATTTGTATAGTAAATACTTGATAGTTACAAATAACCATCGTTTTATAACGTGTAAATATGTATGCAATTGCCTGTGTAAACGGACATAATATATTTATCTCCTTTGATCAAATCTGCTCTCAAGGTCTTGTTGGTTTACAGCGATTCGCCAACTACGCACGCCAGCGCTTGTTTTTATTTTTATAACAAAGTGCACATCCTGATCCTGTTCCATCAAAAGCTGAACCGAAGGTTTCAACACACGTTTCTATGGAAACCGAATGCACGTCGGTAAACAAGAAGCAAGAAGCGTACATAATAAATATACAATCGATTCGGTAGGTACGAAAGCGAGTCTACAAATGTATATAATTTGACAATCTTGGGATATTTTTGTAGTGGAAAGAATGATCGTAGGGCCGTTACAAGGCTTTTTTTATATTTCTGCTACATTCTCGCGCTATAATTAAATGACCTAGGCTAACATTTTTAGGAGCGACCGTTCAACAGGTTGACTGCAGCCGTTCCCCCAAGGCCGCCGCTGGATCTCGACGCCGGTATATGTTCAGAATCGGCGCCGTTATCTATGTTTTCAGGTCGTAGTATAACTGCGAATTTAGACGTCTAGTGGCAATATGTGAAGGCCACGCGATTCACAACTCTACGCTGCGTTCATATATGTTGTTTTCGTTTTAATATCATCGAATAAAAGGTTACGCGCGTTATTTGTTGATCGCGTAGCTGTTTACCAGAGTAGGAAAACCATATTAATATGCGAAGACTGGATATTTATAAAAAAATATAATGCTGTATTATTTGTAACCTGATTGAAACGGACCTAGGTGGCTGTGCATCCATAATATAACTCGTTGCTGCTGACGATGGATAATTCGGATTATGAAGTTGTTGCTGCGGCGGAGGTGGCGCATACCAATTCATATTGCAATTGCAATTTCTATCGTTGTAAGGTTGTCTGTACATAGTGTAAACACACTATTTTTCTCGTCGCCTTCGTTCAAAATCAATTTTTCAGTGTATAAACATGCGAATTTCGTTATTGCAGCACGATTTCAAATAATGCGTTGCACAAGAGACGCACACGGCACTGACGATGATTTAATAAATCGTAATGGCATAGCGAGTTACGAGAACAACACGCGAATAACTCGACGGTTGACGGGTGACTGCGCGTCGTACGAATCGCAATATTCCGCGACCAAGTGCTTGCTTGCTGCCAGCCAGTACTCACCTTGGTAACAAAGGACCTTCTGGTGAAACACACGCCTCTGGTGCGGAATCCTCCTCTGTTTCGCAGTCTCCGCTATCCATAATATTAATACCCACTATCTGAAAACATGATCTGTCATTACTATATTTCGAAGAAAGAAAAAAACAATATAATGTTCATTGGCGAGGTCAGGTCCATTATTCTACAATTGGATTGTTTCACTATCAAACGAAATACGTCCTGTATAATATGCGCGGTTTATTACATGTAGACGCGGTATTTATCTCCGAATTATACGTACAAACCATATACTTAATGCGTGGGCGATTTCATTTTTTAAATATCTTGCGGCTTATTTCGAAGTTATTTAAAAAAATAATATTATTTTAACTGTAAGTACATACATCTATCTATACAGGTTGTCCCACCGTGAACTGCAACTAACGATATCCGCAAAAGTACAAAGAGGGGAAATCTGGGAATTTCTGCGTCTGTTGCTTTTGGTTATACTGAGTTGGTTTCTCGCCGGTACTACAAATTTTAACGAAGACCTGCCAATCTCGACGACGACCCAGGATAGGACCATTGAAGACAGCAATTAATTTAAAAACAAATTGAAAATTTTAAATGATTAAAAAAACAAAATGAAAAAACCCGTAAGTGTATGTATATTCTGACTAATTTAAATTTACGTTCCTTGTAGTGTCCTTTACGGAAGCCTTGTAAACATTTTCATCCATTATATGGACATTTCAGTGTTCATACAAATGTATAAATACGCCACTACACCAGCCTCACAACCTCACAACCTGACACGAGGCGTCCAGAAAAAAATTTCGTTTTGCATACATAACGGCATCAGGAATAACCAGTAACAAACATTTTAACCCCTACGATAAAAATTAACCAACAACGATAGTTAAAACTGTTGCTAGAGTAGAAAATAATTATACTTTATATTTGCTTTAAGACAAATTTTACTTGAAATCAGTAAGACTTCAAGAAAATAATTTGCTGCATATAAAAAAGTACATCTACTTGCATACAGTATGTTTTCTTAATTTAAATAATTTCTTCTTCAAAATAAATCAAGCTAAGAAAATATATTATCTTGGATCAAGGAAACACATTTCTGTGTTTGGATGAAGATGGACAAGAATTTGCTGAAAGCGTAAATATGTTGTAGCAAATTAACGCTGACCATAAAAAAATTGAATCAGTGAATGGGTGATTGGAGACGAAAACCATTTACTACTGGATAATGGCAGATCTCCCGACGAAAAAGTTGTCTGAGATAAGCTGAGAGTCAAACATGATGACAGCATTAGAAGTTTCAGCGCTTGCATACAGTAAACACAGGAAAACCGAGTCGAATTAAATAGTGTCGCCATTCGCAATACTACAGTAGCGCGGGATGGGGCTTAAACAAGAACGCGTTCCCCGAGCAAAAGTGTTCGAATTTTTTCAATAAATGTTGAGTTTGTTTTCGACTTTTTAATAATATATTTGTAAGAGTGTAGTACAGTTTAGTTTTTCCTGAAAATAGGTACAATATATGCTATCATAAATGTTTCACCATTTATTGGCGTTTTGCTTAATTACTTAAATATTGCTTCGGTAATCCGGATGTTTCACTAATTCGAAGTGTGTCAGTTAGTCAATCTGGATTAGCGGACTTTTACTGTACTCGTGTATGGTATCAGAAACAGAATAACTTTCTTCTGGATTCCCTATGTTCAATCTATCTTTCTAGTTATTCGGAAAAATATGTTTTTTTTTCTAGCGCTGTTCTTCCTTCATATTCATTTCGCATACAATATGTATCACTTTGTAACCTGCCTACTGCGATATTGTTCCTAATTTTAAAGCTCTTAAGTATTGAAATTGTTCAATTTATTTACGTTTGAACACTTGAAGGTACCATAGAGAGATATTTAATAATTTACTGCTCTGTATATGTACCATTATATCAAGAATAATTGAAGTATAAAAAACACATTCAGTGGGAGGGTTGAAAGTAAAATTAGTTTTAAGTCAGGCGCGGTTCTAGAGTTTAGATGGCGATCGGATCAACAATTAAACTAGTTTGTCCAACTACACTCCATTTTCCGATTTTAGTGTTACTACTTAAAGGAATAGCAGAAAATATTCAATATTTATTGAAGATGTAAATCGAACATGATGTGAATATTATTAGTAGGAACTAAAGGGAAATAAAAAGTGAAAGGAATCTAACAATGTAATAAGAGAATAATAAAATATCAGAATAAAATAAAAAATTTCCACGGACATCAACGATCGCCAATCCGCTAATTGCTCATGCAACAGTGTTTCCTTCAAATACCTCCGCAAGGAAGTATCGCTCAAAGATTTAAATGTAAACGGTTAGATAACTTATAAATATAAAAAGCAAACCCTCTCTCAAATAAAATAGTCCTGTGAGACGGAGGTGTAATAGTCAGGTTCACCAAAAGCAAATTTCTATTACGTACATCTCTACGAAAATTAATGCGCTTAAATAAATAGGGAGGCTGGCAATTTTATGGAATAATATTGTTGACTGCAGGACCCCTTTATTGAACAGATTGAGCCATTTTAATCAAATAAACTTTCGAAATATGTGGTCATACTTTCTTAAACCAGAAATATATCTAGAAATATATCTACACTCTCTGGGCCTTACGAGATGTGTCACATTCCAAGCGAGCACCATAAAGTGCAGAACAATAATTGGTTCTGACATCAAGAGTTTTATGACCACTATAGGCACTTCTCATGCAAGCAAGTACATGATATTTAAGTCGTAGTGAAGTATCCATCATAGCGCCTAGGTTATTGGACTTAACAACAATCTTAATTATCAATTGTACAACCAAGCACGCTGGCGCCGGGTTGACCCAATAAGAATGTTTTTTAGAAACTGTATAAAGTCTGTGTAAATCTGAATTAATTTTATCATTGATTATCCTCAGCTCGGACGGGGGAAATGAGTAATAAATTTGCGTGATATCGGCTGACGCATGAGATCTGCAATATTGCAACTCCTTATGAAAATCACATATATAGATTAGTGGAGAGCAAGGGGCCTCAGAAGGAGCCCTGAAGCACCCCACTTCTAATTCTTCATTGCTCAGAAAAATTATTTTCGAGCTTTGCAAGCTGTGCGCGATTCGTAAGAAGAACCTGGCAGCTCAACCGAATTTAAATAGAAGCCGATATAATTTTATTTTTGCCGACAAAGTAGAATGGGAAATAGTGTTGTATGACTTCGAGTAGTCCAACAGACCACCAAACAACTAAAATTGTCAGAAGACCGGTAACTCGTATAATATCATCAGCAACGTTTAGTAACGCTATGGTGCACTCCAACCTGAAACCTGACTGCGTATAGGCATGTATTAAAAGTGTTCAGGTGGACTTTTATTTATGACGAGAAAACTTTTTCAATGATCTTTGAATGTGCTGGTAGTATACTGCTGGGATGGCGAGAAATAGTTTTTTAGAACAGCGGAGTTTATTATAATGCGTTATAAATACGGACTGATAATCGGGCAACAGAGATGGAGCATCCTGCAGTCTATCCGATCAAGTCCAACCGAATTCGACTTCAACTACATTACAAATTTATAAATAATATCCTGATTAAAAAATGAAATTAGTTAAGAATCATGAAAAAATTATTAATTTCATCCGCAGGCCGAAGACTAGGAGAAAGCGTACAAGATTTAGTCTTACAGATATTTAACGACCCTAAGTTTTTCCACATACTTTTAGTATTGAAATTTCTAATCAGATGCTGCGAGTCTGCTTTATGTTAATTTTTTTATCGAAAAAGTGGTACTACAAGAGTTTGAGGAATCTCAAACTCTTGTAGTATTCCCAATATGCAGTTAAATCACATTTTTTTGAACCTACGTTTTGCATCATTTCTATCGACATAAGAAGCTTGGTTGTATTTGTTAACCACACTAATTTTTATGTAGGGTGCAACTGGTCAAACAAATTAGTAATGGACTTTTTACATCAGTATCCTGTACACATAATATGGCATCATCAAAAGGCACGTACTCTTAGTCCAACCTAAAGAGATCGGAATCGAAATTTCTAAAGTATTTTCTTTTAATTTCTGGTTTATTTCTCAAGATAATGCTTTTGTAAATTTATATGTTTTCTCCAGCGATGTTTTCATCTCTTTAATCTGTCGAAATAGTAGTTGGCATTTTGTTTTGCAAAATAGATGTTTGCGAATGTGATGACCTCCTCATTCGATAAAATTCTCTGTTCTCCGAATAAAACATTGACCGTAGGAATCAGAAAAGGTCGCTGCCAGATCTGGTGGCTCTATTCACCAGATCTGGTCCGGTGGTCTAAACTTTCTTTTTTCATCAAATGCGACTGCCTTCCCGCAATTTTTAGCTTCAGCTTAATTAATAAATTTTCCTTTTTCAAGATAGTCGATCAACATAACTCCATGACCATCCTAAGAAAACAGTCGCCACCATCTTCCCGGTCGATGGAGCAATCTTCGCCTGTTTCGAAGCCCACTGCTTCTGCTGCACCTTGGTTTTAAAAGGGTAGTGGTCTATCCAAGTTTCAGCTGTAGTTATTAATCGACGTTAAAACTTAGAAATGTGCTTTCTCATATCCAATTCTTCAATCAATATATGATATTTAATAACGGCTGAGTCTGGAATTTTCACGGCTATCAATGCTTGCGCAGTTATATGCCAGAATATTTTTGGCGAATAAAGTTGAGGCTTGAAACTTTTCAAGTTACCCTCGTAATACAAGAAAAATTTAGTCGGTGATATTGTTTAAAAGCTGTTATAATATTTGAACACAGGTCCACCGCATGCACGATTACAAAATAGTTTCTTCTCTGAGCAATTTAGAGCAAGGTTTTTAGATAAATATTATGGCGATTTATCGTGCATCTCATAAAATTATATACAGGTAACACAGATACAAGTTTCTAAAGATATTCATTAAAAATAAAATAGGAAAATCATTTTATATGTATACGCAATTGTAGCATATGCTGAAACTGGCTCCCATCCTCTTGCATGCAAGTAATAATAATAATGTAATTTTTTTTGTATCTTGTAGAACAATTGGGATAACAATCCACGAGATGAGAGAAGATGAACATACAAAATTCAACGGCTGAACTTGAAAAAATCTTTAAAAAATTCTTAGATAAACTGGCGTAATAATATTCATTTTAAGCATTTAGCCGAGCGATAGCTTTTACACTACATAGATAGCTATACTTATAGCAACGATCTCTTCAAGAAAATAAAATAATGCAAGTACTACATACACTGTTTTAAATGCCTGTAGATTTTATAGTAGAGGATAGTTGTTTACTTACTTTTATGCAAGTGAATTTGAATTACCATCGATAATTGATGTGATGACACACAAGGCATAGTTAAGATGCAAAATAATGTATTATTGATGTTAAAGAATAAACTGATTTAAATTTAGAGAACTTAGAATGTGCAAGAACAATTTATTACTTTGTTGAAGAAAACTTGATGCACATTTTTCATTATACATTATTATTCGTGGTAAGTATTCCTTTTAAATTGTATGAAAAAACTACGGTAAAAAACTTTTTATTATACCTACATATATTTTATTGTAGTCATAGACATTATCAACAGCTGTAACTATCAAATTTGCCCTCCTCTGTACTATTTCAATATTTGGTTATCACGAAGTTTCGAACATTTCTCGGAAAACGTTGTTATATTATTGGGTAGGCGAAGCGTCGGGAATACACCTCGTACTTCTGCGCATCGATTACTAGAATTTTGCAAAAGCATCAAGTAAAACGTCTAATGTAATATGATTCTCAGTTGCTGTAATTTAGCCTTTCAGAAGTTGGACGATTCTTTATGGTTTGTATTTTCTCAAATCGTTGAATTCTTCTAGATATTGTTGGAGGTCTGTTTAGATAAGAAAAATTAATCACATGAACCAACAATTATTAGTATTTCGATACGTTCGATTTCAGTTAAATTAATTTCATTTAAATTTCAAATTTGAAATTAATTTGAATGTTATTAAGATACAACAAACAAAACAATTGGTTTACAAAAAAACAAATTATTGACTAATAAAAAGGCAAAAGTTCTTCAATCTTTATTATTATGAATTAATAATGTACATTTCTGCATTTTTGGAGTAAATAACTTTCAAATGATGCAGTTAAACCCTTGTTCTTATTAGAAAAACATACACACGAGGGCGGCATGGTGCAAACAGCAGTTGTGCAAAACAAGTGAAACATATCAAAAGTGGGTTGTAATAAATTGTTGAATGCTACCAGACTTAAATGTGTTACTCTTTGCACGTTATTCCACTTGGCAATATTTTCTACGCGAATATATTCCGTTGGATCACAGGAAAAGTTACATGTGTGTTGGATACATTATTTTCATTACATTTTGATGGAGTTGATAATGATTCTTATTTGTGTGGTTTGCACTAGAATGTGCATAATGGCACAAAGCGCTTGTATCACACATATCTAATACAATTTACTTTCATTCCTAATAAAACATCTATGAGTGCTTCAAAGCATAAGTAATGTTTATTTATTTATCTACATATATCAAAATATTATTTTTACAATTATTTGTGGTATGTCCTTGAGAAATGTTTTAAAAAGGCATAAAAATGTTGAAACCATGTGAAAATTCAAAAATTTCTAAATAAGTGCTTTTATGATTGGCGAACCAATAGTCATTGTTTAAATTATTTTGTCTAAACAATCTGTTTACTACAGTGCGTGCTTCTCAAAAACGTTATTTTATATTTTCGTAATGGAATGGATTAACAAAAAACTGTAGAATTAAAAGTTAGTTAACTTCATTCTTTTGAACTATTTTTCTTTCTACTTCCTTTTTTATTACACTAGTTATCTGGATGGCTCAACGGTTGACTGTATACATCCACCTTATGTCGTTGTTTCTAAATCGAAGTACCATTCGACCTATAGAACTTTGAGTACTGCAAGTAGCATGCGTTTTATATATAATGCAACCTTACCCCCACAAGTCAGCAGCGTATAAAGTTATAGAATATTTCATTAGCGGCACAACATGCTTAATAGTAAATAAACGAAAACTACCCCGCATTTTCACGCATATGCTTTTTATACATATTATACGTTTTTACCATCTTAATATGTTCAATTACGCAAGATATGAAATAGAGATAACCATCAGGAGCAATACGATTGGAAACGACAAAACTCAATTCTACCCCAATATTTAGAGGGTCGAATATAAATATTTTGGTTTTATATTGGCTTTATTTTTGAATCCAAATAGGTAAACCTATGGCTCTATCATTTCAAATTCTTCAATCTGATTAGTCACGTCACAAAATTAAGTTAGTCACAGGTTAAAATGCTAATTCGCGAAAAAATATTTCATTCACTTTGTGTAAACTGAGGGTTAATGTATTTTTTTTTTAACTTATGGTTACAATATATTTAGGTGAACATTTTAGGTAACTCTCTTGTCTTATCTCTTGTCCCTCCATTTAGTTTTGGAGTTCGTATGTATGCATGACTGTAGATTTATACCCATATTAGTTCCATATTTGAGAATTTTTCTTTTAAGTGCACCGACCTCCATAAGTCTTTTCCTTTTTTTTTGGTTTTTTCCCTATTTCTTCAAAGAGAATTTCTTATAATTATTATCAGTATATGTTCCTCGTACTGTTTCAGAGTAATCATATATGTGACTACGAATTTAAAACCATTATTTCATTACTCTTTATTATTTTTAGTTAGTTCCAGGATCTCTAATTATTAAGTGTTTGAAATTGTCCCGTTATTACCGGGGAAAGATTTCATTTGAGCTACTATGCACTTGTGTATATAATTTTACTTTATTTTTTTATTAAGGAAAGATTATTCTGATAACCTTAAAATGTTGAATTTTTATTTCTATGCTATATCATACCCCTATAATTCGTGCACCGACTATAATTTTGAAAAGGTGGTGCTCATAATTTGGAATTGGAATGTTAATGACATCGGTATTCTAGTGTAAGTATTTTATGGTACTTTCATTTGAAATTGTTGTTTTTATTCTTAATTATTTTTGACAAGTTTGCGAGGCGAGGCAGTGTTGTGGTTTCTTCTTTCGATTTTCCCTTAGATTAATTTTTTTGTTCTTGTCCTACCTATGACCGTAAAACCGAAGCCTATACGACGGGGATGGCCGGCCGAAAGACCTACGCAAATCGTGGCTACCGGGATATTCGTTACCAAGAAACCTGGGATTGAGTCAAACCACAAGAGCTACCTCCAGGCAAGGTGTTCCTGGCATTAAGATGAAACCGAAGGATTCCCCAACCAACCAGGGTGCGTCGGTGCAGTAAAACGCCTAAATATACTGATATTCTAAAATATCGTTGTGTCTATATCAGTTACAAAATGTATTCCCTTTTCCAATTTTGCTTATAATTTCACAATTCTCAAATTAAAGAATTAAAATGACTCAATATACAATGTTAATACTTTTAAATTTATTTGTAACTTTTAATCATTCGAACAATTTTGACATTTTTCCTTCAGTCAAAAATTATGTTATCCCCATCTTTTTTTATTTTCGAATCCACAGCCAAAGTTTACTTCATGAATAAAATTAGATAACAACCTTTAAAATCCCGATAGGCACACCAAAATGTCTTTCGCTTCTATGGAAGTCCTGCATGTCAAAAGTTAATAGGTTTCAATGGTTACCATGTTCGTCTTAGTACGTTAAATTACTACATGTGAGTAAATAAAAATGGGTCTTGCTCTCACGTATAAGCCAAGAAGAAAAAATCTTTCTGGGGGAAAATTGAGGGAATAGGCCACCACCATAGCTTTGCCTCGTAATCTTGCAAAAACAATTAAACCTCAATTTAAAATGCAAGTAAAGAAAATAGATACAGAAAAATCGAGTTTTCCTTGATATTCGATGTAATTATTTATGCCTTCAGATATACTGCAACATCTCGATGTCCTTGTAGCGTACCCGCCCGGCAAATAGGAATTGTAGGTTCAAGTTCTACTAGCCAGTGTTGGGCAAGATAGTAGAAATTTTCAAAGCGACTAGATAGACTAGAGTTTCGTCGACTTTCGCGGAAAACAGTAAGCAATACGCACCCCTTCTCCTGAGACGAATAAATACGAGTGTATCTGGTCGGAGTAAAAATTTAGTCACATCCATTATCTTTCCCATCACTGCTACCAGCATCTTAAGATCTATATTTCATTATTTAAATTTAATTATATCGGTAAAATCAAAGAAAAGTTGATTTTTTTCAGTATTCGCCAATGGAAGTCGCAACATTTCATTAAAGTAGATACACTTTAGAACACTAAAATCACTAAAATACAAATTTAATTTTTTCTTAACATAATGGTTCATTAAAAAAACTTACATGCAAACTATGTTGTGTGAGAAAATATGGTAAAAAAAAAAACTAAGAACGGTGACTTCGATCTGTAATTTCTTGTTTGTATACTTAACGGTGAATGCGGTAAATCGAAATTTTATACAGTTTCTGCTACTTCAACGAAAAAACGACAATACAATGAATTTCTGCGTTTGTATGAGAATACTACATTTAATACCATATATACAAATATTGTGTGATAAACAAAGTCAAACCAATTCGTGTTTGCCCTATACAGTTTAATGCTTTGTATCTCGAAAAACGACAAAGGTTATCAAGGTTATGATTTAATATTTGTAAATGTACTCGGTCTATTTCAGATACGTTAACTTCATCTGCTTGTATTTATATTGCAAACATATACGTGATACTGAGTTACTATAGGATCCGTAAAAAGTCGACTACAAAATACGGAACCTACATATTTCATATTATTGTGCGCAACAAGTACAGATCATGTCCTATGATAATAAAAAATGTGTTATCGGGTAATGCGCGGACTGGCAGCGAATTTTACAACGTAAGCCGATCACTAGAGGATGACTAGAGGAAGGGAAATTAAAATATTTATCTAGCATGATAGGGATCAACCAACAGAAATGTATTTGTACGCGACGCAACTGAGATACGAGGTGATGATATATATATTTCGTATATCAATATATCTATGTGTGTTTATCGATTATGTGTACATATCACGTATGTGTATACCTAGGCTGATTCACCATTACTTTTTCCTTGGCATATTTTATACTAATACGTTAATGTTAACAAAAAATAAACATTGTATTTTTATACACAGTTTATTTTAATGATACACTACAAAAGTATCAGTACACTGTGCATCACACAAGTTTAAATGATTAACGCAGGACAGCTGTTTCGAGGATACGTCAGTCCTCATTTTCAACAGACCGAATGATGTGAGAAAAAACATGCCTTTCCAAAATTTATGAGGTTCAACATTTCTAATAATTGTAAGAAACCACTAGACGTCATCAAACATGCTAAAAGCCAATGGCTACTAAATGAAATCAGAAATTACAATTTCAAAAAACTTTTTTAAGCGTGGTGCGGCCCAACGTGGTATATCAGCTTTTTGAAGTTTACCACAACCTCAGAAGCCTTTTAGTGTGAAAGTTGTGTGTGCAAAGTATTCCATGGTCTTGTTACCCCTCGCCGTAAAGGATAAAGTGCAGTTAATTGTTCTCCAACTGCGAAAGGTGACTCGGAAGTGTACCGGAGCCACTAAGAACATTTTTTGATCCTAGCGGGACTCGAACACACTGGCTTAACTCTGCCCAGTCAAGCGCATGGCCTCTTACCACTGGGCTACCGAGCCGTTAGACGAAGTTAAAAGTTTAAGAAAGAACACAGGCAATCTCAGGACAATTAAAGGCCTCAAAAAGTTGAAAGCAGATAAAGGGAACACAATAGTCATATTGGACAAGCCATATTACTTCAACCGCATCAACAGTTTGCTATCATTAGGATCTTATAAAGAATTAACAAAAAATCCTTTACCATCCATCATTAGAGAAATGAAAGAGGTTCTGAAAAATTGTCCAGAACTTATTAACGCGAACCTTAAGTTAAAAGTGTCAATTTCAATTCTCACAGTTCCAAAAATATATTGCCTACCAAAAATCCACAAAGCGGGTAAATCTATGAAACCAATAGTTTCAACGTTAGTAACAATCTAATTAAAAAAAATCCAATGAATTCTTCAAAATCTTGTACAATTAACAATTTATATTACCTGAAGAAATGTTGATAACAAAAGAAAGAAACATGTTGTGGTCAAGAAAAAAATAGAACAACAAACTATACTTTTTCATACCAACTTAAGGAATGTTTCTCGAAACTGTTCGTAGCTACTATTTGAAATTTATTTTATTTTTTACTTATTTATTTAAGTATGTATACTTATGTTCCGCTGCACTAAGCTCTGGTAAACAATATTTACCACTAGATTAAATTGAATTTTACTTGTGAGCGAAAGTTAAAAAAAAAAAAAAGAAGTTGGGTCAAATTAAGAAAGATTATTTTAATCACGTCAGTAAATGCGATGAGCAATTTAATACATATATGGGAATATTAAGGGTTAAGGAAATCAATTATTACATATATTCAAGATACTTTGCGAAAAATTCAAGTCAGAAATATCATTGCAACAATAATTTTTCGACACGATCAATTAAACACATTTTCAATTTTGGCATAAACTATGTTATTTTTGTGGTTCTTAGCAAAGACATACATTCTTATTTTATCTTTGAAGATCTCCTTGATGGTTTATGAAGTTAGTTTTTCTACTACATACTTCAAGCAAAATTGTCTGTTTCTTTTCCTTGACAGAAATCAGACAAGAATAATACGACCTAGTGCAGTTTCATAAGTGTTGACTGTTGAATACTCTAGCCTACACGCGTCACTTCTATTTATAAAGTGCATTTGGTTACATAAGGTTGCTTTTGGAAGGATTCCAAGTATGCCCGCATATGTATGTATATATGTATATGCCAAAGTATTGGGCATTTGTAAACTATATAAATTTATATATTTTTGTTATAGACAAGTGGTGGACATAAATGAAACATTTGGAAGAATTGTTTCTCATGTTGGTACCTAATACTTTTGGAAAGATGATTATATTAACTAGATAAATAACGAAGTTAGAAGTTAGTACTAGTTAGAACTGCATTCTATCTAGTGTTAAAAACAAGGTACTATCATCGACGAAACCACAAATGCCTGACTAAGTTTATGTGTTGTGTGTGCGTATTAAATCGATACAGTTGTACAATTACATATCCCTAAACATTCATAAAATATTGTCCAGATACAATGGGATATGGAATTAAACGTGATATTGCGTTCGATAGTAACACCGTACATGATCCAAGTTCAGCTCACTCATCGACATTGCACGTCATTGCTATGTCAATTTTTTGTCCTTATTGTTAAATTCCGCTGCAACAACTACACACTTGTTCTTCAAACGAAAAAATATTGAAAATTACAGTAGTAAATTCGGCGGCTGTACGGAGAATTTTGGGTACATACTTCTTATAATTCGGATACCATATTTACATTTACCATATGCGTATTTGTTTTGTTCTGTTGGATCCAAGCTAAATTTTGTCGTTGTGTAATTAATTTCTCTAGGGTTCTAAAATTTATAGCAAGCTTCATAAGTAAGCCTGTAGAAACGAGTTGAGCTTCACAAAATTAGCAGAGACTAGACAGACTGGTGTTTATTCGTCTCATGGGTATGGGTTCGAGTTGCTTACTAGTTTCCCCGAGAGTCGACGAAACACGAGTCTGACTGGTCTCTGGTAATTTCGTGAAACGCACGGAAAGTGTACTCGTTTCTGCAGGCTCATTCATATTACGCATCTTTTCTGGAAAGCTCTTTAGGCCATCAACAAACCCACTGTTTTGTTAGGTTGGAACACTGACCAGAGGAATTGCGCTAAAGATAGACTTCCGATGTACATATGTGGCAGACGACAGACGACAAACGACAGCAGCAATTGATGCTGGGCGACACGTAATCATCGACACTTGAAATATCAAAGTAATTGAAGAGCAACCTGTAGCACAAGTCACCTAACAAAAGTTCGCTGTAAAATATAGCCGTCCGCTCCCAACATATTCCAAGTCTTATTAAGGTAGTACCTATATTGGGCGATTTTCCCTTTTGTTTTCTTTTATTCGAATGATACCTGTGATAATTGATTATATATTAATCTTTATTTTCGATGTATTAGTTCTCATTTTCTTATACATTTGTCTCGAAGTTAAGAATTTCTGTCTTCGGTGTGGTGATATTCGACTTCCACTTGTACTAGATGGTGGCTTAAGTATGTTTACATAAATATACATAAAAAGCACTGAGTAAATAGTACTTAGAATTACTGCTTTATAACATTCGTGACGTTTCAAAACAAAAAAAGTCTAAATGGTAAAGACTAAACGCAAATATATGTCAATCAGCTGAAAAAAAAATACGACTATCGATGGCAGACTTAAATATTCGCCACGCCTACTTCTTTGTGTGTTCCCAAACATACGATTGCATTATCTCTTTTCAATTTTTGTATATTTCATCATATTTATTTTTTGGATAGGCTAAAGGAATTGTAAATGATACATTTTTTGTAATGTCACTGCTTCATTTCATTACCAATACATTCTATTACTATTATTATTACTACCATATGTTATTTTTTCGGCTTTCACCTTATTTAATGGTTCTTCTTCTTCTGGACTGAAATTGTAACTTATATTTGATGCATTCTGTAGCATTTTGATCTACAAGCAACCATTACGTAATGGATACTAAAGCAAATATTTGCTGTTGTGTAATGTTTGCTTGCATGATGTTATGTTGGCCGTCATAAAAATATATCGTAATTATTTATTTTAATACAATGCTATATCAATATACTTTTTTTCAGATTAAATGGTAGCCATAACCGCATATAAATGATTTTTTTAAAGTAATACCTACAAACATTAAATTGAATTTAAATTCCTCCTTAAATGCATCTTCATGAATTTAACTCATCTAACAATATGAAAACTAAATGAAAATGATCACTCATGCTAACTAACAGAAATGATCAACGGAATTCTCATGTAGAATCCTTAAAATACAAAAATATGATTTTTGTAATAACTTATCCTTACCAATATTCTACTTCAACTTATCGGAATAGTTGTAATAATGTAGATTTGTGGCAAATCATTAAAATCTCGAAAATGATTAAATCATAGTTAACAATAATCTAAAACAGGTTTGCTTGGTAACAATTCGGGGATACATACTTTCATATTATCGACTATGCCTGATTTATTTAATTTTAGTTACTTGAATTTCGTTATACGGGTGGATAGAAAGAATATATTTAATCAATGTTATTAATGGCTAACGTAAATTTTTCTAATTTAACATTAGAAGCAAAAATATAAAAGAAACGAATATTTTGGATTTTGGCAATATGAGCAAATTTTATTTAAAAAAAGTTTTAGAAAACTACGGATAATGTGCATTACGGATGGATATGCATGCAAGCAAATGCATGCATATTATCGCGCAATATGTCTATTAATAGTTTTCAAGGTTAAATGTTAACAACAAAGTAATTACTTTAATTTAGAAAATAAGTACTCGCTGCAATTGTAAACAAGTATGTTTATAATAGATATATTGATGTTTCAATTATATATCGCAGAGCATATTAAAATAATTTTCAAGATTTATTGTAATCTAGCTCCGCTTTGCACTATGACCTGTATACTAAGAGATTTTGATACATATCTAATTTTAGTTACAAAAAATAATCTAATTTTCTATGCGAAAGGCGCCATCTGTTCTATTAAAATGCCAACATGACTTAGGATAAACAGGGATCTGTAATTTCAGGAATTTCGACGAAATAAAACTGTAAAATTGTATACAAAATATTTTAAAAACAACTACCATTTTCCCACCAAAGTCGTCTAGCCCACAATCATAATTCTCTGTTCATTGCCACATTAAGAAGGGTTAGTGTCCCCGTGAATGGGAATATTCTTTTCTGCTAAGCCCTACGTAATTACTACAAGAGAAAAAGATATTGAGAAATATGAGCGTAAGTTTCAAGTAAGTTATCAAACTGCTTCAATGGATTACCGCTATTACTAAAAAATCTAGCTACTCTCGTATGATATCTGTAGTTTTTCCTAAACACGTTCACCAAAAAATCTATTTGAAACTGATATAAATGTACATGCCTTTCTATTCGTTATTTTTCGAGTTAGAATAAAACTTTTCTAATAAACATAGATTCTGTTTCATACTGGGACAATTAGGATAACTTCAATCAGAAAGATACCAATACGTTAATAAATCAAATTAAATATTAACCAAGTTTTTTTTATTATTAAATAACTTCACAAGGAGTGATTTTTTTTTGTGTAGGGAACAGAATATGATTTGCTTTTATTTTTGAATGGAATATGTAAAAACAATCAAAGGTACGGATGCCTCTTAAAAAATAATTGCTTTGGTTGAATATTTCCATATGCTGCATTTTGAAAACACTCTATATAACTTCTTGGTATGTATTTGTAATCATAAATAATATTGAAACCAATGAAACCAATTTATATAATTAACTTTTATCCCTTATATCAGACCCACTTTGAACGACAGAGGTAGAAGTATTCTTTAGCTACACGATGTCCCGACATATGGCATCTCATCCTGTTCATTGAACCAAACTGTTACATCTCCGTTTATGTCCAAAGTTACTGTCAGGACGGGCGACAGTTAACCGCCTTGCGAGCTTTAATTTTTAATTGTTCGCAGCTAGTATGTCGCGTTTTGGGTTTTTTTAATTTGCTTGGGGCTCGATATGTCAACAATGAGAATAATGTAAAAGTTAGAAAGAGGGGAGCTCGAGGAACATTCCAAACAGCTGGATTTTGATGATATTTACGATATAACTGTGAACTTGAAGATATTCTGCAGGACGATCACGATAGCGAATCAGAAATTGATATTAAAATATAAATAAATAAATAAATATATATATATATATATATATATATATAATAAAAATATAAATATAAATTGATGATTGATGAAACTCGGTGTGAAAAGTTCCACTAGTTAAACACGACTTGAATGTTTTTACAACCAGTGCTGATATGGTAGATAAAATTTTTATAAAAAAGAAAAGATTGAGTCGAGAAGTCAATTCAATAAAATACGTAAGAGCCAGAGATTATAGGGAAACAACAAGGGAAGACATTCTAATCCTATTTGGCGCTCTGTACTTGATGGCCGAAAAAAGGGAAAATTGAGTAGATTAAAAACGGAATGGGATTCATAATATCACGCGCTAATTTTAGCGAGAACCGCTTTAGGTTTTCATTGAGGTTTTACAATATAGACACAAAAACCCAACGTATAGTTACCGATGAATTAGCCTCTATTGGGGATTTCTTTACAAAGTTTCTTTCCAGCTGCCAAATTTCATACAGACTTGGAGACTCCACTACCATCGATGAAATGTTAATAGCATTTCGAGGTCGTTGCTCCTCAGTGTATTAAACATGTAAACAACCATTCAACTGGTAGCCGTCTAGGTGACACTTTTCACAATAATATTAGACACACGATGTTAGGTTTAGATAAACACAAGAGTATTACTTTTGAACTATCTTTCATCCATATTGAGAAGAAATTTATTCATTATTTATTTACCTGCGGATATAATAGGTACGGAGAGAGATGGAGCTTCGTGTCAAAATCTGCATTACCGACTGTCTGTACTTTCATCGACGTCTGTTAAAATGTTGAACAGATTCACCGAGTAGCTTTGAGAGCTGTGGAAACTGAGCAAGTTTATGTATTTGTGAAATCATGGAAAACGAACAATACCGGTCAGCGATTCGATTTCTTTTTTTGGACGGGAGGACGTGTACAGAACTCAAAGACAAGTTGAATGCAGTCTATAAAAACTATTTACCTACGATGACTACCACCAAAAACTGATTTAATTAATTTAAGCGTGGTCGGACATCCACTTTTGATGAGGAAGGGAGAGGTCGTCCAATTGAGGTGCCTACGGACAATATGGTCAATAAAAATCATGATATCGTGTAAACATCTCAATTGAACGTAGGCAAAACATCCTTTAGGAGGAGCTAAGTATAAGAAAACTATCAGCGAAATGGGTATTTGTCAAAGACGAAATCGCGTGATAACTTCAAAGCAATGTTTAAGCGTAGTAAGACCGAGTCTCTGCGACATTATGTGACTGCAGGTGGCAGATGGATATATCACTACACGCCAGAAACCAAAAGTCAATCAGCAAAATGGGCTTTTCCGGCGAACGTGCATCAAGGCCATGAGGATTCCATTAGACGGAAAACTTATAACTACAATTTTTCGGGATTCGTAAGGCATGATCCTAATTGACTATTTAGAGAAGGGATGAATAATCCCTTCTTCAAATAATCCCTCTCCCCGGGGCATTATATGCTAATTTATTGGATCGATTCGACGCTGAACTACAGAGGGGAAGGCTTCGCTTAGCGCAGAAAAAAAAAAACTACAGCAAAGCTAGTTCAGTTACGGTAGGAATCGGTGTCCCATCCACCACATTCGCCAGATTTGGTCCCCAGTGACTTATCTGTTCTTCCAAAGTAATATCGATTTGAAGAATTATCGTACAGTCAGTAATTAGTATTGTATGTAGACGTTTAAAGACAATGAAAGTGGGTGTATTTAAAACCACGTCTGTTGTTGACAATTATATCTTGATTTAAAGTTATAATCCATAATACCAACTTCCATTCATAACATAGCGTTGTATTAAAGCTTAACTTCATTTTTTACTTAAAAATTGTTTTCTTAAAAAATAATTTTGCTAATGTGACGCAGTATAAAATGTAAATGGATTGCAACGCTTTATCACTAACGTACTATAATTGATTTGAGAATATAGTAAACAAATGGGAAACGTGAATTTAATTGTGTACTACATGCCCCTTTCAATTAACTAATATCATAGCCCAAGGTTTATGCTAAAATTTAATTTACAGAGAGAAATATAATGCTAAAATTAGTTGATGTATGTATTTCTAAATTACACTTGATAAGACTTCGTGATATGTAAGCGTCCTATCTAAGGAAATGTACATGCAACTGATACATTAATTATTATAAATTGTAGAACAGAAGTTAATAACATGTAATTGTTTCCACCAGTTATAACAATGCAGCAGAACGTCCTGGGGTATATTAAGCTAATTGCATTTAATTCCTTTCATTAATTTGTACTGCAAATCAATGATAATACAGTTATCTCCATATGTATTAGGCAGCCTTGTGGAACTCCATACTATGCATACTATACATAAATTCTAAGTAAATCGCTATGGGGGATATTTACATTGACGACTGTAACAAAATATTAAGATATCCTTTTATTTCCTAGAACTCTAAATACCATTTTTTATTTTTAATTATCAGTATCTTGCACTCAAAAAATATATAATACCAGGTGTGATAAATATTGGACCCTTGAAAAAGTTTGGTGTTCAACACTGAACAACCTGTACGTTTCGGAGGCATTGTAGCAGCATGCCTAGATAGAGGCAAGTATGTGATATTATCTCGTACAAGTTTACGCTAAAATGTATCGATTTTCGGATATTTTGAAAGAAATAATACATAATATACATTTACATTTAGACGATTAATAAATATCTCGAAATCTATTAGAAATAGATATATGAAACCTACATTATTTTGTTTTATTTCTAGACGGAAAAATCAAAAACGCAATATATAGGTGTTTCATTTAGAGTTCGGTAGTTTTATTCCAACGTAGCGTATTTTGTTCTCTCGCACAAAATTAGGAAATGCCAAATACATATAAACATATGCTTACGTACTTTATGTAAGATTAGTCATAAATCCAGTAATTACTACAATATACAGTGTGATCCACGTTGACGGGCTAGTATTGCTATTTTCGTTATTATGGCCCTACGAAATCGGTACAATTGGTAAACTAGTGCTGTTTTTCGATGCTGGTTAAAATGCTGATAATAGTCATTCATGCGAATATTAAAATAATATATATTTGCTAAACCATAAGTATAACGTTACATACGATAAAAAATAAAATTTAATAAGAATGCAAGAGCTTTAATCTTAGTAACAATTTTATGATGTGTTAATAAAGAACTTTGTATAAATCGTTACAAACTAGTAACGTTCCCCATTTATATAGGTCTATTTTGTATATTAAACTATTCCATTTACAGCTATGTGAATATATTAGGCATTTCAAAGAAAACCCGGTATTATAAAATCCTTGCTTATTTCGGGTAATTGCATAAACAGATGTATACACAAGGGATTATAATAAGTAGATAAACGAAGATTTATGACAGCAATAAAATAGTTTCTCATTGCGGAGCAAATATTGTATTTTTATTATTAGTTTCTTAGAGCGTATTGAAGTAAAACGCATATAAATCGTCAGTACCTCCCTAGATTACTTCTAGGTAACTTACTGAGTAATAGACCATTCGATAACGTTTGCAATTATGTCTAAAAAACGCGAACTAACCATGGCAGAACGCGGCCTAATTGTATTACTTAGTACACAAGGCTTAACGCAAAGTGCAATTTCAAAAAAAAATGAAGTGTTCGCGATGTGCGGTTCAGACCACTCTTAAACGTTATAAAGAAACCGGGGGTTATAAAAATAGAACTAAATAAGGACGAAAACGTCGAACCACGGCAAGAACAGATCGCCCTTTAGAACGAATGGCTTTAAAGGACCGACGAAAATCGTCGAAAGAATTAAGTAGTGAGCTGTGGACGCGACATGAAGTTTCTGTGACTCCAAGTGCGGTAAGAAGGCGACTGAAGGCATCTAATTTACATGGGCGTATAGCACGAAAGAAGCCGTACTTAACTCCAACGCACTGAAAAAATGGCCAAGAAGTACGCGCATTAGATAGGGAAGAATGGTCGCATGTAATCTCTGACGAATCTAACATCGAGGTATGCTTCTTTTAACTTCTTTTGTAGTTGTTTATTACAACAAACGTAATTTACAAAACGTAATTTTATAAGCGTCTTATTTAATCACGTTTGCTGTATTTTCTTGTTTTATTGCAGCTTTTCGGACGATGGGGGGCCGAATTTGTACGGCGAAGGTTCGGAGAAGAATATCTCCCGCAATGCATCGTACCAACGGTAAAACATGGTGGCGGTAGCATCATGGTATAGGGATGCATGTCGGCATCAGGCGTTGGCGAAATCTTTCTTTTCGAAGGACGCATGAATAGCAACCGTTACACCGAGATGCTACAGGAGGTCCTGGAGCCATCCGTACTAAGATTGTTTGAAGACGAGAATGTTGAATAGTTGAGTGTAGGCTTTCACGACCGTAATCCATTGTAGAAATGTCTTTCGGGTGATGATTAACTACACGACATCACCCGAAAGACATTTCTACAACGAGAATGTTGAATATTTTTATCAACAAGATAACGCTCCTTGTCACCGTGCAAGGGCGACAATGCAGTGGGTCATGGAAAACAGGGTGCGACTGTTGGACTGGCCGGCACAGTCTCCGGACTTATCACCAACAGAAAATTAATGGTATATTCTGAAAAAAAACATTGCAAAACATCAGTGTGGGTCAAAAGAGCAGCTTCGCCAGCAAATCCTCCACGAAGGGATCTCAATTTCCAGCGATGTATGCCGCAAATTAATTAGTAGTATGCCAGAAAGTGTAAGATCTCTAATAAAAGCAGCTGGTGGACCAATAAAATATTGAAAATATTAATAAAATATCCTGTATGGTATATCTACTTGGTCGTTTTATTGATATGTAATTTATTTTTATACATCCGAAGAAAAATTGGGGGTGTCTAATACATATTCACATAGCTGTATATGCATATGAATTTCCCTTAAAACTTATGATCCACTACAGTCAGCCAATGCAAAATAACACATTCTTTGCGAGTGAGTAGTTTACGAGTATAGTGACATACGAATGTACAAACTTAATATGTATTATATTGACATTCATAAACTTGAACCTGAAAAATTTTAGAGGCAATATGTTAGAATATACTTTCTGATGAGTAATTATTAATTTAGTTTTTTAAAAGTGTGCTTACGTACATAGCTCTAGGTTATCCATTTATAACCCGTCGCACACGTACACCTGTGCATGTGTTCGTATATACGTCCTCTACTTGACCTACCTTAAGAAATTGTTTTAATAAAGTCGGTACGTGTGTTTATGCAAAAAGGAAGTGTGCGAAAACACGTTACGCTTGACTCAGTATTGTTTTTATATGATGAAAATATAGTAATATTCAATATGGTCGAGGCGTTCCAATACATACATTTTTATAGATAGGTATACGAATACTGAATAGAAAATAATACGATTATAATATAGGATTTTACAAAAACTTATCGATAATAGATCTTCAGCGTATCCACCTACTCCGTAATAGCTGGGTAATTTTCAGAAAAAGTTTATAAATGAAAGGTATTTGAAGACAAATGCTGAATGCTGCGCAATATAAAATTATATTCAAATATTTTTCGCTAGAAACGATATAAATTTGTGTTTTTTTTTAATTAAAACACCTATGTATTGTTACGTTTTTGGATGCTCCTATTCAATTCAATTCTTGTCAACATCTTCAACCTTCTGTGCACTCATTATTTTAAATAATTCGAGATTCTTGAGAAATTTTTTTAACGGCCGATATCTTACATGCTTTGTATTCAAATATTATTCTAATGAGATGTTTTAAATGAATTTATTCGTTTTATGCCTATCAACATCGCCATTTATTATTTATACCTGCTAGTTAGCTTACTAGTCAATGTATACAGGAAAATGATTGAATTGTACCAAAAAAGGTAATACTTTTTAATGAATATTTTTTAGCGAAACAAAAGTTTATAGTATTTTGTCGAAGCACTCTATTAGACGGAAAGTTTATCTGCATAGCTTCATAATTATTTAATTTCTACATTTTAGGTATAGGAAAATATTTATAAAAAAAAATTCTAGGACATTCTAGAACTCTATCAGTAAACTGCATGGATCAAACATGGAAACGATTTCGATGGCTATCTTGTAAGCGTTAGTTGATATAAACAAAATTTTCAATGTATTGCTGAATACTCCGAGTTATAATAATAAATTCTCATTGAGGAAACGTTTTCTAAACACAAACTCTATCTCAACGAATCTTTCGGACCACCCGGGGTAGGGGTATAGACATCGGTCTTTTTTGTAATTTGGATAAAATTTGAATCTGATGGATGGTTGAGGCAGCCGGGCTATCTGGTAGTACTACTGAAATAATAATAACAATAATAACAAAATTCTCGAGCACAATCAGACAGATTTTCGAAACTATGTCATATTTGCGTGTCTGCAGTTGATTTGATATATATTCTAAGGGCCATTTGTCATCGCCGTTTTACCGTCACCGGTTCGTTGTAGAACCAGACCACCGTCAAGCCGAATTACCGTTGACCCGATCCGCTGTCGCGATACATAATTCTGATTTAATGGACATTATAGCAAAATTTATTATAATTTAAATGTATCAACCATAATAAACTCCTTAATCCTCAGTGGCAAAGCGTGTAATTTATGTTGGGAATACTAAAAGTAACAATCTAAGCTAAAATGCAAAACATTTGTGAGGATAGCAATAGTTTCTTTCATATTTGGAATGCATACAAAAGCTAAAGAATGCATTCTAGCGTTCTAAGCAAATTGTAACTTGTTACTATATTCCGTATACAGAAAAAGACGACCTATTACCTCACTGCCTCTTAAGGTATCTTGTAGACAATGGATTAGATCTAGGCTTTTAAAAAACTACAAAACTTCTACAATTACCGTTTACAACACAATTGTAACTAACAGAGGGAGTATGGCTACATCTAGCATACCAAGAACTACGTGGTGGATTCTATGGCAAATGACACGAATTTAGGAGTACTGTCCATGGAAAATTAATTATTAAGAGAAATTATCTAATGATAACTCATTTAGAAAAAAAATCAATAAAAAGAGGCTCTAAATTACATTAGAAGTTAAAAATACAGATTATATAGCTTACCTGCTGAAGTTAAAGATGTAAATATAGGTATTTCTTTGCAACCTGTTTAATAAATTGATATCTGCATATAATTCTATTTTGGCACAAATGCAATAAAATTTGTATAATCTTCTATCCATATTTAACTTCCTTATTGCTAACAAGTCGAGGAAATTGTAAAGTACGCAGTTTGATATATGTTTCTGTTTGAAACGTTGATAATATGTGAATAGATTAATACAAAGAAGGATGGACATTACAAAAAATATTAAAAAGTTAGTGAAATGATTCGTACGCATTTGTTGTATATTTTAAACTAGATGCCGATTTAGTCCAAAATGTAAGGGGAACTATAGAAACACTACGATTTCAACTGACTTCGAATCATTTGATTGATGTCGTAATATTAAGCCAATTTTATATTTCCTCAGGATCAAGAACAGGAAGATTAAGAGCATCCACCAACCACTTCCTAATAGCAGAATATTGTTGCAATCAAGCGTTATTCCTTTTATAAACAGCGTTAGGCCGTGGCCTCCGACATCCATCTGTAACCATTGTCCAGGTAGTGAAACCTTAAACCGTGGCTCCAAAGTTATACATCCCGTGATGGAGCTTTATCATGCAGATGGAAGAATAGTAAGGCAATTCCCAATTATTTCACAAATTCATCTAATTTATTTAAGCTAGCATGTTTGGATTGATTCAAATTAGCGAATTATCTTTCCCGTAGAAATTTATTTATCAAGCTACAGTCATCACCATTCTCAAAGAAATTGGCTTTGACTGGTGCCCTCTACAGAACAAAATTTGAATATCAACGCACAGATTGTCTTTTACTATAACTGTTGTTTTTCAGGTTAATTACAACATTTACAAGAAAGCAAGAAACATTTCTTGACAGACGTCATTAGTGGTTAAACGGTTTAATTTCATTCATATGGCAATGATGTGGCTGAGCAATCTAAATATGTTCAACTTAAACCTCTAATTTAATAGCTTAACTTTTAAACAATTTCTATGATGTAAGAACACTTTTCGAAGGCAAGACTTTATGCTTTGTTCGTTGAATATGTGCAATTGAACAATTATTACACATTTGTTTTTATTAAATGTTAAAAAAAACAATTTAGTCTATTCTTATACACATTAATATCAATTCTAATTAGACATTCAGCTTGCTCTAGCTGTGCTGAAGGCACATAAGAGCAAACGAAATTATTACCAGACACTTGTAAAAAATACTTGTCTTCATGTTCCAATTTATCTAGTGACACTACTATTGTTGTTCTATAGAATAGTCTTACTGCTGTAGAATTTTGGAAGCTAATATTGCAAAAGTAAAAGTTACAACATTAGATTGCTACTTAATTTAAATTTTGGGCAACAATCGGGACTTATATTTAGACGTTAGAAAAATCATGCCTTCGCCAAACTCAAATCTGTAAATAAGACCCAGGCAAAGGTACAATGTGCAACGTCCTGTACGCCAGTACAAGGCAGTGCCATTAATTATGTTTTTGGCAGTGGCATTCTACAAGGATGCAAACGTACTAGCTCATCTTTGGTGCCCTCATAATACATACGGGAACTAATAACTTGTGCAAGTAACTATTGGTAAGCAATGCTAAACATATACGTATGTAGTTAAAGTTATTGATATAAACTTATTTAGCATTACTATACTTACTGCTACAAAGTATGGATGTAGAAATAAAAAAAGGGTGCCCCATAAACCCGAAAATGTTTTATTCACAAAGCGACCAATGCGAATTTTCTAAAGTTGAAAATTCAATATTTACTTCTATCTACAAGTGTGAAGTTAGCATATCATTTTCGACATATTTTTTTACTGGACTTACGCTAAGTGAAATTTTACATTTGTATCACGATAAGGAAGACCTTTTGAGAATATTTTTGTTTCACGTTTCTAAAATAAACTATGTTGACTTACAGTTATCTTCTTTATTGCAAATTTACTGGAATGAGTGCGTTCGCATTTATTTGTATTACAAGCACAGTCACTTACTTAATCCTTCTAGATCTGATGAAGGCAAATATTTTCGCATACTAGCGGCGCAGGTAATAATTTTGGATCGCTGCATATGTTTTTGATACATATATAAAGCGTTCGAAAAAAAAAAAAAAAACACCCAAATAACAAAATAATAAATGTTTTTTGAAGAAAGATTATAAAACATGTGAATTAATGTTTTAAAGAAGCTATCTTTTAGCAGCAGTAGTGTCGTTTTTAACTTACCTTGAAACAATTTAGATGTTAAATGACCATATAGCATTTTTGCTTCATTCTTGGAGAGACGCTGTCATTTTCTAACTGCCATTTAAAAAATACTCATACCTTACATAAGAGTTTTTGACGAAAATCTATAGGAATATCTTTTTGTGTTAGCTGTAGTAATACAACTAGAACAACTGGGTTAGTGTTTTCACAATTCACGTTCTGTCAAATATATTAAAATTCAATCGAGTTTATTTGGAAATTATGAACAATGGGTTTAACAGAAAAAGAACGTATCGAAATACTTATGATGGTTGGTTTCGGAGATAGAACCCCTTCATTTATTAGTATTTCCGTCGTGAGTAAAATTTTTTATTGTCGTTGAATGAAAATCTACATGATACCACACATCTTGCTCAAGAATTTTATATATCAAAATCGACAGTAACTACAATATTCTTAGCAAAAACAAGTACCATCCCTACAAAGACTGTTTGGTTCACGAGTGCGAAGATATAATATAGATAATAAAAGGAAGGAAATAAGCTGGGTTTAGAAAATACATTAATATAAACTGGGTAATTACTAACCCAAGGTAATTTTTCCGGCAGCATTAGACATAGGTTAATACAAAAGTGTATATTCACATGGGCAAGCGATTACTCGCCATTGAAATTCTAATAAGCTACGTTGAAACTATAGCAGAATGTCATACGTAAATCGATTTGCGGTCCAATGTTAAATTCCTGTCACGAAAATCGTTCCTAACTAGCAAAGAAGCACTTAATCAATAGGGACTATCCACAGCGACCATTGGAAAGAATACTTGGCATTTGTAAGGCAATAATAGTTATTTCGACAAAAAACAAATATAATTTCACTTTTGACACAATTTTGATTTTTGGGACGTACACTCTATTAAACCTATATTAACGCTACTGGAAAGTAAATATAGATACATGAACTCACTTGTGGCTACTTATGACTAAAGTTTGGCACTTTCCGTGTGCTTCACGAAATTAGCAGAGATCAGGCAGACTCGTGTTTATTCGTTTCATGAGAATGGGTTCGTGTGGCCTACTGGTTTCTTCGAGAGTCGACAAAAAACGAGTCTGTCTAGTCTCTGCTAATTTCGTGAAGCGCACGGAAAGTGGCGAACTTTACCTATGATTTTGTTACACATTTGAGCTATTAAACTTACGAACGGCAGTGTATATAAGAAATATTTATGCGACAAACCTGTAAGCCTGGTAAGTGTTAGTACGTTATTTTCGATTCTTACTTCCGTTTCCAGAGAAACTCCGCTTTATATAATGATTAGAAGCCGTTAATGATTTTTATAGGAACACATCAACTTAATATACAATTCAGAATATGTGCACTATGCACCGCTGCTGCAAAACACTGCTGTTATGACCTTGAATAACTATTCTATTTGCGTTTAGTCGTTATACGCTGTATTTATGCATTTAGTTATTGAACTAATTATAACGACCTTGATAAAATCTTTAGCAAAATAATTTTTATAAGATACTTAGCTAGGATTTCAACAATATGTACAATATACTCTTCCTCCGATAAGAATTTTGAACAAACAGGAAAAGATAATGTTGTCGATGTAATTAAAAATTGAAAATACATAGAATCACAATAACTGCGACTTTGCATCATTAGGTTATTTATAGAAGTGTCCAAAGTACAACGAAGGACAGCAGAATACGACAGAGCGCATTCGAAACTGATAAATGATATGAAACACTTTATTAGCAATGTGAACTACGCTCCCAGGATTTTATAAAATACTAGTCATACCTGAAAAAATTAAATATTATTTTTCCTTTCTAGAAAATTTGAAAAGATATTAGTTATTATTTACATTATAACGAAACGTACTGAGTTTATTATTTTGTCCTTGTCGCTAACACTGTTTACGTAAAAATACATCGTGCACCATCTTCTGTGCAATCTCTGGCTGTCTGACAAAACGGCCGCAGCTGTTTGTACAAAGTACAAGCATAAATGTGGGAAATGTGATGAAATCGATAAACAGAAAAATATTGTTGGGGATATTGCATTTTAGACTGCGTAAATTTAATACGTTTGGAGAAGTTAAAATATAGTGTAGATAGCGTCGAGCTTGAAAACATAAAGTCAGTCGCATATGTTTTTATGTAATGTAGTATTGTTAAAGCAAGGTTGGTATCTATAATGCGATTTAAGGTTTAATTTTAAATCAAGGTCTTGATTGCAATGAAGCTTTATGCATAACATAAAATTTAGCAGTCTACATAAATATGAATTTCGTGCTAACCCTCGCCTGATGGATACAAATGCTCTTGTTTGTTGACACTCGTGCTGTTCAGTCTGTATGGCAAGGCTGCGTTTACATGGGGTAGTAGGAAATTAGTATAAGAATTTGACTAACGCAACTAACGCAAATGATTTGCTTGTTGTTGTTCATATTAACCATTTCTTTTGTAATGCACGGAATTACACAAAAACGTTATATTTAAAGTTCGCCATTTTCCGTGCGCTTCATGAAATTATCAACTAGACAGATTCGTATTTATTTGTGTCATGAGAATGGGTTCGTGTTGCCTACTGGTCTCCCCGACTAGACAAAACACGAGTCTGTCTAGTCTGCTAATTTCGTGAAGAAAGTGAAAAACTTTAGTCATATTGAATGTTTTTAACACTAGAACTGCCAGGGTGTGGCCGTTTTTGCAATTTAAATTGTACGTCGCAATGCCGCCAAATTAACTGTTTTGGCCGATGTAATGCTAGCAATTTCCGTAGTAATCATGATGTACAAATTCAAAAACAAATGTATTGACGTAGCGTCGTGGTAGAGTCAAAGATTGAGGTGTGTTTCGCTCCACGCTAATTTCGTCCCATATGTAAACGCTAGTTAAGTATGACGAGTACTTAGCTTATCTGTGATATATTAGGTAACCATTATTTGTACGAAAAGTATATATATATGTGGGTGTTTGATGGCCTTTTAACGTTTAAAAAATACAAATACTAAGTAAAAAGAAGAGAAAACTCACCAAAACAATCATTTCCCGAAAAAGCTACAAAGTAGAAAGTTCCATTGTGCAATAAAGATTGTTGTTTTTGGACAAACCACTGTCTTTTTGATGTATTAAATGTTCCAGAGCTTTATCGTTAAAATCACAGATACTGTGAATTAAATTATCGTTAATTAACACTACTTGCATGTTTGCTTCATAGTGTTTCTTAATAATGGTTTTATGGACAAGCGGGTTTCAAGTTTTTTCATTTTTACTTTTTTTGCCATGAAAATTAATTTTGAGACTCTTCTTTCACAAGTATTCATCGTCATTTTTCACTAAACATAACAGTGTTAAGTACAAGAAACTAAACAAGTTACGAACAGTATCACTGTACAAACGCGCAACAATTTGTCACTAGTACCTTGAGCAGTGTTACCAGAATTTTTGGAAATGAATTTTCTACCATAGATTATATTGAAGTTAAAAAAAAGGAGGAATATTTCGAGCTGGATTTTTAAAAAGAATTAAGAACCCATTTCCTTCAAAATAAATTAGAATATAAATCGTACGAGCGCAACGGATTGTCTTGATCGAAAATGATTGATATGATTGTTTTCATCGGGTTTCACAAGTAACATTAAGAAGGAATGAGAGAGACAGCAATAGTTTCGCTTCGACTCTGGGTCTCAAGACTCAATACTTCGTGTACGAAGGTTATAGTTTTCTTTGTATTTATTTATGCATCTTACCATGTGTCTCGCCGAATGTGTAGTTGATATTAAGTAACTCATATTCTACTAACAATAGTTTTTAACAATAATTACAAGTATAATTTCTACGATTTTCCGTTTGCCTGTTGAAGAAGGACCTATTCGCATTATCTAACCTTAATTAAATTAGACGAGATTAAAAAACTTGTGCCTGTACTGTGCGTTAAAAAAATATACGATGCCAAATTCAAAGAATATCCAGGTATATTGTTAACTATATAGGTAAACATGTAGTTTAGGTTATTCATTCAAAAAAAATGTATTTATATGTGTTTGTTACATTCAAGTTTGTATTAGAAGATAAATATTTTAACTCCTATGATTCCTTTCTATAAAATTGTCAAATAGTAATGTCGGATTTTGTTGTAAAAGGATATGGTAAATATAAACAACACAATTTCTGATTTTTCTTATACTAATGTATCAACCTTTAGAGCAGTATTGCTGCACTTTTCCATAGAGAAATGTAGTAAATGGTAAGGAAATTCATATTAATGATAAGGCGATTTTTCCTGCAACTTATGTAACTCAAAATTTGTACTTTGTAACAGATTATTGGCTAAATGGTAACATGTAGAATATGTAATAATACAAATACAATTCTTTGACTACAATCGAATAATAAGGATTTACATAGTCAATCGTATATTTACAAACAAATTGTAGTAAATTATTCTACAACTATGTGATTCCTTATATTTTTTTCCGTGTAAGCGAATTTGAAATTTAATATAAATACAGTGGTATTCCTTGCAATGACCGGATTTTCTATCGACTCAGCAGGGCCCAAAATGTTAAATTAGAATAATAGATAATTAGAATTTTCGCCGAGCTCCTGCACCACGTGGTGATATGTGATGCATTTAGTTCTGGGATTAAAGGTTAAGGGCGCAAAATTAAGCCATGTTTACTACCATTATTGGTGAGGAACTGTAATACCGACAAGTTGAACTGTGATAAGTGATGACGAGCTGTGGTTATCCATTATATTTGAGGACATTTTGTATGTTTATGGTTCTTTCAACGGTGGAAGTTAGTATTATTGAAAATTTTTGGGTGGTAGTGGAGGAATTTTTTGAACAGTAAGTAATGCGATTGTTTATAGTTACATAGTTAATATTTGTGCTACATGTGTGTATTTTACAGTGTGCTTGCCAAACAAAAAGGGATAGTACGAGTTAGAAGAGATAACGATCTTATGCGTTCATTTCCAAATCCGGTAATTGATGGTACCCCATTCCTGAACAGTTAGAGTGTTGTAAACGTGAAGAAGTCCTACAGAACACACTGCTTATGTCGCAAGCATTTGAGTTTAGTGCATATGCTTATGCGAAAGTTAAATTAATTGACGTATCCATCTTTACATTTACCAGATAAATATAAGTACTCCGTAATATATTAAATGTTTGAATTGTCAGCATACGAAAACGAACAAATACGATGTACTAGTAGCTTACTAATAATCTTAAAAACTACTGTTATTTTTACAATAGAGTAGTAAAGTAATATGTTTTCAATGCAAGTTAAAAATGAATAATAATAATTTGCAGAAACAGTGAATGTACCACCGTGTTGGTTACATATTTTTTTCTGGAAAATTTAGAGAATGTAAATATGAAACCTGGTATGAAATATTTGTCTACAAGCTTTTATGGAAAAGTGTTCATTTCCAAGAAAGAGAATAACTCCACCAGATAAGTTCGGGAATGCAGTAACAAATAACAATGGTTCCTAAACCTGTAAGAGACGTATAGTTTTGTATCTTATGACCAGATAGTGGCATGAATGGACGTTATTATGAATTAATACATTATAATAAAGAATGCGCAGGAAAAACAAAGTATAATTCATTTTTAAATTGTCCTACTCCAGAGACTCCCGCTGTTGTAACATCCTCTTCAACAATTGAAACGATAGGTACGAAAACTGACCCAAAACCGATACCAAGTACAAGCAAGAAAAACTTTAGAGGTATGCATCATTTTATATCTTTCTTGATGATGTAAATGCTTTTCCGTGTTTATTTTTCCATCTTACAGTTCATGTAATCGAAATAATATGAAGTTATATTTTTATCTATAATGCTTAAGAGTTATTTGCCTCATTCACGCTATTTTAACTGTGAGGCAGATAGGTGCAATTCTCTCACAAAAAACTTTAAAAACGTTTGTTAGTCGAAACATAATTTGCTATACGGAAACTCTTTCTTTAATAATATGTAATGATATCACTTTTCTTACCCCCTCAGATCCTGAAACTACAGTCGATTCGCAATATTAGTAAAGTTATTTTAAAAAAGATAGTGAAACTCACAGATTGTGGAGTATACATGGATAATATTTAAATTAGTGTGCTAAATCCAAGAAGAACGGAAGCAATTTCTTGTTAATATTTATCAAATATATTTGTATGTATTCTTTCGATTATTTCATTGGAAATGCGTCTTATCTCAGAGAAAGTCAATTGGAATGCAGTATTTAGATATTCCATTTATATATTGTAAATATACCAATACCCTTACCAATAACATATTACGAATACATATACTTCTTCTTACCAATATGTATAGCTAAAATATTTGTAGTAGTTTAAACTAAAACAGATTAATATAGTGTATCCCGATAGGATTTAAGCATTAGCCACTGAAACAGTGAATAAGTGATTTGTGTTTTGTTATATTATAAGTAATAGTATGAATGTCACTATGAACATATGAAATATGAAAAAAAAATGACAGCGTTTTTTTTAAACCTTATTCATTCCTGGAACAAGGATCAAGTATTCAATACTTATTAGTTGTTTCTACAACAGCTACATATTGTTCATAGTATACGTTTTATCAGAACACATGCTGTCATCCGTATGTAATTAGTTCGTATTTGATATTGGAACTATTACAAGGAACCACATATAATAAAAAGGTTAAATTTCTTGCCGTTTTGTTGTTGTTCTGTGTAGTTCTGGGACAAAAAGTTGAGAGCGTAATTGTCATATTTTTACTGTCGACAAAAAAATTGCCAGTATAATTTGGGCCATGGGGCTCAAACATTTAAATTCGGACTCTTTCCGTTTTTCTTATGGCATTTTCCATTATTGGACAACTTTCAATCACGAATTTTATGTACATTGAAAAACTCATTCAGTTGAGTCAATCAAATTTAGGAATGGAATGGAATATCATGTTGTTTCAAACAAACAATTTTGTTAATTTAATTTGGTTGTTCCACACACATATATTTTGTTGACTTACATAAACCCATTGTTTTTGTCAAATATAAAGTATATTTTTTTGACTCAAGTGAATTTTACTAATTATTTCTAGTTATTTCTCCAAGGTGAGCTCTACATTGAATGTCGATAAATGCATAATATTCATAGCTTCGATGTTAACTGCAGAAAAGCGCAGAACCACATTGATTTTATTTTTATGAAAAGTATCAGTTTACGCATACAATTTTTTTTAATGTTTTATATAAAACTGATAAACAATTACAGTACTATTAGAATTCGCAAACTACATGTTGTTTACCCTTACTCTAAATCTTTTAAATAAGTTTTGTAAATTACAACATTTTGCTGTTTGCACGTGCATTCCATTTTTATTTTTTAGGTTTCAAACCGTACGTACAATCGAAACAATGTTATCCTCTTTTTAGTTTACATTTAATAGATGTGAAAATTGGGACATGTAAAACAAGTATTTCACATCGGAAAATATTCAGGGAGTGAATTTGGGTTTTGCTTTGATACAAGCGGGTTATATGAGTTCTATTTTCGCACGAGTCGATAAAATGACAATGAGGAATGTTGTATAACTAATCATTAGTCTGGTTCCAAACAAAAAAGCTTGTTGTTTGAAAATAATTTCTAATTGCCCTGTAACTTCAATATGGAGATGTCCCAGACTGTATGTAGTTACTGTGTATGACGCACACATACGTACACAGCCCGTTTATTTTCCTCATCCAAAGAAACGGTTGTCCACTTACTATTCAAAATCAGACAATATATGGAAAAAGAGGCTCCACGCGCGCTCCCCGACTGATGATTGCACCCCCCGCGCAGTTGATGACTCTTTCAAGATTCATTAGCCTAAGCCACCAACGCTTGTCAGTCCCCACATTCCGCAAGATGGTATATTAATTCTTCTAAGCTCTATATATAACATCACAATTATTATTTCCATAATTATGTGGTGAACTGAATTACTTTTTCAATCAAAGGCACGTCATTTATAAGTTGAAAATTTCAGTTAAAGAACTAACCTTGAGACACAGCCATAAAAAAGCGGTTTTAGAAGTTTCTAGAAAATATTACGTGTGCAGTCATTGAGATTCGCTACATATAATCTCCACCTAACTCGTGTACATACCAGACAGTAGTAGTTGCATATAACGCAAAGTTGCATGTAAAGCAATTATTAGTGTGGTTACCACCCACTACTCCACCGCTTCGCGACTTTAGTACATGGTTCATATTATCATTACTTTATTTGAAAATTCCTTCCCTTTTTGATTTATTTTTTTTTTTGGATTTAGAAGACTTCGGAGTATCTGCAAGGCTCTAGTCTCCGAATCGTGTCCACTTTGTTTAAGGCGGATTGAGACATCACTCAAAAAGAATCTGAAAGATTTATTTAACTTCATACGCTTAAAGAGGTGTATCGATGGCGATGAAACCCTTGATTCAGCACCTAATATAGTCAATATCTTCGCAAAAGTCCTAATATTATGGGCACGCCTTCTGACCTTTTGTGTTTCTCATTACTTCCTGTTACCGAAGATTTGCTAATAAAAATTATGGCAACCCTTTTCAAAAACCTACCACTAGCGATGATATGCTTGAGTTTCTTGCTACGCGACTGCAGACACTACATCTTATTGTAGTACAAGATATCTTTTGTAGTGATTTTCCATGCTGTAAGGTTTATTCTATGGCTATTCTTCAGATTGCACTATAACATGAACTTCATGGTAAAATAATAAGTTGAAAGTTTGAGCGTTGTAAACTTTACTAAAGTATGGCTTTCTTTGCAATTTTTGTACAATTTTAACGCAACTATTATCGTGTGATATTGGGATACTAAAGAATTGATATTAGACAGAGCTGTATTGAACATACTAATTTTATAAAAGAATATCTTGCCATTTATTTATATTTAAAAAGAGAAAAGGAAGAATCAGTATTCGCAATTATTTTTATAGTATAATTTATATATTATTGTATTAATCGTTCAAAAAATAATTTTCAGGATAATTTTTGCTTCATTTGAGAAACATGATTATAAAGACATAATGAAATGAATAGACTTTTGTAAGTAAGCAAACCTCCTAAAGGAAGGGACGTTTTGTAACAGAAGGAAACATTTTTTTTGTTTCTGTTGTACGTTTTTATAGATTCCGTTTATACTCTGAACATTGAAATGGTGTGCACTACCACAAATGTTGTTCCTTTTAAATTTTTTGCAACTTTAACTACAAAACCTGTGTATATGTTATAAAAAAAACATTGTATAAATACGGAAGCTTGTTAACAAGCGTCTTCAGTGTCCTTTCTACTAGACCGGCAAACACTACTTATTTATTTATCATACTCTCGCAATTTTGTTATTAATGCAAAATAATTTTATTAATGCAACGGGGATAATTATACACAAAAAATTAGGGTACATGCTTCCGCCGTATGTATCTTTAAAAATTACATTTTCATAAGAATGTCAAGCTTTAACATTATTTCAGAAACAGTAATGTAGATTCAAGTTGAATTTCGCTTTATGCCGATAATTACAGTTCAATAATTGTAAATTTATAAATTTTTCAAAATATTGAGATTTTAAGGTAAAACCGAACATCTACCTATTTGTGTATGTAAGTATACGTTCAATTAATATGAATTAGAATTATAAATTGATGAGAATATACCCGGTTATATTTCTCAATGTAAAGAATTTTTCAAAAAGTGGACGTCCGGTGGCATTAAATGAAGACGCACAACTTGATGTGCTTTTAGAAACTGAAAATAATCCATATTCAACTAGCAGAAACATTGCTTTGGATTACAATATACGCCACACTTCGGTTTTAAAATTTTTGAAAGTTCAAAAATTTATCTCATATAAGCTATAATTGGTTCACGAGTTGGCAGAAGATGACTTTGATCATAGGTAAGAATTCTGTGAACAAATGAAGGAAAGTTGTAATCGCGATCTAATGTTTTGCCAGGGTGTTTTATTTTCGGATGAAGGAACATTTTGTTTAAAGGGAACGGTTATTAGACAAAATTGTAGACACTGGGGTAGGGAAAATCAATGGATACAGAAGATTCATACTCAGTATCCTCAGAAAGTTAATGTATGGACAGGGATTATTAGTGACCAAATTCTTTCTTGCAAATAATTTAACTGGAGAAAGATATCTGCAATTTTTACAATTGGAACTGATACCTGCATGCATTAGCTACATTATTTACAAATGCAAACAATCCTGAACTACCAAATAATAGCGTTTGGTTACAACATGATGGCGATACGTCTCATAATGTTCGACGCTATTTGGACCAAGTACTTCCAGGAAGATGGATTGAAAGAAGAGGTTCGATGGAATAACCGGCTAGGTCTCCCGATTTGATGCCTCTAGAGTTTTTTCTGTGGTGGTAATTAGAAAATAAAGTGTATAAAAGTCGACCACATAATTTAAAAGATCTGAAGCAAAAAATTCGACACGAGATTACATTAATATCACCTCAAACTCTACAAAATGTAAGAAATCAATTTTATAATCACCTTGGGTATTGCGAAATGGTACAGGGTCATCATTTTGAACATTTAGTATAGGGAAATAAAAACTTTTATTTTTGTGCTTATTTTTGTAATTAATTTTTTTTGTTAAAGTTTCTTTCTAGTCAATCAGTTTAGTTTCTTTTTATTCTCACATTTGAACTTTAACACTGTTTTCCCAATTTTTCAAGTGTAACATATTGATAATTTTATACCGTTGAAAACGGAATGAAAAGTACCAGTGAAATTAATAATAAAAAATACGAGTTGTCATTTAAAAACCATTTGATGACGTCATAACTTTAAACAAATGACGTCACAAGATGACAACGATGTAGTATAAAGTAAAATAATTAAAATCACTATACTCGCGAGATTTTTTCAACAAAATAAATATTAACAAAGATAATGAAGTTGTCCGTTACTTTCCTTCCACACTGTATACAACATACACCAGAATTAACCAGATATAATCGCTGTCATTAGCCACAGAAACAATTGAAGAATACAAAAAATAATCATGGATACCGATTATTGATTACATAACAATCACGAATAGTGAATAACAGAAATTTGTGAAACATAGATTACATAGATCATGGTTACTGATTAAAAGTATTTATGGTTACTGTGAAGATGATAACCTACGAATGAATACAACTGACTTGTTCAGGAATAACGTCAATCATAAATTGTTGTAATTTCTAGTATGGTAATCGTCGGTCATTTTGAACTGTCCCTTACTCGTGATTACACTTTTAATCGAATAATGTCCAAGTCTATATTACAAGCTGTACAGTTTAATTTGTTGTTATTTTATTGAATTATATAAAGTATTAGAATAAGCCTTTGATTGTTTTCTATTCGTCTTACCTTTCTCAAAAAGGTAAATCAAGCAGAAGTAATATGACATGAACGTATGTATTACAATGTAAATATTTATACTTTGTTCTGGTTATAAACCTATGCACATATACTATAATGCAATTGGTCAATATTGTGCGTGTATTCTGGAGGAGTAAGTTACTAAAATAGCAATAGCGCGGGACTACTATTTATTATATGTGTAATTCAATGGCGGCTCGTAGGCTGGAGGTTTAATATTTTGTATACTTTTCTTCGCCTCTTTTATGGTTTTTTCCGTTATACGTTATTTCGCGCAGGGCTCATATTTGAAGAGCCCACCGACCAATTACGTGCAGCTATGACTATCTATTATATGTGCAATTGTAGCAGATAGGAATAGGAAAGAACATTACTTAAAAATATATACATTTATACTTATCTCAATAAATATTTTTTCAGATTTTTGTAAATTTAAAAATATAATATAAAAAATACCAATACCAATATGCATAAAGGTATTTAATTCTCTTTTAATTGATGATATTTGGATGGCTTAAGCCCGTGAGCTTTCTACAAGTAGCTGCTACTGAAGCAACATTGGGGAGAATAGATGCATATGTATGTACATACATGTACAAATTTATGTAGATATTACAGATGTATTATCTTAATCCCGCTAAAGTAAAGCTTGAAAGCATAATGCACAGCATATTTTTGTGATTTCAAAAGGAAGAATTAAATAAAGAATATCCGAAAAACAGACACTTCTTGAAACATTATCAGAAACGGCAATATAGGTTGATTTAGTTCTTACCAGATTTTCCCCTATCTTCGAGTTATTACGTCTTAAATTAAAGAACGTGTTATTATCAGCGTTTTTAACAAACCATACGAAACTGGAGTGCTTGCTGCCAAGATCTGAATGAGCTACTCGACAAGGTTTAGAAGAAGTTGAAAATATTCTGGATTTAGTAGAAGATGCAACGAGCGGCCGGCTCAGGAAGAATTGGTATTCAATTAGGCAATTCACAAAAAAGAATAAGAAACGAGAGAAGCCTCAAAGGAGAGTACTTATTTAAATTTGTTATAAAGTGAATTACAAGGGCTACTAGATGATGTTTATCTAACCATCAGAATCCAAATGTATTATCAGCATGATGGAGTTCCTACATATTTCGATCGTCAGATCAGACATTTGAACGACAGGGGGCTTCCGCGTCTTTTTATTCATTGCGGTAGTAATACTAGTTGACCTTCAACCTTATTTATGTGCTGGTGTAAAGGTAAAAGTCGACACTCGGAATGCACTAATTCGAGCTGATAGAAATACTACAGCGGATATTTAAAGAAAGATATGAAGCAGTCAGGAGCAGTAACAGACGTGTTTAGAGGTCAATTACGGTATTTTTGAATGTTTATTATTAGAACCATATATATGATTGAAAAAATGTTAATGTATGAAATGTTGTTTATTTGTAAGTATGCTGTAACTTAAAAACGAATGAAAATCATTATTTCTACGTGTACAATACTCTTATTCGCCTAATATAGCTGCTTACTTTTAGAGCTGGCATTACTCTTACTTATAGCAGCATCGCCAAGTATAAATTGAAGTGGGTTTGTCGCTTAAATCTGTGACCTTTCTGCTATTGTAATTACCAACAGTAATATGACTATACTTATACATACAGATATTAATTTTATTATTAATTTATAATACGCATACAAACAGCGCGCAAACAAATTACGAGGTCACGAACATAACCGACAAACCTATTCGCTTCTCTATGCCCGGTGACACTGGTATAAGTAGAGTAATACCAGCTTTAATCATGCGACGAACCAAGCATTTTTTTGCAAAAACCGGGTCCTGTTCCCCAGGTTTTCGTTGCTGCTTTCTAAACGGCAGACATGTTTTTCTTGGTACTAAAGGGCCCCAAGAAATACCTGGCTTGTTGTTTCGAAGGGAACTGATATAAACTGCGAGGCAAATAACGGTGTTAGGTGGAGAAAAACAGGCTCGGAGCCAAGCAGATTTCGGTCGGTAGGCAGAAACATGACCGTGGGCTAGTGTTTTTTCTCAACCTTCACATTGTTTTTGCCGTGAGCGATCACATCAATACCATGAGATATTGGTCACGTATACAACAAATAATATTTTTGAACGAAACGTAGATATTGTATGTAAAAGATTTATTGCTGTACATGCTGGCACAAATGGAAGTTTTATTGAAGTAATTTGATACTTGTTTCGAAAACAGTGACTTATTCAAGCAATGGATAACGGATAAACTCATATCTAATTTAGACGAACCTTCGTGAGTCGTAATGAAAAATGCGCCATATTATATACTATTATAATTACATATAAAAAAAAAGTTAGGATAACTCACAATTCTAACGCTACAAATAGTTGTAGAATTCGTGATGCGCACAACAATTAGTAGAAGTCTGCGAAACAATATTGTAGACAACAAAAATAACGCAAAATCTGCAACGTTTGCTACAATAAGCTTGCACAATTTTCAACAATTGTGCTAGTGGTATGTATCACACTTATTGAAAGGCTGATATAATGCATTTTAGTAGTTTCTGGATCTCCAAAAATATCCGTAAATTTGGAGTAAAAGTATAACGGAAAACTTTATTCCGAAAGAATTGCGAACCCGAAAATGATTTGGCCACTAGATAATTTATTAGAATAAATAAATAAATAAACTTTTGTTGAAATATCTATTGATGAATAACTAATACTATCCGGGTCTAATCCTAAGACGGGGAAATTTGGTTCATGCATTTAGGTAGGTTTTAATAATAAAATCATCCGTATAGACAAATGATGATTTACTCATAAACTCGCCCATTTTCTATCATTTGAGTTAGGAAAATACATCGACGAATATAGAACCTCCTCGATACGGTGTAATGCGATGAAGTACTATAAAAACTTTAAGTATATTGTAGGTAATGATTTGCCCAATATGCGATCGTACAGGCACATGGTACAATGACGGAAATCTATTCCCGAGTTTTTCTTACTATTTCATACATTTTTATATGCCATGCGGAAATAAAGGAACGAGAATACAATTCATTTAACTTGCTTAGCTCTCCTACAATTGTTAGAAGCGGTATAATAAATAGCAAAATTCTTAATTTTTGTCGGATAAATTTATTTATCCAAAATTGTTCCTACTACGTTGCTCCAACTTTCTTCAGAGTTTTTTTTTTCCGTGTAATAAGGCAGACATATTAGAATGTTGCTAGTCGTGATGGTAGTTGAGTAAATATCCGATTGATGCGTAGGCAAAAAGTGGGAATACATTCGGTATTTACCCAAACTAATTTTATACACTCAAAAAATGAGTGTAATGGATATATTTTTGTAGCCAGTTAATATCTATCTAACGGGAAAATGCCGCATAATGTGCACAATAAGTATATCCTGGGTTTCCCCCGTTTTCTTAGGGGTCTTATTTTCTTTGCTTCAAATGTTAGAATGCAATTGATTTAGCAAAGAGTCAGATTTCCAGCATTCCATAGCAGACCTAGACAATGTACAAAACAGCAAGGCAATCATTTAGGAGATGATGAAAAAATGCATTGCCACAACTTATAAAAAAAATACCCTAAATTTTTGAGCAGTATCTCAGTTTATATGTTATAATTTATTAGAGTGAAAATAAATGAAATAACAAAAACGTGACATATGACCATAGACTTTTATGCCTTAATTTGATAATTGATAATACTTGTATACTCACTCCATCTCCATTTATATTCCCACTATTTGGTGATTTACTAGATGTACTCCAAATCTGCCCAATTTTTTGGGCAAATACTGGATGATTACCCAGAATGTTATTTACCAGGTATATTGTCATCACTGGTTGTAAGCGAATAATGTAACATGTGCACTACAGTTGACGAAATATCAGCTGTTCCAAACATAAACACGAAACAACCCTAAGAAGGCATATGAAATTGATGATGATTAAGACAACACGGTGATGATTATTTCAAAAAAAAAAATGTGTAAACAAATTATTGTTTTTATTTATTGTTTGAAGAATTTCAAAATGAACAGTGTTTGCTTATCTCTACTTTATATATGTTGTACGTTTTATTATCATTTGTCAACATTTAGATTTGTATTTAAAAGTCAGTTTATTGCATCATGGCCAATCAAATAAAGCAAATAAAAGCAATTATTTTTCATTAACACGTATTTACCGTGTAATTTTTTTAGTTGAAATTGAAAGTAATGACTAACGACTTATCTTACTTGCTTACTGCCATTATTTCGATTGAATCATATTGCTCCAACAAGAAATATATTATTTATTAATGTTTTAAATCAACAAGTATCGTAAAATGTCCTTGCTCGTCGTTGCTATGTAGAAATACCAATGAATTACATTTCATGTTGCACAAAACTAATCCATTGCACCAATCAAATATTATATAGGTTATATTTAAAAGAGGATTTCTATTCAAATTACCATGTCTTTGAATATAAAAATACAATTTACAAACGTAATGTGAGAATTGACAATGAAGATTTGAAATTTTTAATTTTATACCACATTAAACACTAATACCGATATGCCTCTAGTCACCCAAGTGCCTACGGAGAACCAATTTCATTCGCACACATGAGAATTGGCGCCATACCTGCCAAGAAAAAACGAACGAACAGTATGTATAGCTGTTAGACGATTCTTCGATAAAATTGATTTAACTGACTGAAAGTAGCGCTTAAGCTGACACCATAATTATTATTCCATGTAATAAAAAGAGCCCACACGTTTATATGTCTAAAATGTTTACCTCAAACTTTTTTAATAAACAGTATGCTATGGTTAAGGAGCACTAAACCCCGTAATTCAAAATTAATTCCGTGAGTGAAATTGTTTTCTGTGATATAATATTTAGAAAGCGTAAGTTTTGCTGTACATTGAGAATGTCGTATGACCTTTACACGTGATGCATTCAAAGTGCGTCTCCTTATTTCTAATCCATTGGATCAACTTATATAGTTTTCAGTTTATGTGAAGCAGTAGCGACTTTACAGAAAATGATTAAATGGCAATATTGTTATGTAAGCCGCACGTCATAACTTGAATTGCTTCGATATTGTATACAGTAAACACGTAATTATTACATTTATGAACTTGAACGACATTGGACACTAGTTGTAATGATAAATGCCTAATATAGTAATTTTATCTTTACATTACGATAAAAATAAGTTTTAAAGCTTAAATACACGTGAGAACAGTGCTATACTATGGGTGCCTCACGAGTAACGTTTTCATAATGGACATGTTGTTTTACGAAAACCAACTTCAAAGGCACATTCAAACCACTTGGATTTACATCCCGAAAACATTTTGCAATATATAGGATATTTCAAAAAATTATGGCATATCAAAGTTGTATTTTTTGAATACTCTGTACCGTTTTTCCAAATCTACGTGAAAAAATAGGCTTATATTTTTACCTATCTCTCACTGAGATTTCTTTTCTTGTAAGATTTGTGATTGTGAACAACGCATTGTTTTACGTTGATTCAGTTGGACTTTCCACATTACAAACTACTACACACTACTCGTGTTCTTAGTTTTCCTAAATTAGATCTTAAAAACTTCAGATTTTGAAGAGGTTTATCTGGAAGTCTTGCATAAAATTCTGCGCACCTATTGCGTAGAAATAAGTCAGCAACATGAAAAATAATTAATTTGATCCTCCCACTTCAGTAATCTGATTCATCTTAGTAAATAAATAAAAATGTTATTTTTATAACAGACTCAAGTAGAGCTCATTTCAAACAGCGCAATACAGCTCCTTTCAGAGAACGTAGTTGTAGTTTCATTAAAATTGGTGATTCGGTGTGAGTTCAAATATTTGTGAGAGTTAGTTCCTTTTTCATTTATCTACATTTACAAAATGAACAACAATTACTTGTTTATTTTCCAAGATCTACTACTGCTATGTTAGCAGATTGTTTTAGCCTTTTTATCGATTGTTCTAGAATCGCTACTCCCGCAGAAAACTGCGATTTTATACTAAAAACTATAAAAACAAGTAGATAATACAGTTTATTCTTGTTTTTTAGTTCAAGAAAGAACTTTGACGTAATAATTGTAATTCACATTCATCATTTTTATTACATTATGAAGTTTATCTAGCAAAAAGAAGACCCCACTACCGGGGCACCGCCTCATTTTAAACAATGTGTACGACATTCTCCCACTCAGCGTACATGTTCACGTAAGTGGTGGCACAGGACGCCCTACATTCATTGATAACACACAGTTGACTAGGGTAGCGAAATGAGAAAAGTTGTATCCCTACACAATTGCTTAAATTCAATGAGACTGATTGGGATCATAGATTTCACCTTTGTAAAATATACTTGAAGCCTTGCCAAACAATCGGATTTATTGAACAACCTCCTCTTCAGCGACGAATCTACATTTTTAGTACATTTTCAAAAAAATTACATACTTTGAAAAATATAGGCCTATTTTTTTTCACGTTGAATTCAAAAGTAAATTAGAGAATATTCAATTTCAAAACATAACTTTGGCATGTTGTTTTTTTGAAAAACCGTATGTATGGCAACATATTTTAAAAAATATATGAAACCAAATAAAATATCTTCTGAGTGTCTGAAGATACCGAAATTAAATATAGCATGTAGATATTACAGTATATTGCGTTCTTATTTTCAATTCCAACATGAAGATCTATAATAAAACATCTTGTATATTATTTTAGTTTTGAATGAACATTTTATCAATAAAAATATTTAAACTAAATACACAACATACTATAATATCCAACTATCAAATTTAAATTCGATATCTCAAGAAACTCCAGAAATGTTTACTTATTTCCACACATTTGCTCACCATATATGCACGTTTTCAAGAGCAAATAACTAGCCAACATAAATAAACCTTGCGCCAGATCCATTGCATCATGAAATGAAAAACATTCTTGTTTGAAAATACGTTTATGCTGTTTCTTAGAACACTTAGAATTGGATTCTTAGGTATAGGAGAACGGGTACATAGAATGACTTTTGATAGCACTAGAATCGAGAAAAAAAACAGGCGTATTGTGTGTCTACGGAACTCTAGAGTCTAGATTGTACATATTTCCTGGCAGCTAGTTAACCTGTAACACCTTCGTACAGGTATAAGGTATGTAATACAATACAAACGCATACATACAATATAGTAAGTTGTAAACATAACAAAAAAAAACAAATAAAACAAAATTATACCAGTTTATATATTATTACTTTATTCACGCCGCAGATCTTATTGGCTTCTGATCTGGCGTTTTACTGGAGAGGGCGATTGCATGTGGCTATTTTGTAATAATAATAATAATAATAATAATATAGTTTGATTCTTTTTATCCTAGGATTACGATATAGGATACATTAAATATGTTATATCAAATAAAATACCAGACGATACATACTATTCTTTCTTTTTTGAGACAAACCGCATACCTGAGCCAACAACGCATTGATTAGCACTTTATTCCAGCCAAATCTCCACATTTTGGAGGAATATAGGAACAAACATAAAATCCATGAAGTGTAATTTCTACAGAACGAACCAAAATATAATTTTTACATTGAAGAACTTGTTATGTTAATGGTCTCTAACACCTTGTTCTTCTGATTCGAGAACCTTAAATGTCCTCGCTCTCGTACATTTGTTAGTCGAGCCCACTGAATCTGACTTATCACTTTTGTTAAAACCATCACGTTAGAAGCACGACTCCGTCAGAAATACTGGAATAGATGACCATCTTCAACAATAACAAACAGCCAGCAAGTGGTATGGCAGACGACCGGGATAAGGGGGAACACATGGCAGTTCCAGAAATTTGTTCATTCATTAAACATGCGTTTATCAATTGGGCTACCCCAATGAAACTAGGACACATAGTTTATCGAAAGCCGACTTACACGGACCGCTGTCTGAACATCCTTTCTCACCATCATCCGGCAAAAAAACAAGCAATCGTAAACACATTAGTTAAATGGGCCTTTCCATTTCTTTTTCCATTTACAGCCCGACGTTCTCGTCCCTCATCGAAAACAATTTCAGCAAAAGAGATATCCAAAAAACGATACATCGTCGTCGTACTCTCAAACAGCCTACCGCTCTAGTCAAGATCCTACGGTCAACCCCGCTCTTCTACCCTACATTCAAGGTGTTATCGATAAAATAGACGTGTAGCGGAACACGAGCGTTGTACTACATTGCCGCGGATATCTGATCCTGCATTAGCCTAGCACAAGTTGAAAACTTGTCACCAGATTTTATTTAACGACGACGTGAACCGTTATTATTATTCTACAAAAATCTGAGAAGCTCACGAAATTTACAAATATTCCAACAATCTCAACACGGTGTTAAGGTATGGTTATGTGTTATATTTTCAGTGGAAATCTCTCCTATCACAAACCGTCTTGTATACCCCCTGCCCAATCTTATAAAAGCCGTATTCCGAGCGACCACAATCATTCTTCTCACAGCAGCGATGCAACATGCAACAGCCCAGGGGAAGTTTCATGCAACTGAGAGCGAAAGAAGAAATGTATATGATGCTTTGTAAATATACAAGGAAATAAAACAAGTTCATGAAATTTATTGGCGAAACATAAAATAATTGAAAAGGGGACTCTCACTGATATCTTTATTTTTTTATTAAGGTGTGCGTATCACACAGATCAGACCCAGCTTACAATAGATAAATTAAGTAACTGTAAACAAGGGTGTTCGACACGATAGGATAAATTTTCAAAGCGACTAAACAGACTCGTGTTTCGTCGATTCTCGAGGAAACCGGAAACAGCACGATCCCTATGTCCTGAGACGAATAAACACGAGTGTATCTGGTTCCAGCAGAAATGTTGTAACTTCCCCTACCTTGCCCATTATTTCTAAGAACACACACCGGGTCGTCAATTTTAATATATTCAATATATGCAGTGCAAAGGCGTCTTGCAATATAATGCTTCTGGACGATAAACTTGCAGGTTTATTAACAAGTTACACCAAAACGTATGTGTCTGCTGTTCAAGAAAGTACATTTACTGGCTACCAACTAACTTGTGTGACAATAAGTTGTTATGACTAGAACTTACTTACAGCAGCGTCGCCGGGCATAAATTGAAGGGGGTTTGTCGGCTATGTCCGTAACCTTTCTGCTTTTATAATTACTAAAAGTAATATAACTGTACTTACTGTACTACATTAATTTCATTATTAATTTATAATACGCATACAAATGGCGGGGAAATATATTACGAGGTCGCGGACATAACCGACAAACCTATTCAATTCTCTATGCCCAGCGACGCTGGTATAAGTAGAGTAATACCAGCTGCAGTTATGACAAATAAAAATACAAAATCCTCTTTGAGAAATTCGACTGCAAGCGCCACATATTTTTCTCTAAAATATTGATAAGATTAACCTAGATTCTGGTTGATGAAGGCATTTGCCGAAACTAGTACTAATAATAAATTGTTTATTAATAACGCAGTTACTATAAAACTTTTTCCAGGGATCATTAAGATTCATATTTTTGTATAAATGATTTTTTTAAACTAATTTTAAATTATTAATTTTAAACTAAACTTTTTAAACTAAAACTAATCATAGTAGTGAGGAAGATATCGCAAAAAAAAATTACACAAAGTTATTGCTAATCGTTAAAATACTCCAATTCGCCGGAATTTTGAATTTTTCTGTATTTTTGTGTATTGAAAGAATTCTTATATCAAACATCGAGCGATAATGCATAATCAAAGCAACTGAAAATTGTTTAAAACGGTAGCTATCAAAAAAATTCGATTAATTTTTTGTTAAATTATCTATGCAGACTCTTTGCGAGTTCATGGTTAAGGATAAGTAAAACAAATCCTCTCACAAGTTTACGCGATATGAGTAGAAATTTAAATATCTCTAAAATATATAGAAGAATAGAGCATTGCCTATGGTATCAAAGGAACTTTTTAAAGATAACGAATTTTTGAATGTTTGCCGATGAAGCTACGTTCACCATTAATGGTGTAGTTTCATCACAAAACTGCAGATACTGGGCAGCAGAGAACTCACGTCTTCTAATTAATTGTAAAAGACAACACAAAGAATTAATGTGTGGTGTGGAAAGAATCATTGGCCCCTTTTTCCTTATCCATACGTTAAACCCGTGAAGGTTTTTAATTTTTTTTAAATACGGAATTAATGGATGCGACTGATGATTTGCCATTCACTGTAAAGCAAAAGCTGTATTATTAAGCTTAATAAGCTTATTAAAGCTATATTTATGATGGATAGGTCGTAACAGTTCATTAATGTAATGGGGAACCATTACATGCATCTAGACCTGGAAACGGTGATTAACTATGCGAGATGATCCAACAAGTATGCCGGGAAATGTCGCTAGAAATATTACGTTACGAAGCGTTGTACTGAGTAACAGAAGACGAATAAATAAATGTATTCTGCTTAAGGGCGACTTGGTTGAAAAATCTCCTATTTAATAAGCGTTACAAACTTATAATTTTCAGGAAAACTTCGTATTTGAAGTATTTTGGTGATTAGCAAGAACTTCCTTAAATACTTTTTTCATCTACCTTAGTTGCTACTACGACTTTATGTGAAACATTAGTTTTTATTTTAATCATAGTTGAACCAGATTTAGACTCCTAAAAATTCATTCCCACAAAAATAATATACCTAAAGTTTTATACTATGCGTTATTAATAAACAATTTATCTAGATGTCTTCATGTAAATTATATAAAATAAAGGAGTAAAAGAGGATTTTGTGTTCTTATTTGACATTGGGGAATCTTACAATATGAACCATTTGCAAATGAAATTAGATGCAAAAAATTGTTGAAAATCAACTAACCTTTCTTACTTGGTGATAAAACTGGATAATTATCAATGCGAAATTTATGAATATATAATGAGTCTATGGAATAATAGATTATAAAAGATTATGGTTTAAAAGGTAATCGGGTAAGTAATTGTTTCATAAAAATGCTATGTAACTCTTCAGAAGAATAATGTTTAATTAACAATAATATGTACCAAACTAGCATTACTTTCTTTAAAACATAAATCTGAAACTAGGTCAGTGCTGTTGACATTCCAGACTATTAAAAAAGTCCTGCGAACTATTTAAAAATTATAAGTTAGCAATAGATACATCCACATAACACAACGGATGAACGATATGTGAACAGCACAACTAATATATTATGAAATATTTCGCCTTCTACAACTGGCAGTTGAAGCAGTTTTGCAAGACACTAAGGAGTGTTTAGCGCAATCTCACACTCACTGACCTATCCACCAACAATCAAGGGTAACATAATAACAATTCCATATCTGTCTGCTCTGACATTCATAGCAAATTCTTTTAGTAATAATTTTTTTTCATTTATAAACAGGCACTGTATTATTATTAAATAAATGCGAGACGCGCCTAAGTATGAAAACGCTACTGCCAGATTATATTCTACTGCCACCTATTGCCAGAGGTATCAATTTAATCTGAAAACCCTAAAGATGCAAGGTGTTATGTATTGTACATATCCCAAACTTATACTTGTAGTCTCCCCTACACCCCGCCCTTACTCAATACATTTAGAAGGTCAACGACCTATGCTTCATTCTGTTCTTTGACCCATATAAATTATGCATGTTTTATTTTATAATGACTTTAAAAATGACAACAACGCATAGACAATGCATCTACTTATCCAACGCAATTATTGCCTTCTGGACAATAACACAGGCTAGATATAACACAGAATGCCGCGATAACAATAAATGATTCTTACCTATACTTCGAGGAAGATATGTAGGTAATCCAGTCTTCTGTGTACTATTTTAAAATGTTTAAAATTTGATATAAAAAACACAACACATATATTCGTTGCTATTTTTAACTGTTGTTAATAAACAACTTTTAAGAATTGTAGAACTCCACCATACCGAACCACAATCAAAAACAACTTTGGTTATGGAGGGGGTAAAATGGATGAAAACACATACTTCTCCAAAAATCAGTTTGCAATTGCAAATTGACACATAAAAATTGGAATATAAGAAGCATGACAGAACGGAAAAAATAAGTTACTAATTTCTAAACAATTTCAAGTATGTACTATATAAAAATAATGGTGACATCTAGTGGCCCATTTATTATTAATAAATTATTACAGCTACCCATATTACTAGCGACATCTCTGAGGAAGTAGATACAAAGTTGTTGTACCACTTCCTTAATAATTTCTACTTGTTATACTTTTTAAAATTAGCAAATTATATATGCTGCATTGGATTTATATACCATCCATTGGTATTAGTAACATGTAAAAATCATGGAATTAATTCGAATATATTTCCAAATGAGGGTATATGGATGTAGGCAGTAAATGCTCGTGTGTACAGTGTGTTGCCTATCCACTAGCCAAGTGTAATTTAATTATTTGAAGTTTAATTGTTGTTTATATTAAAAGGAATTAATTATCATAATAATATATACATCCACTTATATTCCAGTATCTCTATGCAAGGATTATAAATGTAAAAGAAAACATATGAAAGCTTTTATTAAAGACGGGCTCTTATGTTATGCTTTTCGTTTCAAACTAGGCGACTATCTAGTCGTTTTCCATAGTTAAATTAGTAAACAGTTACAACAATGATACTTCTGGTAATGGGCGTAATAAAGAAAGTATTGCTCTGACCTTTTAATAGTTGCTGTCATAGCCAATATTGTAAACCTGTAAGAGTGGAAATCAATAACTCTGTTATAAACTATTTAATTGTATATTTGCAATCTTTTTTTACGGTGAATTATTGACTTAGTTTTCCCATCTTACTTTCGGTATATCTTGGTCTATTTCCAGTCCAAGTACCGATTCTTCTCCCTTCCTTTATATATGCCCTAACCACCTAAGTCTCCGTATTCTAATGCTCTGTACTATATCTTCTTCTATAAATTCCTTTAATTCACGGATTCATAGCATACGATATTCTTCGTCGTTAACTTCTTTTCGAAGATTCTAAGGTCTTTATCGTCTTTTAAGGTCGTAGCTTAGTTGTTTTGCTAATCCTTTTATCCTTAAGTACTCTGAAATATCTCCAGTATGCTCGGTTTCCAGATTGAATTCGTTCTTTTGTTTCAGCACTTCGGTTATGTTCTCATTTATTGATGTGTCTCCCTGTTTTTATTTCGCTTTCTGTTGTTTGTTCTTTGTCTGCTATTGTCGTATATTTTGTTTTATTTCGGTTTATTTCTAGTCCTCTGCTTTCTTCTTCCTCTAGTAGTAGCGCTAGTAGTGCTTCTTCCAGACTCTTCCGGCTTCTTGCGACTAGAACTATACGGTCTGCATACGTTATCAGATGGATGCTGCTGTAGGTTATTTTTTTAAATAACTTCCAGAGCGATGTTAAAACGTACATTAGTTGATAATGCATATCCTTGCCTTACTCCCGTCTGCATTGCAATATCTTCCGTTATGTCATCTTCCGTAATTATTTTAGTCTGTGATCCCATCATTGTCATTTTTATTAAGCGTATAACTTTGGGTATTTTCATTTATATCATTTCATTTATCAACTGGTGTCTTTTTATCCTGTCAAAGGCATGCTCATTGCTTGTTGTCATTATCTGCGTCATCACATGTATCGCACCTATTGTTGATCTCCTTTTTCTGAAACCATATTGATGTTCTCCCATGCTGCTCTCCGAGTACTTTGTTAACCTCTGTTTAGTGATTGTCGTTAGTATTTTATAGGTCATGTAATTGCTACATTTATTATTACCCTTCTTTAAATATTGGGGTTACAAGCCCTGTTCTCCATTCCTTGAGCATAGTCTTTCCTTTCCAAATTTCGACAATCATTTTCCTTTTTTTTCAGATTTCGGTATTCCAATCCACTTTCGTTTCACGTTTTTCATCTGCTTTGCTTCTACATTCTTTATTGAACCACTCTTTATTTGGTGTTCCTCTGCCCTATTACATTTTTAGCTATTATTATTAGAATTACGTTTCCTTGAATTTCTCTCTGAAAGTCTCTTTCAGTTCTCTTCAGTTTTTCTTAGAACTTGATTTTTTCATTGTCATTAGCATTTTGGTATAATTTGTTTGTTTATTTTGTAACCCAATGTACGATATTCTGGCGTTAATTGCTCTGAATTTTATTATTTTATCTTTTAATTTCCTACCGATCACGAAGGCTGTAAAAGTTTCTTCCTTGTTTTTCTTCACCAGAGTAATGTATTGCATAGTCTTTTCTATTGATTTGCCCTTCTCCTCTGCATTTAGTTTCTTGCAGTGCTAGAAAATCTATCTGCGTCAATCATTTTTCGTAAAATTTCGTCCATTTTTCCTATTGCCAATAGTGTTCTTATATTCCAAGTGCTTCATCTTATTATGTTCCTTGTTTTGTCATGTTTCCTTGTTTTCTTTTTTCAGTATCCATTTGATTTTATGTCGTATTTTGCTTTGATTCTTTTGTTTATTGTATTCCTTGCGTGTCTGACATTCGCTGTTTTATTCTCCTCTTGGTCTACCGTTATTTCGTCACTTGCTATTGCCATTTTGCTTTTCTTCTTAGTTTTATGTTGTTCTAGTATCATTACTTTTTCCATTGCCTGTCTGTCTTTTTGTTTCTTGTCACCTCCCATTAATATTAATTTTTTGAATCTGTTGTTGTTGTCCTTGTTCCATCTTCATATGTCGCCGTCTACGGTGATTTTATTGTAGCCAATTTCGACTAGCTTTCCTTTTCGTTTCTCTTCTCTTGTTATCTCCTTAATCGACTTCTCCTACTCCTTTTCTTTCTTTGTTAGAAGAATCTGCTAATATAAATTCTACCTGATTGCAGTTCTTTAAGCTTGGATTTGTTTTCCATCACTTTATTTTTGTCTGCTCCGTTTTCTAAATTTACTACGTATGTACGTATTAATTCCTATCTTAGCGGACTCTTCGACCTTTACATCGATTTGGAGGTGTTCTTTCCTATTTCTTAATATAGATACAATATATAAGTTGATCTATATCTATAATAGACCGCAATATTTAGGAATGTTTATTGTTCATTGTACTACATATTTCGTATGCATATGTAGTTTTATTCCAAAATTTGATCCTTTTTGTAGAATATTGTAAATTTAATTTTACGATTAAAAAAATAAGTTTAATAAAGTGAAAAATCTGTCCGACTACTTTTTAAAATTAAATAGAAATAAATGTATACTGTACAATGTTAAACATCACAATCGGTATTTAGGCGAGGTAAACACTAAACACATTCATTAGCTATATCTTGATTGAATTTCTTGTAGGTTCTCTGTCGCTAACTACTTTACAGATATATTAGAGGAAAGATCTCAATTATGATGTCTTTACATTAAACTGTCAACATCATTCCACATTCGCAATGTGAGCTTTCTTGTTAACATTATTAAATTTAATTACGACAAACATTTAAATAAAACATTTCGACACCGGCATACAAAAGCTTTGCGTTGAGTTATATTAAGAAAATTAGAACCTTCAAAGTTTGTACTTTTTGCTTCTTTAGGAAATTAGCAAGTTACCGATACAATTTTTATACATTCTACGTTTCAAAAATGCTATTGAACATTATTAAATTAAATTTTCATTTTGTCAAATTGGTATCTGTGAGGCGCTAAATACACAATTATTATCATAATGTAATAAAGACAACAACGTTCCACAGTCGTGTTTGCTATACACTCCAGAAACTCCTTTCGTTTCCAGAGCGACTTAATTAGCTAGTATAAATTTGAAATCCAAAAAACCACGGTAACTGGGGTCCATGAAGTTGGCTCCGGCACTTTCGATTTTTTAAAATTTGTGTCGTAAAAATGTTTTTTTGTGCTCATTCTGTTTTTGAGAGATTGAGATTGACTTGACACCGCACTAATTTTTCGAGTTTTGAATGTTTGGTTTTGTGCTCACTATTTATTCCGTAAAAATTTCGTTTTGTGATCGCACCGCTTTCCAGATATTTGAGAATGAGGGTTGGTGTGGACCCTTATTCAACAGCACCCGCATCAATTTTTCGGGTGACATTACGGCACAACTCAGCAGAAAACAATGACATTATTAAATTTAAAAAACCGAACCATTGACGCGGGTGCTGTTTAATAAGCTAATTCTCAAATATTTCGCAAACGGTGCGAGCACAAAACGAAGTTTTTACGGCATAAATAAGAGGATAAAACAATGGCACTATAACATTTTTAATAACCGAAAAATTGGTGCGGGTGATGGTGAATAAGTGTCCGTACTAACCATAATTCTCAAATATCTCGAAAACGGTGCGAGCACAAAAATAATTTTTTAGGGCATAAATAAGAGACAAAATAATTTTTTTGCGGCACAAGTCAGCACAAACGGGTACAAAACGATGGCCTGTTCAAATTTTGAAAAAGTGAAATTGGCTCCCGTTTTTCAATCTCGAATATCTCGAGAATGGAATGAACACAAAATAAAATGTTTACAGCACAAACTAGTGCAAAACGTGGATGTGATTTCAAATTTTAAAAAATCGGAAGCGCGGGAGTCAATTGCAGGGGCCCCGGTAACCAATTAACCAATTGCTCATGAGTAAAATTCATTACAGTTGAATTTCTTTGTATAAGCAATATCATTTTAAGTAATGGTATAATTGCTACTTCTTTAGTTATTGTAAATGCTCTACTTTGTCACGGAACTGGAGGAATTTTAATAGAAGAGGATACAGTATAACAGAATGACTATGGGAGCTATGATACTAAAATTGCTTCACCTCAAGATACAAAATAAAAGTTTTAATTTAAAAATATTCGGAGATAAGTGCTGTACAACGTAAAATTGTAATGAAGTATGCAGAATGTTCAGTTTTTGAACGTCTCTCTTCAATTCCATGGCAACTTTCACCAATATTCCTCACAGTATAATTTACATAATTTGAGGTATTTAGGAACTGTTACCGTTTCTATCAGGATTGATATATTAAACGCCTTGGGGTACGTTTATTTTTCAGTTACGATACTCGCCACTCTTACCGAATATCGTAAACGCACCCTAACACGATTAACATTAGTATTTTTTTGAGTTTTTGGCAATACACCGACTTTTTTTGTATGAAGTACACTCTACAAAATGGCCAATGATATCATTGCCATGTTTGATTTAAGCTATTTTTTTCTTAATAGAATACCTTGTGGATTTTCCAAGAATCTGGCGGAGAAACTGTTCCATTGAAAAGAACTGAAATAGTATGAGTTAAACATTTCGACGTATTTCCGAAAACTCTAATAAAAGTATTTAATAGAATAAAATTTGAGTCATCGTTCTATCGTGTAGGACTTTTCAGGTATTAGTTATTAAAGAAACAGCGGAATTTCATAAAAATCTTAAATTACATCGATTATTTCAAGAGCTGGAAACGTGTTCTTTAAAATACCCAAGAAAGTAATAATTTTCCCTCACACACTAGGTGGAGACGATGTATACATCAACACCTTTTGTGTATGGTACCATTTTTGTGTACAAATTGCAAAAATTGGGTAATAAAAGGCACAGGATTTCTCACAATTCGGAGTTTATGAGTAGTGAGTAATAGGTCTACAGATTCACCCATCCATCCACGAAATATATCAAGATGAAGGAAAAAAGAATCTGTAATACTTCTATGGGAAAAAAGTAGCCTACACAATTCTGTATAATGTCGTTTTCCCGCTTTTTGATAAAAATGCGCACGTGGATTAGTTCTATTTATAGTCGTACGTTGTTATTTACATTGCCGCGATCGAATGTAGGAGTGAAGTTATGGTTTAGAATTGTTTTTTATAACCGGCGTAAAAATCTAACCTTTATATTGTATTGTAAATGTGGAAGGCCAACAAATGTCGGCACACCCTTGGGCTAAAGTAAACTATATGGATTGGACAAGAGATTTGTAGATGTATATACAGGGCGAGTTATTTCTGCGGGCTCGGAAAATTGTGCCCTTAGGAATAGACATTTTTCAAAGTAGTGCTTGCCTGTCATGAGGTCCGACTTGAGACTATAGCTTAAAATTATATCAAAACATACAGGATCTTTCTTAAGTTCATACGGTCACTTAAAGTTGTGTCTTTTTAAAATGGAACAAAATGTTGCTTTTGCTTTTGCAATCTTTCTTAAATTCTGCAAAAAGAAATAATAACACACTGTTGTTCTAAAACTAAAGTTTCAAAATCATTTGGATTTCTTTGAAAATGTTTGTATTTATTGAAATCGCTTCTTTTCCGGAAGTGCGCATTAACCAGTTATGATTTTTAGTACTTAGATTAGGCATAAAAGGACCTAACGTTAACCATTTTCTAGTTATGCCGATTTTTGAAACTGAACGAACTATACTGTCAGTACTTACTTTGTTGCTTACCTTAGTATAGTAACTCATAAAGTTTGTCGTCAACGCTATTCGTCTTCAGACGACTACCGGAAGCTTTACAGCTACGAATAATGTTCATTGCGGACAGCAAATTGTACAGAAACGTATGTAGCTACAAACTTAACGGAAGTAGGTATTACATCCAACTAATGTCACTAAGTAAGATTATCAATGATTAATTACTTACTAATAAAGCAATAGATGGTATCAATAGGAAAACAATTGCATATTTTTCTATTTACTTTTCACAATAATAGCTTACTTGATTTTTTGAAAGATAATTGATTACAATTGTAAGGAGATGACGGACTGTCATTGTTTTTGGTATAAAAGTATATTTTATCTTTATCCGTGGACGATAAATAAAACCATTTATTATTTTTATCTGTGAATCATGAATAATTTATAAATAAAAGTGAATATTTGCAAGTTTGAAATGTATTAAAACTAAACGTGTTCCGGGTTTGGACCGTGTCATTTCGTCTTTTGTTAAATGAAAACTCGACGTCTCGCCCACAATCATATGGGGCTTATTCAGGAGAGGGAAAGGTGGTAGCAGTTAGCACGGTAACAACATGTAAATCACGCCGGAGGTGAAAATGGACTGCTGCCTGCTCAGTTAGTTTCGCCTCTGGCGTGGTTTACACGTTGGGTTACCGTGTTGACTGTTGCCTACCACATTTTCCTCTCCTGAAGAAGCCCCACATGATTGTGGGCGAGACGTCGAGTTTTCATTTAACAAAAGACGAAATAAGACGGTCCAAACCCGGAACACGTTTGGTTTTAACTGACTCTGGCCGTGGAAGCCTAAGTTTTTATTTGAAATATATTTTCAAAATATACACGTGGGTAAATTTGCACAGTAAACCGGAAATAGTCTGAATGGAAAAAGTTCTATTTCATGAAACCTCATTAACATATTTTGGGTCAACGCTACTACTTTTTCTTTAAGTTTCTCCAAAATACATTTTATATACAGTTATATATAACATATGTTTATTGTTATCTATTAGGTATGTATACTTAACAGTATTTCATAACCAATTGGATGCAAAGAAGACAAGTGAATGTATAAATAAATTAATATAAAAACTGAAACCACCGTCTACAAAAATTAAAAAACCTGAACAACTGAGGTATGCTCATATTAAGAGTCTTTTAGTTATTTTTTGAAATGAAGAATTTTATCGGTGAATGACGAGTAAAAGTTATTCGGAATAACATTATTTATGAATAGTTTTCCAATATTTATTTCTAAATAATTTGATTTGTGAGTACATGTTATAAATAATTTCGTTATTGAAGTAATAATCTAGATTAATTTTATTCAAGTAATATCTCACTCTGGGCGTATATGATTAGTTAACACACTAACAAGATTTTACATTAAAAAGCACTACTGTTTTGATTCCGATGAATATTTGATGATTATTTTAAAACTACAGTGTAATGTCAAATACAGGGAGTGGAAATAAGAAAAGATATTTTTTAATAGCAGACACTAAAAATATGTTAGAATCAATGAAGACTTCTGACCTGTTTTTCGATAAAAAGCTAATCTTATGATTAAATCATAATGTACAAGTATAGTACAAGTACAATATTGGTTCCTGTTCAATTCCATAATTCCGTAATTGCTTTGTAATTCTGTACAAAATTATCCATAAATAACCAATCCTGCAATCATGGATTTTTTTTCGAATAGTATACTGATTTGGAAAGTGTATGGGAGTTTTTACGGGAATTTCCTTCTTGTAACACTCGATAAATAAATCTGCGTAATACAACGGCGATGTTTTGTTATTCACCGACTTGAAATGCACAATATCGGTGCTTCATGCTTGAATAATTTTAATTTTTGAGTTCGACCTTCGCCGTAAATTAATAGTACAAGAAGTTAGACGCTTACTAGACTAAATATAAAGGAAAGTTGAACGCGCTAAATATATTTGAAATAATATTGATACATGTTATTAAAGAGAGCCTTATTCGACATTAAACATTAAACCTTTGGGAATATTATCCGATACTGGGAAGTGTTGTATAAAGACATATACGTATTAACTTAGTGCTTGTGCGGAAGATAATTTCTTCCTTAAGTAATTTAGAGAAAAAGTTTTCAAATAAAAAAAATCTGAAGGTACAGTAGCAGTGTTTCTTGAAGTGTTCGGTAATAAAACCAAAAATTTTCCATGCCAACCTCTGCAGACATGGCAACGAAATTGTTGCTAGGATTGGTTCATGTTATTTTATCTTAGTAGAATATCTTGTATATTTTTCCAGAACATTAAGGAAACTTGTTCAAGGATTTTCTGTGAACATTTCCATTTTTCTGAAATGTATCGTTTTAGCTATGTAGACAAGTTATTTTGCTAAAATGTATAGTGTTGTGATGAAATGCTATAAACTTTCATTTATAAACTACCATTCTCCCTCGTACAAATTGTAATGCAATTTATCGTATCTTATTCAACACTCTGAACTGCTAATATTTTGGGTTCAGAAAAATTTTCATAAATTTTTATATTTAGCTAAGTCACCAAATCTTTTAAACAATTTTCAATATGCTCCTATTACATCCTTTACTGTTGATAAGAACTTAGTGCGCGGAGCTTTAAGTAGGTTTGCGGAACTCTAATCATACATGTTAACTTGCTAGACAATGTATATAGGAGAATTATAGTTACTTCAAATATGTGACGTTAATATATTACCTCTAGCGGAACAAAAGTTTCGCTCTTGTCTCTGAATATTTTTTATTTGAAAGCTCTCTCTCAAAATTACTCAGAGAACAAATTATCTTCCGTCCACGTACTAAATGGATACGCTCTACATCCAAGTGTATTATTCTTTTTAAAGCCACAATAATTCTTTTGCGTGGACCTTGGAAGCATTCTGATTCAATGAATGTATATCTTATGCATTCGTTACAAATTAATAATTTACGTTTCACCATACAAACAATGTTACAAGTTGTTATATGTTACCTGCATACTTTAGTTTTGTATAGAATTATCAAGCATTGGATTTGATATATTTACCTACATACGTATGTACTTACTTCATATTTTTTTATATATCAGGAAATGGTTTGTACATTGTTACAAAAACAGCTTTATGGAAATTGCAGTTAATATGTAATGTCATATCAATTATATGTCTTTGATATAAAATAATGACGTTCAGCTTTATCCGGGTGTTACTTAAATTTACTTAATTAATTACTTATCACATTTAGTGTGTTTGTAATTCTGCTTATCTTGTAATATTTAGGTAAAAGACATCAAGTTTATACATTTTTGCAGATCATTACGAATCATCGCCGAAGAGACACAACATTTTTAGCGGTTTGTTTCGCTTTCGCCGTATCCTTAATGGTACCCGTTTATTCGGGTTGAATATATATATTTTTTTAATTTCAACATCATGTACGTATTGTACGTGCATCCATCACTTTCATCAATTACGATGTACAAGTTTGTGTTCTATGTATTGTAGTTTGTACTTCTGATGACGACATAAACTATTACGAAAACTCGAGTTAACAAGCGTTTCGCATCTCTTAGTTACTATCCCTGGCAGTTATTTTGGACTCGACGTTGTACTCGTATCCTCTAACAAAATTCAATTTTAAGAAAACTTTAGATTTTTATTAACTACACTTTCTGCATGTTTTCGGCTTACAACGTATAAACATGTGGCGAAGATTTTTCCGGGCTATTGAGCGCGAAAATTGTGGAAATTTCTTCAGAACCTTTACAGACCCGAGGAATCCTACAGACCACAGCTCAATAGCCTGGAAGAATCTTCCTCGCATGAAATCGACCGTGAAAGTCTGCATTTTTTAAATTATGGATATGTTGCCGTTTCTTGGGCATCAGGTCAAATTTGTTTATCATTTGTTTCAAAGAAGATTCAATATATAATATCTTTATTATTTTTCTTTAAAGTTGTTGCATTTACCATACGGAAATTGATTACAATATAATTCTATAAGAATTTTTGCATCAAAGAGTAAATTAAATGCATCCAACAGAAAAAGAACGCCAACAAAATAAATGACTGTCACTTTTAAAAAACTTGTGATTTTAGGTTTTAGTAAAACCACTCGCTGACAAAAACATTTCATTTCAATATTTGTTCTCAAATGTTTGCTGGCTGAAACTAGAAACGTATCTGACATATCGAAGACAAAATCTTGGTCGCACATGCACAACAATAATAAATGTTACTTTCATAATGAAGAGAATATGTTGTTTATTACAACATGCATGTTTATTAATGTGTTTGGTTTTTCCAGTATACAGTTGAAAATGTTTGTAAGCCTTCGGGATTTTGGAAGTGAGGCGTGGAATTTGAAAATTTCTGACTGTAGTTTTGTTTCTTAGACATTACAATATATATAATTATATTTTTTAAATTGACCTTGTAAGCTAACTGTATCGGAAGTAACGAAGTTGACCTTCAGTATCTAATATTATACATAAATAATCGTTAAATTCTTACTTTCATTGTTAATCGCATACATTAATCGTTTAGTAGCGTTTGTATTGATATAATGATGATAATTAATACTATAATTAATGATAATTAAAGATACGTTTTACATCGTTAGTAACGTTAACGTTAACGTTAGTAACATCGTTATCCTTTATTTTAATATACACATGCACACATGTTGTTCACACGGGTGGAAAATAATTCATTTCCTGAATCACTCAAAGGAAGAATGTTTAAATAAAAGATATTTGGAAGCAAATGCTGCACAGAATGGATGCCTTTTGTCGATCCATGTCAACTTTCATTAATATTCTCTGTATTTAAAATGATTAAATCAAAAAGGTGACAAATCAGATTTTGCCAACTACTGGCCAATCGCATTAACTTCCACAATTTCGAAGGTTATAGATAAAACAGTCGACAATGGCGAAATGGATACGTAAAAAGCAGATCAACAACATGTACGGTCTGTCAATTAATAGAAGAAATTACCCGCGAGCTGAATGAAAGAAACACTACGGCACAGGAGAACTGTATTATATGGTGTAGCTCAAGGCTATATCCTTGGGCCGCTTTTATACCTGTTATTGTTGCTCGATGTAGTGGACTGTCTGACGATGTTATTTCTGGATGATTCTTAAACAGTTTCTAAAGCTGATTTAATGAGACAAGCAGCACAGTACATTAAATCGGGTCTAATTCATTTGAATTCATACAGAATAATTTTAATTTAAATATTAACAAAACAAATTTAATGGTTTTCAATACTAACAATTTCAAAAAGAATCTCTTACCTGTGCGGTTCTTGGTACTTAACCTGGATGTGAGCATCTTGATTCTCCGACGTTGAGATTGAATGGTTTGTGTTGGGCTTTGAAGGTCATTGCTAATAGTATCGGATCAAGTGTTGCTCTTACAGTATATTAGATACGTAGTTGTTCATTCGTTACTGCAATCTGCAGCCAACCTATAAATGCGGGTAGTGCCTTCGTTAGGTCAAAAAACTTGTTTAAGAGTAGCGAACGTCACTATCAATGTACATTCAGCAGTGTACATTTTTGTAAAAAATAGTTATGAAGATTTTTTTAGAAAATATGAATTAATACATAATTACAGAACTAGGGTAGAAGTAGGTCATCGAAATCGTTGCAATATTTGATTCACTTTATTTAAATTTTTTCAACGAAACACTGTGTATTTCAAAAATTTACTAAGGAAACTCATTTTCTTCTATATAAAATATATTATTCTTTAATAAATTATATATGACATTATAATGCATACAGTGCTGCGACGACTTACTATAAACATTTGTTTTTCCAAAGATAAGGATTAAAATTAATCTGTGAAAATTAATATGTGCACACAATTCCAGCATTTACTTGAAGTGAGCACTATTTTCTTTCATGCAAACTGTAATGTGATTCTTTGCATTTTGTCGAACACATCTGTTACAAAATGTTACTATTTTCTAACAATTCATGTAATGTCCACATTACATACTGGCTTAAGAAATTAATACAAAATGCAAAATGTTTTTATTGCTTAAAATACTTCGCGTGAGATGCTTGAAACAAATCTATCCGTTATATTCTGAATTCAACCAATACATACAGAGAACGTCGGATCTATTAAATTAACAAAAAATACTTCAATCACTGGGTTTTGTTAAAACGATAAAAAAAAAATGTTTCGCTGTAGAGAACGGTTAATCTTGTTAAATCAACAACCGGCGTCCTCTTAGTGGCAACATGATGAGTCATTATAAGCGAAAATCTGAGATGTAATCAAGGACTATTTATAGATAAAATAATAAAAAAAAAATAAGTACAGGCAGGGTTAGAGGTTTTAACGAAGCGCAAATGTTCAGGTATTTTGTAAATTTAAAAACATATTTCCCAACATACACATTTACATCCATTTCAATTTAACACGGACAAAACTGGATTAGCGACGATGCCCAATGAAATTTTAAAAGTAACAAGATGTAAAGATGAGGTTGTTTCAGTAGAACAAGGATAACTAGTTTGCTGCCCCTTTGCATTGATATATTCCCGCAAACAGGAACTGAAAGCACTAATTTGGTACACCACAATTCATTGCTGCCAATATTGGATAGTTGGTTCATGATTTATTTTTGATATGGCTGTATTATTTTCGACATGTTAAGCCAAAAGAAAATTTTTTGTTTTAGATAATCACGTGTCTCATCTAAATTTATTCGCAATAGAATTCTGTAGAAAAGATGGTGTTTATCTTCTAAGTTTATCACCACGCGGCCCCATTAGATGTTAGGTTTTTTAGTTCCCTGAAAACCACATGCAGCCAAGAAACTGACAAGTGAATGGTCGAAGCTACCGGTATATGGACGTATAATCCTGATATTTGTTCAACAAGAACGTTTGCTGCATCAATCGTAACAAATTTGCTACAAACTGAGAACATTATATATAAGTTATTGAATTGAGTATGTATTCTTAAGAACCCTCCTACAAAAGTGGATAGCTGGATGGACACTGGCTTCAATGAAAAATACACCATCTGTATTTTGTTACTTCTTTATTAGGAAAAACTGAACAAATATTAGTACATTGAGAATCAAACAACGAGCCCGACACGACCTGTGTACTACTCTCTTAACCTACATTACTCTAACTACTTAAGAACTTAAGGAGTAATATAATCAGACAACCATTTCGGCTTTTGTATAGTACGTCCTGATCTACGATTACTACTTTCGACAATCTCGGCTTTTACACTTTGTGCGCCTAACTTCACTTGTTTGCACAACACGATCACTTAGTTTCTGTTCTGCAACTTCTGCTAGTTTTACACAATTTTGATCAGAACGTGAATTTTCGGTATTATTTTCTTTAACACTACTAAATTCACAAATATTAGATATAGGAGGTGGTGTTTGTATAGGATCAAATAATTGTATAGAGCGCTTTTCCGGCTAGGTTAAAGTACGTGATACAAAAGTAACGATTCCGCGCTGCTGACCATGCTTACCTTGTTGTATAAAAGTTACTACGGTTTTGCTAGGGTCATAATGTGAAAGACATGGAGAGTTTCTTAATAGAGACTTAATCTTTTCGAACGCGCTTTGCTGGGTTTCACCTCAAACAAACATAACATCATTCTTTAAAAGATGATTCAAAGGTCCTAAGATTTCTGAACGGTCCGGTATAAATCGAGCAGCAAAGTTAATCATTCCCAACCAACGCATTAACTCTTTTTTGCTAGTTGGTATACCGAATTCTGATATCGTCTGAACCCTGTCCTGATCGACTTGTACCCCATGCTCAGAAACAACATGTCCCAGAAACTGAATTGTTCGAACATCAAAAACGCATTTCTTCTTATTTAAAGTAATTCCTTCACGATTTAATCCCCGCAATACTTCACGAAGTATTTTATTGTGTACTCCTAACGAATTACTATGGACTAAGATGTCATTTATATGAGTAATAGCCTCAGGTATACCCTGTAAAGCTTTTGTAAACAATATACTGAAATATTCTGGAGCGCATGAAATTCCGAAAGGAAGTCTAGTAAATTTGAATTTCCCGAATGGAGTAATAAACGTCTGACATTCTTTCTTAATTTTAATCTGATAAAATCCTGAATTAGGATCTATCTTTGAAAAAATTTTTGACCCGCTTAACTGAGCTAAAGTAGTTTCGACTTTAGGCATTGGGAAATGTGATCCTAATACGCTTTTATTAAGCTTAGTATAATCGCAACATATCTGTACGCCTTCACCTTTAGGTACAACTACAATTGGAACTACCCATGCTGTAGGTTCTTCTACCGCTTCTATTTTCTTTAAATTTCGTAACCTCTGCAATTCATTTTTTAACTTGCCTAAAAGAGGTACTGGTACAACTCGAGGAGCTGCCTGCACAAAAGGTTTTGCGTCCTCTTTTATTTTTATTTCTATTTCTTCGCGAAATTCTAAGATGTCCTTAAACAAAGCAGGGAACTCAAAGAAAGGTCGAACCTGAAACTCGTCTGAATCGTCATTATTTTAATATTTTCAAGTGTACAACCCCTGGTCTTCCCAAAATAGGTGTTTGCAAATTTTTCAAATTATGAATTTAGAAATTAGAGGTTTCGCCTCGATATGATATTTCCGTTAGTAATTTACCCATTACATCAAGCTTTCTACCATCTGGACCTGATATCACATCATCGCACTTGACTAATTTATCTTTAAGCTCTTGGGATAGAATTCTATAGGGTAAACACATGATATCAGCTCCAGTATCCACTAGAAATTTAACTGGGTTATGAATACCTTCTATTTTTAATAAATAATGTCATTGAGTCGTATTGTTCACATTTAATACATTACTTACAACTAATCCTATGAAGTGACCGTTATTATTATCTTCGTCTTGATTCTCACTTACCAGTCCTACAGTTTTAACAGTTTTATTCTTGCATACCTTGGACCAGTATCCCATCCTCTTACACTTGGAACAGACAGATTTTCTTGCAGGACATTTTTCCTTGAATGATATTCCTTCCCGCAGTAATTGCAATTGCCTTTTTCCAGAGTTTTTTTGATGGTCAGATTTGCTAAGTTGTCGCCATAACTTCCGATGGGGTATTTCCTCGCCTTAAAATAGCTCCTTGCTGAGATAACTGTTCCCCTTGTTTTAAAGCATTAACAGCATCTGTTAATGTTAAATTTGCTTGTAAGTTACCAAATTCGCAGTACTCTGATAACGTATGCAGGGACGTTAGAAATGTATCAGCCGACTCACCTGATAACTAAACTCGGGAATTAAATTTGTATCCTTGGAAAATAATATTTCAATGGGGAATGAAATGTTGATCTAATTTTACCAATGCATCTTCGTATGTCGGTTCCGTACGCCACTGAACGATAATTTGTTCGCTTTCTTCCCCCATAATATACAAAAGTATATCAATCTTTTCTTCGTCTGTTTTTGAATTTAAACCTGATACCGACATGTATCGACTGGACCTTTTTCTCCAGTGAGGCCGTTAAGCTGGCGACACCAGAAAAATTAAACTTTTCTGGTGTTATATTAGACGTCATTAATACTGCTTATTTACCGCTGCCACCATGTTTTATTGCTTCTTTATTAGGAGAACTGAACAAATATTAGTACATTGAGAATCAAACAACAAATCCGACACGACCTGCGTACTACTCTCTTAACCTATATTACTCTAACTACTCAAAGAAATTGCGCTATTGTATAATTCCTTTAACTGATACAACAACCTCTAAATTGTTAGAGTATTTCTTTAAAATGTTGTGGGAGTAACTACGTGGCTGGAATTTTTTTCGATTTATCACAGGAGTTCGATAGTTTAGATTTGAACTTTGTGTGGGAGAAACTGCGCGTCGTGGGTACCAGGGGAAAGATATTAAGTTGGTTTTCTTTTTGTCGGGCCGGTCGATGAATGTATAGCTCAAGATTCTCTTCTAGGACCCCTGATCTTTAACCGAGCTAGAATTTAAGATAGTCCGTGTTGTAGACAAGTTCTCTACCTGGCACTGTAAAAACAGATTCATTATGAATCACGACAAGATGGTGTTTATATAAACTGGCTGCAATTAAAAATGCACCACTCCTAAATTATTAGAGTGCTTCATTAAAATTTTATAAATGTATTTCTGAAGGTCAACTTAAACAATTGTTTATCATACTGTAATGCTTTCTGTATATTTGATGACTGATTTTTTCTCCATTTTTTTTGTGCAAATCCCCGTCTGTTCTTAGCGCTAATTTTGTTTTGGCTAAAGGTGTTTCGTTAGAGGAAATTTCCACATGACTCCTAACCCGAAAGAGTATTATTTCCGCATGGCTTATTAATTTAGTACGTGTTGATTTTGTACCAAGAATTACAGAATTAAGGGAGCCAACCGTTGTCCAACCAGTGTTCCGGTGTCTAAGTTCCTAAAGGACATGATCGTAATTTCCAGGAAACCTAATTCTTTACTGTGTTTGAGCGCTTCTACAGTTACATTAATTCCTATTCTCTACTACAAAGATGTTTAGAGTATTGTTTAAACCATTGGACCTGTTAATGCTGTTGGTGGAATCGAGAATTGCTCATCTGCACCCGTACGGTGCTTTGGAGGCATGGATAATATGATGTTATATTCGGCAAGGTTGGCAATGATTTGTGATTTGTATCATCTTCTATACTAGAATATTCTGGGAAGAAACCTTAATTGGAGCGATATACTGGCCGTAATTTATTTGGAAACGCCGCTACAATCGAGGAAGACTTAAAATAGAGCTGTTAAGTTTGAAACTGAGAACCTATGAACGCATCATGGTTAACTGGTTAACAGTTACTAAATTCTTTCTTTTCTAACTATTGCTTAAATTATCCTTCAAAGTTAAGTGAGTGCGTTTGAGTAACTTTCCTTTACAGAAGTTGATAATTTATTAATGACCGTTATTAGTAATCACTACAACAATTTTGCTACATGTTTTGAGTTGTTTGTACATAAGCTTTGATTTCCTGGTGTAATTGATATTGAAATAAAACAATTTGCAATGCCACATAGTTTGTGCTGTAGTGATGTTTTCAACTTGTTACCAATCCCTGTAGAATAATATTATTTATAAAAAAAAACATAAATCTAATTAAATATACAATTATACATTTGCAATTTTAATTATCACATGTAAAATATAAATGAGAAGTACTGTTGTAACCATAATAGCATTACATTTAGATATAATCTAAATATATTACGTTTCTTTTTACAAGTTTTTATAAATGTTTTTGTTTATATAAAACTGTGAAGACCAATGTTAACAAAGGAACTATTACAATTGTCTCTTTCGCTTTTCAATGACGATGACTAATTGCAAAAAGCTATACATCAGACAGCCTTCAGCCTTAACAGGGGAGTTATTCTATAATGATAGAGAGTGTTGCTTTCTACAGTGTCGTGTCGAAATGTCAAATTTTCAATAGTAGTTTTCTGAGTATTTCGACACGACACTGCGAAAAGCAATACTGTTGATCTTTACCAGGTTTCGTTGACCGCTATAACAAATAGAGAGGAATTCGCAGAAAATTGGTTTACTTTAATTTATGGTATAGCTTTGTATCAATTATTACAGTGCTTACATGAATAAGTTAATAGAATTTCTAAGAAAGAAGGAGGAATTCTTTCCAACAATTATATTTTCATTATAAATCGCAGCAAAAATGTAACGTCGAAAGTAAGAATACTTCTTTTTGATTTCCAAAAATTAAGAAATAAACCTACAAATATTTTAATACACATTATTAACATAAATATTCATTAAAAGATTAAATAAGTACAAAAAGTTTTTTTTCTACATTTTACATATGTCGCAATTGTAAGATAATAATCGAAGAACTTCATGTCCTTTTCCTTTTGCAAACTTATCAATCCTGTTTTTATCATACTGTTTCATCATTACTGTTTCTCACGAAACCATTCAATAATTTGGTTTTTACTCTACGCTGTTGCTGGAATTTTTTGTCATTTTCTTTAGTGGTTAGGAAACATTATCAAAGTTCTGCGGTCTTTTGGAAATAATTCCTTAATAGTATAATCCTCACGTGTTTCTAAATCTGTCTCATGGTGAACGTCGATGGTGTTTTTTTTGCGGAGAAATGAATATTCAGCACCAGAAACAAAACCATTAACATGAGCATGAACTAATGCAAAACAACGCTGAAAACCAATGCGTAACTTTAAACCAGAGCCTAGTATTTGTATAAAGCTTGCCGACTGTTTTGAATAGTGCCTGCGCATTTTTCATTTACTGCGTCCTTTACGTTCACCCATGATTTGTATACAGAGCAAATATCTTTAAAACGGGACCGGAGTACAGTGGCAACAAAAAATTCATGCATTATCACACTTACCTGTAAAGTTTCATCAGTATCATCTTTTCCGCTTTAAAGATATTTGATTCCATATAACCAGATATTAAATATAAATAGCACAAGATTACAAGCAAACTAACAATTTGCATTTATATACTTTAAATTCCTTGTTGTTTCGTAAGCATCTATATCTCCATCGAATAATCTCATGTCGTTCAATGAGTATACTTCTGTGATATATGTATTTAAATTCAAAACCCATATAATGAATTAGGAATTGTATTTAAAGTAAGTGGCATATTCTATATAAAAAACCATACACTTTACGTCGAGTACATGTTCTTATTATATGTATGTAATCATCTACATATTCACCTTCCCTTTTGTTATGTTTGCTTGGCCTGTTGTTGGTTCTGTTTTATATTATATGCTCTGAACAACTTAAAGATTTGCTTGCTTCTTGGACAGCGGTATAATTAAACACATTGTTAATTATAAGTTTTTCCTGACGACTCCCTTAGTATTAGTATTATTAGTATCATTGGGCTATGGCACAAATGCCTTAATAGATCTATTGCAACAGAATGCCCTTATATGTATTAGAGTAGGTGAAGGCTCTTAGTAAACCTTAATATTACTGTAGGATCTTCATCCTTCAGCTCAGTAGATGTCGCTGAAATGTTGTTGTCGAGTGCGACTGATAGCAACACATTTGCATAGAATGTGTTCTGCCGTCTCTAGATTTTCTCGGCATAAACGACAGCTTTGATCTTCAGTTTTTCCTAGATTGAGTAGGTGATATTTTAAGGCTGCATGACCTGTCAGAAATCCCGCCAGTAATCTAAGGTCCTCTTTGCTGAACGACAGCACTATTTTTGCTGTCTTAGGCGAGCCTGATATGTTTTGGTCTGTTTTTGTCCTGGAACATTTTCCCAGTCTTGTAAGTGTCCTCCCAATTACTTGTTTTATATGGCTCTCTTGCAGGCCACAAAAGGAGTTACGACCGATGAAGGGTATACTCGCTTCTCTAATCAGGTTGTCTGCCTTTTCATTACCTTCGACCCCATGATGGCTTGGGACCCATTGCAATGCAATGTGGTTTTTGTGTCCCAATTTCCCTAAATTATGTATGCATTCGTGAATCAGGCCAGATTAGTATGATTAGGCTTTGATAGCCTGACTGTCGCAGAATATAGTTATAGTTGTGCCTCGTATCCCTATTTCGAGGTTCTTTATGACGCCCAAGTACAAAGCAGAGATATCTGCTTGAAATATGTCGGAATCTTTAAGGATTCTGATGTGCCCTTTAAAATCCCCAGGCTGCAGTCCCCTTATTCTACAAAGCGTGAGGGCAGGCACTCAATATAGCTTGTTTCTGAATATGGATGTGAAGCGGCGTTAATCCCCTCTAATCCACACCGGTTTCAATCGGTAACATTTTTAGGGCAGTAATGGTGGAATGCTATCGGTAGTAGTATAAGCATTTTTGATGCGAATAAATATTACTTTGTAAAAATTTTTTGGTGGTGCATTTTTAATTGCGACCAGTGCATTTTGGCATACTGTCTGGCTTTCTAGATATTTTTGTTGGTTCTGTTTTATATCATACGCTCTCAGCAACTTAAAGGTTTATTTGCTGCTGAGAGAGCGACACTCATATTCATAGATTTACTAAAATAATTGAACACATAAGTAATGCAGTGAAATCTACAACACATTTATAAAAATTATGGAAAATATCGATTATATACTAGCATGTGCCATATAGCAACAACATCGCAATTGAAAATAAAAGGTAGCGTTATTGATAAGCTTTTAAGAATAGAAAGAGATACACTGTTGCTATTAAATCTCATACTGCATACGGAGGTTGAGGAAGTTTATAGGTGGAATTTTATTCATATTTTGGAGGGATACACGTCAACACAATCAATTTTGAATTATTTTTTGAAACGCCGAACGTATCACTGAATGTTTGATTTTCCTGAAAATTTTCGAAATTATTACCTATCACTAGTACTTCATTTACCAGTATTACCAGAAATGCAAAACAGTGTTTATCTGAAACATCTTTCTTTACAGGTTGTAGACATATTTACTGATATTTTAATATCATGGATTGAAGAAAGCTTCTTCTGTTGAATGAATGTTTCATATTTTTCATGAATAGATTTGTTAATTATAATTTCCTTCAGGTTAACATTTTGAAGAGCCACAAATTAGTTTGACAATTTTACAAAACATTAGTAAAAACAAAATTATATTCTCATGGAAAACGATGTGCATTCAAATAAAAGTTTATATTTATGGCAATTTTTCAATATAAATAAATGGATTGAAGGAAAGCAGAATTATATGCATGTACATATATGTACATTACATCTTTTGGATCCTTTCTATTACATAAACATTTTAAGTGAAGTAATATCATATGTTGTTATACGATAGTACGCGAAAAGTAAATATATAATGTTTCAAGTGCAATACTTGCACAACGAGACGTTTTTGTTGGTAAATTGGCCCCTCTACTTTGATGATAAACTTGATACTTTTAGCGTTCTTAATAACTTTTAAACTTCACCAAACTTTCAACTATACCATGTCATTGCCAGACTTTTTACTTTTTCTTAAAAGAAGTCATGTTGTTTTTTATGTAATATAAATACTTTATTAATTGCCATGTAATTCTGGTTTTTACAATTTTGTTTATATTATCCCCTTTGTTAACTTCATCTGGTAATTTAAAAATGGAGTGAAATTATAGTATGGCTGTGAACGGTATATTTATTGTATGTATCCTAGCATTATCAGTACCTTGATTCTGGTGATAAAACCATGGTTTTATTTATTTAGAAAAGCCTTTGATTTGGTTGATCACTTATCACTGCTTAATAAAATGTATGGCAATATGGCTTGCGAGGTGGAATACATGACTGCTTGTCATCGTATCTTCGTGATAGGCAACAGATCGTCTAAATTTCGCTGATGTTGGAAAGCGTATCGCCAGGGCTCCGCTCAGGATCCCCTTTTATTTTTAATACGTACCAATGATTTGCTGCAGAGATGGTAGCTTGGCGTTGTTTAATGATGTTTCGTACTTACGTGCGGAAGAGAAGGTTGAGAGCACTGTTGCTAATTTGATGTTGCCTAAGTTTTACAAGTGGTCTAATGCAAACAAAATTAGTTTAAACAAAAAACAAATTTTGTTAGTTTTACACTAAGGACTAAGTCCTGTAAAGTTAATTACGTAGTAAAAATTAATGCTACGTCTATTAAACAAAAGACATCTGTTAAGTTTTTGGGCCTTCACGTGGACTGTGACCTTGGCTGGGAAACACATTGAAACATTGTGTTCCTCCTGGTTGTCGATATATTTCGTAATATATAGACTACCATCACTTACCTGTCACTTATTGTTTAAAGAATATCGAATCTTTCCAGTACCATGGCTTTATGTTCTCTCCGTCTTGTGATATTAAACAAATTATTTATCAACTACCCACAAATAACTGTCATCATGATAGCTTTACAAGACGAAGTATAGAATTTCATGCTGGAATTGCATTGTGTATTCAGTGGAATAGTGATATAAAGTCACTAAGTAATTTAAAACTTTTTAAGAACAAGGTTAAGGAATATCTCCAAATGAATTGTTTTTAGAATGTCGGTGAGTATAAGGAGGTTTCTTAGTAACATGTTACTTTATTTATATTTGAATATATTTTGTGATGAACTTTGTTCTTATTTGTTTACTATTTACTTATTTGGATTGCTCTTTAATCTTATCTATATATCTAATGTATTTGATAATGGATAAAGAATATCAAGTGTGATTTCCTTTTTGTTTAATGAAAAAGAAAAAAGTTTGTTTATTCAGAAAGCACGGTAAATTCCATTGTCTTTAAATGGAAATTCCTAAACACCCTACTGTAAGATATTTGTAAATGTTTACATTTCCGCATTCACCCTTTGAGTGCAGTGACGCTGAATAAAAATATAAATGACCAAATCCTGATATTTATCAGTAAAGTTTCCTTCTTTCCTTTAGATTTTATACAGCAAGTAAGTAAATAACGCTTTATCTGGTTCTAATAAAAACAGAAAGCCGAATTGTGTGCAGATCTGGGAGATTGAGTTGAGCTCCGACCACTCCGTAGTATAACATATTTTTATGAAGCCATAGTAGGGGTAAAAGCCACAAAGCTTATGATGAATGGCCACCTTTAATGGGGATTGGAGCTCAAATCTCTTCAGTACTTTCTGGACGCATTTTACGTTTTACGGACGTGAACGGTGAGTGCTGATTAATGATCGTCGTGCTGGAAATTTAATGTCAACGTAACTTACGCGTGTGGTTTTTTTTTAGTATTATGATTATGCGTACATGTATATCACTATCATTAAAAGGTACTGTATTTATAGCACTAATATAAATCAGAAACGTGTGTAAGTAAATTGCATCTATTTATTTATGCATTTTAGCTAATAGATTCAATGCATTCTAAAGGCATGCCTCGGAAAGCATTTTGCACTTAAAACCTAGGGTGTTTACACTCTCACACCTACGCGCCATATGTAGCGAAGAAATAGATTACACGTAGAGTATAGAAGAATGTGGGCTAATATAAAGTATTGTTATTATGTAATGTATTACTGTCTTCTCCTTGACTTTAAATGAGTATATATTGCACAATCAACAATTCGCTGATGATTGAATTCGTCCATTTATGTAAAACAATCAAGTTTATTATAAACGCAGAGAGATCCTTATAAAAAAAGGTTTATCAAACAATTTTTAGACTATTCTAGTTTTTATTTAGTTACTTACCCAATTTGTACGTAAACTTACTCTTAAAAATTAAATGCACGCAGTTTACAGTAGTAATAAGTAAATTAGTGCTAACATGTTTAGAAATTGCAAAAGTGTTGCAATAAGAAGAACTGCTCGAATTTCAAGCTATTTCCAAGCTATGTAGGAAACGACCCGAACGCTATAGATGAATGCTCTGCGAGACTGCTACATCCAGTACTATCTGTCAAAAAGAAGGATTATTCAAACCAATAATTGTAGCTGTAAAGACATTACAGCAACAACATACCTATTCCTTGAATTTTTAAATCATAGTTTATTAGTACTAATATTGGTTTTTCTGTTCGTTTCAGCGCGACGACTCAAGAATGTTAGGTAGTTAGCTGTTGTTGCTGGTAGATGCTAAAAAATTACTTTATTTGCCAATGAATTACGTTATTTGTTAAAACAATTTTATTCTTTATTTTTCATACGGTGCTAAATTACATGTTTTACTCTTAATTAGGAAAACAAAGTGCATCCAACTTCAAAAGTTAATACCATACCAAAACCATAAGACCTGCGAGTCTTTTTCTTCATAAAAACGCAAAAAAGGTTTACTATTACACAGATATTTGGGACAAAAAATGTTAATTTCAATTTTTTAGTAAATTGCTAAGATTTTAATCAATAAACTAAACTTTATTCGGTGCTAACGAAGATTGTGAGTCGAAACATGTTTTAAAAATACATAAATACCAACTTAGCACGCCATTCCAAAAATAAGGAAATCCGTTTGTGTGTCCAATTTGACAAAAAATACATGTTGGGTAAATTAATAAACACCAGCATGAATTGGTCTTAGAACATAATCTGATTTACTACTGTCAAAATTACTATTATTAGTTCGTTGACTTATTACCTTCTTTGTTTCTTATGCAACGGTTACCGCGCTTTACAGTTTTTTAAATATTTTCCGCAGAAAATTAACCTTGACAATTTCGAACGTTTTTATTAAATCTATATACAAGCTGTAATAAACAATTACCTATTACAACATTCTAGGCAATGAGTAAATATAATTTTTAGTAACATTAATGACTGCAAGATTGTCACGGATTACGAATTCAATTTTGATTATTCTAATTTGTCTCTGCTGTAACCAATTTCTTCTTTCCGCTCTTTAAAACTAACGCTAAAATGCAATAATAATTGTTAAATCAATATCAAAAGCGATCAGCGAAATAACGGATTAAAATGCTCGATTTTAATTGGATTCGATTATTTTACATGTTTACTGTCCAATGCGATTTGATCAAGAGTTAGGGTTTGTCTATTGTTCCGGCTGTGTTCATGACATATAATCGACTCGCCTTTGATTTCGGGAGTAATATAAAGTGCTTATAGATTTGCGTGGTAGTGGATATTGCGTATTTTGACGATTTGCACGACCTTTTGTCTCCTTGTCTCCTTTTGTTTAAAATAATATTATTGTTGTTATAAGAATCACAATATAGGTAAGACGAGATCATACTTAATGCGGCGGTTTCCGCTGCAAATTAATTACTGTTAGTAAACAATAGTTAATTGATAGTAATTAAAAATATGATTTCCATATTTTATACTACTTGTTTCAGGTTGGAAAGGTTTGTTGTGTATCAGCAGTGGGGATAATGTCTAGCATTATTTGAGAAACATGAAGACGGAAAATGACACCAGTTTAGTCGACAAAGTGTTGGAATGCTAAAAACTGCTTAAGCATCGAAATTCACTTTCTTCATGCTCATCTAAATTACTTTCCTAGCAACCTTGGTGAAAGAAGCCCGGAATCTATTTCTTTTACGGTTCTTTATTTACTAAAATAATAATAATAATAATACTAAACTTTATTGCTCAACAAATTTACAAAAAAATCCAACGACAGGACAAAATATAAAAACAAACGAAATTAAGTACAGTATACAAAAGAAAATATCAAAAATTATACAAAATAATGTAATATAAAAACAAGGGGGAGAAAAAAAGTTATATTGCTAATACTTCCTAATGCCTAACTCGAAATAAAAGCATTTCCATGGAACAAAGAAAAAGAAAAGTACAATGGTGAATGGAAAAAAAAACTCACGAATGAAAAAAAAGGGTCACTACATACGTGGTTAGCATTTCTGAACATATGCGTTAGTGGTGCTTTTAATAATATGTTGGTACGTGCCGTAGGGGTAAAAAGAGTGTCTGCAGATCTATGAGTGTAATGGGGTATGATAAAATAAACCTGAGATAGTAAAGGCGGGGAATCAATATGTTGGTTTACTAATTTAATAAGAAATTTCGCGCAAGCTACATCTCTGCGATGTGACAGCGAGTCGAAATCATGTCTGCAAAGTAAATTGGTATAATTTGTATCACGAGGAGGATAAATGCCATCAGACTTATACGAAAGATATTTAAGAAATCTCTTCTGGACTCGCTCAATTGATAATTGGTGGTAGTGATAAAATGGGTACCAAACAATTGACGCTTATTCCAGTTTAGAGCGGACGAGTGAGTAGGAGACAGACTTCAATGCGTAACTGTTCTTGCAGGTTCTGAACAAAAATGCGAGCGATCTAGATGCAGCAGAAGTTATGGCAACAATATGTGGAGAAAACGAGAAGCTAGGAATCAAATAAAACTCCAAGATCTCTAAAAACGTCAACTCTTGGGATGGAAGTGCTGGAGACGTTATAATGAAATAGGTATTTGCGGGCCGTATAACCGGGTAAAGGTAAGTACTGCACATTTATTAATATTTAAAAGAATTTTGTTAATACAACAATTTTTAGATCGTCAGCGTAAGCAAGAGTATTACAATCCAATGAAAGTAGATCATTTATATAAATGTTAAAGAGGAGAGATTCTAAATTGGAGCCCTGAGGTACGCCGCTAGAAGCAATGAATGTGTGTGACACAAATCCATTATAATGGACATAGCATGATCGGTCATGAAGGTAGAATTGAATTAGAGTAATAACGCTAGGAGAAAAGCCAATAGTAGATAGTTTATCAATTAGGATGTAATGGTCTATCGTATCGAATGCTTTGGTAAAATCCGTGTACTTGTTGACGATTGTCAAGACCTTCACTCATGTACCGAGTGAGTTCAACTAAATTAGTAACAGTTGACCGTTCACTAACAAAGCCATGCTGGTTAATACAGAGGTATGGTTTGATACAGTTATACAACCTAGTATACAGAAGTTGCTCAAAAATTTTAGCACAGTTAGGGAGAACACTAATTGGTCTGTAGTTAAGAATATCTCCCTTATCGCCTTTTTTGATTTAGAGAGAAATCTAACGTGAGAATCTATCTTTCGCCAAAAAAGTTTCCCAACAATCCCGTTACCTTAAAAGACCCGCCTTTCAAGTAGCACGTACAACATATACAAAACATCTGTTTTAGTAGGAAATGCAGGGCAATCTGTACATTTTTCTTCAAAGTTTCAATTACGAATAATGATATTCATTTTTAATATAAATTAAGTCTAACTTTGGTTATTACTATGCTTTTATTAAAGAAATTTTAGTCCACATGCAATAACGAAATGCTATGGCTATCATCTTTTTGCATTACTTATTGAAATACAAATATCAATCGCGCGACGTCAACTTGAGAATTGCAAAATTTATCTTGCAAAAATCGTATCGCTAAATGTAGGTCAATGTTAAAAAGAAAATGTGCAATTTTGGAAACAGAGTGTTAAAATATAATAAAAAGCTGCTTAAACGAATAAATTTCGAATCGCCAGCCTACTACGTGCAAGGTTAATTAAAAACGCGTGAAATGGTATCGGCATTTCATAACTCGATTTCACGAGAGTGTCTGATCCTTATATTCGAAATGCTAGGCATTTTAGAAGATTTAAAAAAATTCTACAAAACAAATTTGAAAATTTCGTTTATGGAAATTATTATTAGTTAACAATGTGTTGCAATAACGTTTATTTTTATGTCTGTTAAAATAACACAAAATCAATGAAATGGATAAACGTGTTAACAGAAAAGAATTACAAAATACAGTGGCTCCAATAAATTAACTCAATGGATATCTGTTCTAATCCAATAGTAACCTGCTTTCGTTAATGTAACTTAATGATGAAATCGTGGTGAGTCATTTTCTGAACTTTTGCGTATTCTTGTTATTATTTAAACTAACTATCAGTGAAATGTTTTAAGAGAAGGCCATGTTGATCTTCAGAAAATAAATGAATTTACTGAATTATAAATAAAAGTTTATTATTCATAAATTTTAGGGAATGTAGCAAAATACATAGAGCAAAGTTGACAGCTACTTCCGATATAACCGAAAATCTTAGATAATTGAAATTATTTTGGTTCAATTGTGCATGTAGGCTTTTGTATACCACGAAGACTTTTGCAATGTATACTCATTCATATATCGATTGATGCAGTTCTTCATAAGACATTCAGTACACTTGATTTTAAATGAAATAAATGATAAAATAGAATTCTAAATTCTAATAATAGTTTAGAAGATCTTTTCAAGGCTGGTGTTGGATTGAAGTGTAACAAACTTGAAACAAGGTCAAGGAGCGCAACAATAAAAATAGACCTAGAGTGTAAAAAATTTATCGATCATAATGAAATACAGTTATCTTGATACATACAATTAATGTAATACAATTTAATATATTGATTGAAAGAAGATATCAAGTTTTTTTTTTGTACCTAAATAGTATTTTTTTGAAATTGAGCTATATACGTGGTGTTCTTTTCCTAATAACTGCATGCATCATCTTACCTCATCGTAGGCGCTCAAAATAAATTTTGTGCTTGGTAGAAATGTCTTTCGGGTGATGTCGTGTAGTTAATACTTTACTTGACGTTTCGCTGACCATCCTGTCAGCTTCTTCAGAAGATTTCTAAAGACTGCTGTTGTTGTCTTTTGCTCCTCGTTATATATCCTATTTCTGTTCCGCTTTGCTGATCCATAACCGTTCCGTTCCGCTGAATCGCGTCGTTCGTTGTATGACGACCTCGTAGTGCTAACCTCCACGTGTTGCTGATCTTGTATCCATCTTCGCGATTGAAGTTGTTGGTGTTCTTCATTATTTCTATGGATTCGCGTATTATCCTCGGGTAGTAGTGGCTGGTCCTGGCTAATAGCTTAACGCCGCTGTAGCTTATGTGGTGGTCTCCTTGTTGGTGCAGGTATTCTGCTACTGCAGATTTTTCAATATGCCTAAGGCGTGCGTCTCTCTCGTGCTCTTTCACTCTGCACTGAATACTCCGTCCTGTTTGACCGATGTAGCTTTTTCCACATTGGCATTTCAGTTCGTATATCCCTTTTGCTCGTAGTTTTGGTAACACGTCCTTGTTAGGAGGGAGTAGCTGGTCGATTTTGGTCACCGTGTTGAAATGTGTGGTGATGTTTTTTTCCCCTAGGGTCTTTTTCAGCCTGTCGGTGACTCCGGCTATGTATGGAAGGTACGCGTATCCTGCTGGTTGTTGTTGGTCTTTGTCTTTTCTCTGCTCTCGTGGCTTCCTTATATCTTTTGTACTGTAGCCGTTTTTCTGCAGGGCGTTTTTGACGTGTTGTATTTCGTTATTCCTATGATGTTTCTCGCTGATTTTCTCCGCTCTTCTTAATAAAGTGTTGATGAGGGATATCCTCTGTTGAGGATGGTGGTGACATGTTGCATGCGGGTACCGGTCTGTGTGGGTCTTCTTGCGGTATACACTGTGGCCCAGTTTGCTGCTGTCATTGCGCTCCACTAGGACATCTAGGAATGGTAAGGTGCCGTCTTCTTCGATTTCCATGGTGAAGTTAATGTTTGCGTGTTGTCTGTCGATGTGTTGCAGGAATTCCTCTAGAGTTTTTTTTCGATTTCTCGACAAATATAAGCAATAAAAATATTCGAAATACGTATTGACCCGGTGGGACAAATATTCTGGAACGTTTCTTCGGTTTCTAATGATGCACAGGCAAACTACAAACACGGCTACTTTAAAACTAAAAAAATTAAAAAAGTTCCCATATGGTGCAGACTTTTCCAGGGACACTGTAAATACATATGTCCATTTCTCTATCTAAATTTACAAAAAATGTGTCGCCTGGGTGTAATTTATGTGCATTACTTAATGATGCATTAAATCTACTATGACCTCTTTATCTTATTTATTGTCCTTTGTTTGTAGCTGTGTTCTTTTGCTGATAACCTAAAATCATGATCCTATGATCACAATTCCAAAAATGTTACAAAGAAATAGCTGTTTGATTTTGATTCGGTTGACTAAAATCTCTAGATTTTTCCTATTTTTTTGATAGAAATGTCAATGCTTATACGTCAAAATTAAAACGTTTATCAAATGTGAACACAAACTCGTTGATCCAGGGAGTTAAGGGCATTACCAATCCCGATTAATTTGGACAAAACTCTGTGTTACGAAAGAGTATACAGTGATATTCAGTGTGTGTTTGAATCCTTTTGTAAAGTGCGAAAGAACACCGCTTTTGTCAACAGAATTAAAAAACTCTTTGTATTAATACAGGCGGACGTGAAAATCGTAATGCGAAACTCATAAAAAAATGTTCAATACATCGCAGAAACTCGAGTTCAACCGGTAACTAAGGCGCGCCTATATTACAAAAATTAATTAAACAAGGATTAATGACGCACACAAAGTTTAATTAATTTAAATATGTTCTACTTTGCTACGATATCATTTATAAAAATCTTTATTTCTCTATATAATTATAATATAACGAACCTAAGGTAAGTCTTTTAACGATTACTGAATATTTTTCACTAAGGTTTAACGGGACATATATCCATTAAATAATTATATCTAATGTAGTAAACAATAACAGCGAATACGAATAAGATCGGGAATCTGTGGTGCGGTAGTTCGTTTCTTCAGATACCCTGAGCATGGGCTGTATGCTTCTGATCGTTATCGTGCATAAGAGTGAAAATCTCGCCGATTATTCGAAGCCCAGAAGGAATGGCACGAGATTCTAGTATTTCGTGGCAATGTAGTGGGAAAGCATTCTCTCATTAGCGGACTGCCTCACAAACACCGCTCTGCTTTGACTGACCCTTTAAAATATTGATTCATTGTTCCATAAAACATTTCTCTACACTTCTATCGTCCAATTCCGATTTTCAGGCCCACTGTAGGCTTTTCAATCGGTTACCCCGGCGTAGCAATGGTTTACCAGCTGTGTAAACTTCCTTCCGCTAGCCGGCGTACTCGCTACCACTATATTTGCCGCAGTTTTTCCGGACGTCGATCCACATTTTCAACCGAAGACCGTCTTTGGTATGGATCGACGCACCCTCGAAACAGCTGACCCGAATTAATCAATTAAACTTGTGTGGCGCGGAGTATGTCGATACTTTTGCATTGTTTGCCATAATACTCCACAGTCCTTGCTATAATTATTATTTATTATTGAAGTATTTCCTAAGTAGCCTATTGTTACAAATAAATAGCCCTAGTAGCATAAACGGTTGGCGCAAAGTTGGCTCCCGATCACGGTTAGCTTGGCTCGACATGGCAGCGATGTCAGCATTACGTGAAAGTGTCACACTCTTTACACTCTTGGCCGAGCATTGGTTCGCAACGTTCTCGCATACTTACCCGATCTTTGAACTTTGTACTTTGGCGTGCACCTTTGACGAAATTCTCTGGAAATTGGCTCACTGTTGTCTGTCGATCGTGTCGTCACATGCTTACAGCGCTTGGTAACTGATCTTCAATCGACGCTGCACCGACCGAAGTGATTCAATGAATGAATATAACATGCCGTTAAAAATACATGTAAATCAAAAACAGTTATAGAATGTCGGAAATAGCGGAAGCAATTTTTTGGTTGATTGGCGATATGGTAATCCAAACAAGGTGCAGAATGTCTGTTTCTGTAAATCGTTAACAAAACTATTAAACAGTAGCGGACTAAGTATTGAATCCTGAGAGATGTTGGCTCCAATACTCCTTCTACAAGTTCCCCTGATATCGATGTATTTCATGGTAATGGTTGGACATATTTCTTGACTTTAAACATAAGTTGCATGGAGTGTGGGAACAAGCACACCATACATCTCAAGTTTGCAGAATATGGGCTGATGGTTTTGAAAGATCGCCACTATTTTTAATCTTATCTTATACCTCGTAATATACCATCCATAATTATCGTTAATGCTGTAATTGTGTGTAATTTATTTGTATTGAAATCATATTGATTGGTACTTAGCTAATTATATCTATTTAAATAATTTAACAGCAGATCTTTAAAAATATACACTCAAAATTTTTTGACAAAGCTGCCAATGTGGCCATTTGTCTATAATTATTCAAAGAGTGACAATTATTTTTCTCATAAATTGGCATAACGTTAGCAATTTTTATACTTGAATATACTTGTTATGTGCAAAACTACCAAATAATTTTTATTCCAATTTTTTTTTAATTTCTCAGACAACTCAATGAAGATGACGATGAAATGATTCACGCACTAAGTGACACGCTGTATATAAAATATATGGATAACATGGGATTTAAGAGATTAAAATACAACTACCGCTCTATAATTAAGGTTAAATTAAACAAAAGAAGGTATATTCTGTGTTTTAATTGGAAACAATTTACGGTGTTGCAATGTTTTACGTCAGCACTGATGGATCACTTCAGTGAAATATCATTTAAAGGTATACATTGATAGTTCCTATACTAAATTGCTGCTTGAGATAATGTTTGGTATTATTTAGCGATCCAAGAAGCCACGACAGGAGGAAAGGTATGACAACTCGCAAATAATAAATATGTTGGAAAGTATGATTGTTTGAATCATATTGCATGCGTTTTACTTATTTTTGTACATTTGGATTGCAACTATCGGATTGTAACAGGTGTTCCTGTAAAAGCACATGCGGAATATCCTAGCTCTTGTAAATGCTGGAAAGCAAACTAGACCAACGTAATATGATAAACAATGGTTTAAGTTGACCTACAGAAATACATTTATAAAACTTTAGCGAAATATATTTTAGGGGCATTTCTAATTTCAGTGTATGTTACATTATACGTCTTTTGCCTACTGCAGTAAAGATCTATATACATACATATTTTAGTTAGTAGCTATAAGTTTAACACTGTTCAAAAAGCAAATTCTTAGTTGTCACTAGGAACTTGTATGTTAATAAAATCAACGGAAAAACCAGTACCGTTTACTACACATTGCTTTCCTAATTATTTCTATTTGGTTTTGTTTCTTGGGTTTCTTTGAAATACTAACATATGATATCGATCGTGAGTCATGCATCGGAAAATATTTCGAGGTCGCAATTGATTGACAGCCGCGCTCTATTGGAGATCGGAGGTGTTGTATGCAAGTACCTTTCTCGAATTCGGTTCCATTTTCTGTGTTTAATTAACGAGTCCACAATTTGTCGAAATCAACGATTCTTAAGCATTTTTAATTTTTGTATCAAACAATAAAGTATACAAACTTTTTCAAATTTCGAGATTCATGCAGTGAACATTATTCAAATAACTTTTGTTAACAGTTCTCTTTAGCGCTTGCAAACTTTACACATATTTTTTAGCTGACTTAACGGCACTGTCATTAATGGATATTGTGCTAGATATAAAGATAATAAATACAAAGCTGTAATTCTATTAACCTAAAATCCAAAATATAAGATCATCATACCGCTGAGAGCAGAAACCATCATAAAGATCCTGGGCAACTTCGCTCCGGCCCTAATATAAATCGGTGTTACATATATTCTGTTTTTCTTAGAGTTTACACTATGTATGTATATGTAGATGTTTTACTAGACTTGCTAAGGTCTAAAAATAATTTATTATCATTTATAAACCTTCACTCAGTCTCGGTACTCAACAACGCTTATTTTGAGACGTTCTGATTCAAGAATTTAAAAGCCACTTTTTGGGTTTATTGCTTGCCCCTAGGTTGTCCTTTGCACGGTGTGATCACGTTATCAATTGATAGATAAGTATGTGCCAAAACTCATACATACATAATATATAATTCTAAACCAAGGTAGGTGTATTACAGGCTTAGCAGACAAATTATTCAAAACATTCAACTCAAGAACAAATATAGAAAAATCTAGATTACCTGGAAGTCCTTATTATTATGACTTAATATACAAACAAGGCATGTTCTACTGAATTAAACATATCTACAACATCTGGCATCCCCGAAAGAATCAAATCTTGGCCCTATGTTATTTTTAATATTCTTCAACGACCTTCTAGAACTACGGATATGTAAAAAATGTGTCTTTGCTGATGATGAAAAACTTCTCTTCTATAACAATTTTTGAAGACTGTTATGGACTCCAAGCTGAAATAAATTCAATCAAACAACGGTCTGATAATAACAAATTTGCAATGAACGTGATTAAGAACTTACATATACTATAATGTCCAATCCAGTTGTGCGTACCTATGTGTACGATAACACAGAATCGTTGCGCTGTTCAGCAATAAAAGATCTTGGATTACATTTTGATAGCAGATTTAGTTTTGTTGAGCATGTAAATCGAACTACCTCATTAGAATTGAAGATGTTAAGGTTCGTGGTTTGAAATGCATCGTGCATTTGCTGTTAAGATGTTGCAGTGTTCTTATGTACTATCAAAATTGGACTATACTTCCTTACAAAGCAAAAACGTTTGGTTAATTTTAACAAACGCCCTTATAATTAATTGAAATATGTTAGTTTTAACCAAATTTTAAGGTATTGTTAACTAAATTATCGCGCTTCTTGAAGGTAATGTGTATCTAACAAAGACATTTGTTACTTTATACATATTGTGTTGATAACTCCAACAAATCCTTGAAGTGTTCATATATAAATTAAATAGCATTTTTGTATTGAGGTAGTATAGCTGTTCTTAGAAAAGCAAATATATTAAGGGGAATCACAAAATGTTTTTGTGAAACAGTAACTTCTAAACCGGGCGTTAGATGTCGTCAATAATTGGCATTGTTCGCTGGTTTTAGAGGAAAAAAGAATTTATAGAGTTTATCTCAGAAGGGCCGTTGTTCACTGTCATCACTTATTCAGTTAGATTGTTAGGTTCAGTTCAGTGTTTAATTAAATTGTCATGTGCATATTTAGCATAGGATTGCAAGTACTTTTGAACTATTTACATATTATAAATTAAGTAACTGCATGTATGTTAGCTAAATAACGTAATATCAGTATATTTTTCCACAAGACAACGCATAATGAATACGCACTCATTGGAAAATATGAATGCCTCTTTATTTAATCAAAATTAAATTTATCAATGAGATTTCAGATTTTGAATTTTGAAAGATGACGCGATAACTAAAATAAATGTAACGTTTTGTATACTGGGGTAAATTCAAAAATTATAGTATACTACACTATACTAACAATTGATACACTACAGGCTGACTTTTGTTTAACCAAAGAAGCTTCCACGCCTGTAAAGGTAAATATTTTCAACTTACGATTAATATTTAGAGATAGGCTAGAATGAATATTATTTTCATCATGTGACAATGATTTGGTTTGTAATATTACAACGCGGACAATCCTTAGTATGTTTTGGTATTTCAGTATATGCGGCTTATCTGGAATTAATAGATGAAGAATTTAATCTGTATGATACTAAATGAGCAATAATACGGCTCCATTTCTTAGAAACCTTTCTGAGATTTTCTAACAATGGAGTTGTTATAGAAGCTAACGTTTCTTCTAAATTAGATATATAAATTCGATTTTAAATAATTAATATAAGCATTGACTAATTGACTAAAAAGTCTAATTAAAATAATGTTTACTTGTTTTGTACTAGTATCGACACTTCCTTCAAAATTGGCATTTTAATTTATAAACCTGCATAGCAAACATAGTAAAACTTTCTTTCGAGCGTCCAGTAGTTGCAGATTTCCTCAATTTTGATCAGGATGATTTTAAGGATGTAAATAAAACAGTTCATAAAAATGGATTCATAACGATTTTTCTAAGGACTAAAGAACTTTCTGCTGCCGTCATCAGGAGGAACGAGTACTATTAATTTCTATAAAAAGCATTAAACCTTGAATGACACCAATAGAAAAAGAATGGTCAATGTTGTGGTTAACCGGATGGTGCAATAGTTATCACCCGATACGCTGTCGAGCCATGAACGAAAACTAAGTATGCAAAAGCGATCATAAGCTTATCCCTAAGTTAAGAAAGCCAAATACCGACAAAGGATATGTAAGTTTCCGATATCGAGATTAAAAATGTTTTGCGCATATGAATTTATTAAATTTTGGGAACTTTTGAATTCCTAAATATGGATAGAAGCAATTCGATTGAACAAATTCAAAGGTTCTGGAACACCAAAGGATTAGTAAGTAAATAATTTTCCCACGTCAAAAAGTCGTTATCTTAGGATATTATTTTCAGATAGCATATACATTTTTATTCATGTTTTCTAATACACCAGAGAATGTATTCATTAAAAAATTTTCAACGTATGTAAACGGAATAAAAGAAAGGTAAACTTATAAATCGATAAACAAAGAATTATTAGAAGACTCTAAGCAAGAAAATGAGGGTAAGACATCTACCTAGCAGATTTTTAATAAATGTTACATTTAATTATCTTATTCTCTCATTCCTTTTAGATTGGAATGTTTTAACAAAAGCCCCTTTCGTTTTATTACACCTTCTTCCACCGACAATATCTAAAATAACAAAGGAAGTTAGTACACATATACAAATACAACGCATTGGACAAATTCATATATTTCCAGCTACTTCAAGCACCACTGGAAACGATATTTTCACAGAAGATTACGAAACAACCAATAATTTCAGCAAAAGGAGTATCGAAAGCAAACGTAGGCGCCTATTACATAGTGTTTAATACTTACATCGTAGAAACTCCTATGGTCTCTATACTTCGAAATATTTTTATGAATACATTCAAGTAGCTTTTTATAAGACAAAACTAATTATAGTAGTAGAGTCAAAGAAGTAAGAACAAAAATTGTTAATTTCCATAAATAACTTAGGAGTACCTATGCATCCATGTATATGTGGTACTGTTGTAAACTAAATACTTGCATGTAAAGATACACTCCCCGACAAAAACTAGCAAGATATCTAATTAAGTTCTTAATCATAAAAGTAAAATAAACTTAAAAATATCTCCTCCAGTAATATATGAACTAAATAATAAATTATTACTCCAATGTTTAAACAATTTCTGCGATAAAAATTTAGACGCTCTGTTGCAAATGTGAAACAAAAATAAACAAATGAGTGATCAGTAATGTGTAGATCCTCCATTGTTCTTAATCACTTCCAATAGTTTGTCAATAATAGATTTATATAAATTTAACACATAAGTTTGAGGGATATTCTGCCATTCAGTCACTATTGAAGCTTTCAGTTCTTGTACCGTGAAATATGGGCGGCCTTCGACATAAACGCGACGTGCCAATTCACCCCATATGCTTTCAATAATGTTTAAGTCTGGTGACCGTGCCGGCCACTGTAAATTTTAATCTTTCTCTCTTTAAACCATTCAGTAATGGTTTTTGCTTTATGAATTGGCGCGTTATCTTGCTGAAAAACAAAATTTCGCCCCTCCCATTAGTTTCCAAAACGTAGAAGATTGTCACGCAATAAGTCTTTATACGTCACAGATGAAATTTTGTTTGTGCAAAACACTATCTCACTTTTATCGCTGAATCCAATCGCCGCCCATATCATCACAGATCCACCCCCTAATTGTCTGGTCATTTTCACTTTTGGTTCCTTTCTCAGATCATGATAATAATGCGAGTACCCATCCGGTCCGTCCAAACTAAAACGTTTTTCATCGGAAAATATAACTTTTTCCCATTGTTTCTTCCAGGATATGTGTTCTTTAGCAAATCTCAACCTCAATTCTTTGTGTTTCGCCGAAAGTTACGGTTTTCTCAACATTATCTTCTGTGATATTACCGGTGACGCCTTTAAAATCCTTTGAACATTACGCATGTGCGTTTGTACCCCCGCCTGTTCTACAATAACTCCCGCCGACGCAGAAGAATTGGATGCACACCGGAATATCATGCGTTTATCCCGCTCACTTACAGCTTTCGGTCGCCCCTGGCCTTTTGGTTTGCCGTAATTTTCCGAATCTTTTAGAAAATTTCTAACGCAATGATCGATTCTTCGTAACCGACGAGCAATTTCCTTCTTACTAACACCATCCTGGTGCTACGCTAGAACTTTATCCTTTTCTATCAAGGATAATTGTTTTTCTCTACCCATATTGCAAACACTTTATAAAATATAATTTCTCGTGGTGAAATGTGTACACTTTACCAGCACAACCACGGCATATAAAGAGAAGTATCAAATTAAAACATTTTTGCATATTAATGTAATAAATGAATAGGGTCTAAATTTTTGTCGCATTTTAAATTCCTATTTTTATCTAGGAAAATCTGAATTACCCCTCATAAAGCAATAAATACCCAGAAATATCTATAAAAGGACTAGTTACATAACAAGTATTAATAACCCTCATTTACATTTTATATAATGTCTATAAACTTTGTTTCGTAAACAAAAACGATACCGCGTCTATGTTTTTGTCGGGTAGTATATATGTGAACTACCTTACAGAATGCTTCTACTTCTTAAAAGTTTATCTATTGTTACTAACGTTTTCACAAATACAATTAAGCAAACATTATGTGTTTTTCTTTAGCACACCCCACATTGCGAATACTAAAAAAATGGATTATTTCTTTTATAAATATGAATTTTCACTAATGTTTATTGTTAAAATAATTGCCGTAGCTTACCTTTCTAACAGGCGTTTAGTACTACTTTAAACAAACCTATTTCCTAAAATTACAAAATTAATATGTTTGTTTTACAAAATAGTGTTTTCTCCAACCTGAAACTGTAGTGTACGCCCACAAAAAGTGTTCCAAAATTAACTACTTCTTATTGTTTATTTTACTAAGTGTAATGTTGCTGTATACACAACATATCGATATTATACATATTTATTTTGATAATGTTCTACGTTAATTGTCGAAAAAAGCAAAATGATTTTGTTAAACTTAAATACAAGTTATGGTAAAGTATACAAAAACTCTAATTCGCTAGCAACCGCATTTCTATTGCTTTTTTAACTACAACTTTTAGTAGTCTTCCTGGAACTATATTTTTTTTGTTGCGTTAACTACACATTTTTTACTATGTACAACTTGGCATCCTGTATATGAAACACATAAGGTTACATTAGAGCGAGTTCAACGTAAGAGCCTTAAATACTTGCATTTTAGATTCGAAAGTGCTTTTTTACGTCGTGAACTTACTACTGCAAGAATTTTACATGCTTTCGATGGAGAAACATTATAGGTTGAACACTATCCAATTTTTGTGTAATACTGTACACAATATCATCAACTGTAACTATTTAGTTTCTAACCTACCATTTTTTCTATCCCAGCTTTCTTCTAAGTACAACAAGACTTTCTACCTCCCAATGGCAAGAACAAATATTGCCTATCTAGCCTTTATCTTTTAGAATGTGCAACGAATTTAATTGCGTATCAGCTGACTGCGACATTAATTTTAAATCCCTTTCCAATATTCTTCAAATTATTTATTATTTATTATTATTATGGATCAATAAATATTCGTGTTTGAGGATATTTATTGGTTCAGTTCCGGTTCAGAATTTCAGACAGCTCCATAGGTTAGTTTTGATTTGACAACCATTTCTGTAAGACATGTTTAGTGTTTTGTATAAAATGGAGAAGGAACAATTCGTTCAGTAATTCGCTCTCTCTTTTTGGATAAAAAGAGATGCGAAAAACTTAAAGCGAAGTTGAATGCTTCACCATCTACAACTGCTAGGTATTGATTTAATGAATTCAAACGTGGTCGTACATCGGTTTTTGATGAGAAGCGCCCAGTTCGTCCGGCAGACATGATTGCTGAGGCTACCATCGAAAAAGTCTGCGACATGATGCCAAACGAAGATACGCGAAGTCGCGGAGGTCGTAGGTGTATCGTACGGAATGAAAATTAGTATTTCATTGCAAAAGGACTTAGAAAGCTGCAGGGTCGATAGGTGCCGCAGTTGCACGCGAAGCAAAGTTTGGATCTCTATAAGCGAAATCCGCAAGAATTTTTTGCGTCGAATCATCACTACTGATAACGCCTGGATCCGTTATTGTATGCCTGAGATAAAGTGACAGTGAAAACAATGAATTTTTCAAGGCGAATCTGCTCCAAAAGATTTTCTGGAATTCGAAGAAAGGATGTATGATCACAGGGCATTACTACAGCGAATAATTGGATCGATTCGATGGAACGTGTATGAATTGCTGCATGATGCATGAATTATTGCATACAGGGAAAAATACAGTTCAAACGAAGGAGTTTGAAAAGAATGTTTTATTGAAGGGCCTAAAGAAATTGCAGGACGTTGCATGTTTTCAAATCACTAATTATAAAATGGAATAGAACGTTACCAGTTGCATAGATCCGACGAATATTTTGTTTATATTGTTGAGAGATTCTGTAGTGACAAATTCCCCGACAAATTTTCAACTATTTTTTCACTTGGAATAATTTTCATTATTCAGTGTTCTTTTGAGTTTAAGCGAGTTAGATCGGTTACAATTACTTACAATTAATTAATGTTTACTTTTCTCATTTTTCTTTTCTCTAATTTATTAACCAAGATCATCGTTATAAATATTTCTTAATCATTTTTCTAATGATAAAATTTGTTTTATTGGTAGATTAGTGAAATAGGTACTTGAAATTAGTGGTTTCAACACATCCATAAATAAAATACCTATGTAAGTTTAATATAAAGGAGCAAAAAATAGTAGCTTATTACCGTTATCGTAAAATAATTTAACATAAGTGCGCAATTAGATTTAATTACAGCAATGTAATTACTTGTTGTCATTAAGAGAAGAAGAAAAGCACATTCTATTTTACAGATTCGAAGAATCGTTAATATACGTCGGTACTTTTTCTTTAATATACTTTTCGAATAAAAACTTTTAAATATCGATGTGTGCTTTTACGTAACTACAATAACATCCTATATAGAGATAAATGTACTAATATTGAGAATAACACTATAGATGTTTGTGGAACTATTTGTTTGTCATTAATTGCTCAATTAACGAAAAACAATTTATCAATTTATGTAACATGTTCACACAAAAACAGTAATGTATGACTTTGCGTACAGCAGTGATTTTCTACTCGTAGGATATTATTACCAGCGTAAAATATATGTATATATGTAAAGCTTTTTATATCATAGCTCTCAGATTGCGAATATTTTAGGATACTCGTGATTAAAATTTACATGAAAAAATGTAGCACACATTGAAAGATGAACAGAACCTGGCGCAAAGACACAATGGCCAAGTTCGATAACTATTTGTCGATTGCGTATAGAAAAGGTTCAATGTCAATGTATAATTCATACCCGTATCGGTGTTGTCCAAGAAATAAAAACGCACATTTACACTTTAGGTCACAATCTACTTGTAAGTGTAAACTGCTGGCCTAGAGAACAATCCATTAGCAATTTTATTGACCTATTAACATGTCCTCTGTTACTATAAGAATTAAACAAATTCATCTAACTAGATCAAGAAGCAAGGTAAGCAGAAAGTGATATTTATTAGTCGTATCCTTAAATATATCTTATCAAGTAATATTAATAATTAGCACTTAATGGAGACTCATAAAGTAAAACAGAAACACTAAGTGAAAATGACAAAATTTATTAAGTATTGCGGGTTTTCAAATTTTATTGTATATTATTATGACATTGAATTAATCGCTTGTGATTCATACATATAACATTGTAATTTGAATGTTGTAAATGATTGTGTATTCTGTGCTTGAGGGTATTTAGCAAACATGTGTCCATATAACGTATTTACATATGCATGGTACCGATAATTAATTTAGCAATACTGTATGGTTATTTATAATAACGTGAGCAACTCTCGAAAGGTAATTTTACGATGCGATTTATTAATCTGTTCCCATTTATAATTTACTGTGCTGAATCTAATATAATCGTATTAAAACAGCTTTCAGTCAATTTTCATTAACATTCCTTTAAAGGTGTATTTAAGTCTATGAATGCTAATGGTCAAATGTAATTAAATAGTTTAGGAAGTTGTTTTGCATATGTATGGTAAAGCATTAGCTTATGTTAAAATATTTATTCGCTTTGGAAGAATTTTATAGAATTGTTCTTATTCAGAAAGAAGTTGCTAAGCTTTTAATAAATGAAAAGTACCATGTTTGTAGGTATTCTTAAGGTAATGGGAAATATTGAAACCAATTTCAATTATTAATACATCTGACGACTTTCATCTATTCCACGAGACAAATAAATGTCGAAATTCTATGTGTGGTATACTTAGTACTCTATGGATCCGAGACGATTTTTCGCAATAGTAAAACTGGGGTGGCTATCGGATAATCTGTCGGTTAATAATAACTTTAAATATTTTTTTAGTAAGTTTTGACAAAGCGTTTCCCCCAATTAAAACTAAATTATCATAAATAGGAAACCATGGGTAACACATGAAATTCGTGTAGAGTGAGGACACAAACGTTAATTGCACAAACTTGATCTTCTTTCAAAAGAGCAGCGCGATATTTTTAAATATAATTCTAGGGAGTTACTTAATGAGATGAAAAGAAAATGTAGTGATAAATTATTGGAAAAGCTACACACAAAACAAAGTGTGCATGGAATATATTTAATCGTGAGATAAAGCCAAATTATAGTATCACATTGTCATAGGATTGTCACAAAATGATAGATGATCTTAACGTGTTGTTTAAGCTGTTTATCAAGTATTTTCCTGTGACATTTTGAAACATGCTGCATGTTGCAACAGTGTTAACTCTTTTCGGAATTAACATTACATGTTACAAGACCAATGTTCATATTACATAGAATGTATTCATACCAAGGCTTAGAACATGTATACTTTCAAAAACCCTTTAAAAACCTTTTAAAAAAACATCTTCTGGAAAATTATTATTATGGTGCGCGAAAATTTCTTGTTAAGATATCTATCCTACTGGATTAACTAACAAATAAAATTATCATTATTATTACTAGAGTAACAAATCTAAACGATACATAAAAGTTAATTCCTTGAGGATCCACCAAAAGTAAAATACACAAAGTTGCGAACGACGATACTTTGAGAACCCAAGGAACGAAGGTCTGTATTCTCCTTCTAAGGTAGACATGAATCTTTGTTCACCTTTACCCTCCCGCATGCCGGGCATTCATGCAGCAGGGAGGAGAGATGCGGCAGCGCTATTTCTACGTCTTAGGTCTTAAACCACCAGAAAGCGGCATAAACATTAAAAGGAAGAACGTACCTATTTGAATTACAGTCGTAGTTTGAGAACGTTTCAATTATTATAGCCTATGTTTTCAAGACGGTGCTAGGACTCGCAGACAAATTCACAGTAGCTGAACGCGTCTGTTCAAACTGAGACCATAACTTCAGCTGCAACGTAAGTAGTAAGTAACGAATAGTACGCAAATCTTCACAAATTATGAAAAATCCAAATAATTTCAACGGCGAGGATGGATATAAAATCAGCAATACCTGAAGATCAATTCTTCGAGAACAACGACGAAAAAACCATTCCATGACCGAAACGGTCTATCAAACCGGAACAGATTACAGAACAGAACGTAAGTAAGGTACATATCGAGGAGCACGAGACAATGACATAAATATTTAGAAATCTTCTGAGGAACTTGACAGTATGGTCAGTAATATCGTTTAATTTATTTTTGGAAATACATTTGCAGAGAAAGAAAAAAAAAATAATTTGGCTTATTAAATCAAACGTTAATTAAAGCAGAAATGCTTAACAATAGTTATCAAGTCAATAATCTTATTTTATGGGTATCAATGAGCTATTTGCTATTATTATTTGATAGAAAGCATTTCGTTTTAATCATATTTTGTGCAGTAATCAACTTACATAAATAGGGAAGAAGAAACTTATGTGGACTTTGGTTTTCGTTGGTCCCCAGCTCTTTTGCGATGGCTTTTAAAGTGTAATTGTTATATTAACATATTAAAATGTATGTAAACATATTTTTATTCTCATTGATAAATGCCATCGGCGGCATAAACATTTGGTTGGTATTGGTTGAAATTTTATTCTCAGTCTCAACCACTGATGGAATTCGTCAATGAGAATAATATATGTTCGTACTAAAGTTATCTTTATTAGAGTCGCTAAACTGAATTTTTTACTGTTATACCTCCAATATTATTGCTTGCGGTACTGTCGGCTGTGTGTTATAAATTGCATCTTTTCTGAGGCTACTACTTTTAGCAAACACATGCTATATACTATATGATACAATAAATACAATAAAGATTGCTGATGTACAATGTTCAGGAGCCCCTCGCCAAAAAGTTTTATTTAAGTTTATCGAGTTCTTAAAATTAATAAAAATTCTTCTTTATATTTTCAATTATTTCCGTCACTGAATGCTATTAGTAACAGCTCTGCTGTTAGGGATTAAAGTGTCTTTTACTGCTTGATATAAAAGATATATAACATTTAATGGAAAAATTGCGATTGTTCAATATGCGAATATATATATAAGAATGATCGCTAATTAATATGCTTTGTACGTTTGTAAAATATTTTGCAACAAAACATTTCCAAACAGTAATTATCTAAAGAAGGAAGTTCGTTTTAATTATTTGCAAAACAAATTTAAATAAAAAAAAATTATTACAAACACAAAGCTTAATTGGATAACATCCTCCGTTTTATTATTAGACCTAACCATACTTCGATTTATCACAATAATCCGTCCGGATCATTTGCATTTCTCTTGTTATGGTATTAATAGAAATATGCTACGGTTCGTAAGTTTACGTTTCTGGACAACTCCGCAATTAACAACATTTATTTCGCAAAATAATAATGCTCGAAAAGGTGCCTTTATAAAATACTGTTCCATTGAAATCGTGCGATTTTAAAAATCAAGGTTCCCTATTCTCTTTTTTACAACGGGCTACGTTTTGTTATTGGGTTATTTAAAATTTCATGTTTATTTACTTACTGTGCAATTAATACTTAAAATTGACGAATCTTTTAAGTACCTATCACTGAGCCTACGAAGCCACTGTAAGAGACACAATCTTACATAAATAGATATGTATGTAAATTATGTTTCTTGAAGACCAATTTATTCGCTGTTCATATCTTGAAACCCTGCGGTTTAACATCACGTCTATCCTTCAACAGTATCACCTACCACGATCTATAATTGTAGCAGCAGTAATCCAAAACCTCTATTACTTATAAAATTTAGAGCTGACAAGCTCTTCAAATTTTTGAAATGGTTACTCACAGTAACATTGTCGTAAGTATGGCAACAAATTCAACCTTAATTCGCTAGTTTGTATTATACTGACAACAAACATATTTTGCATATCAAAAAATGAAAACAATTTTCTGCCTTACGCCATGCCAAACAACTCATAGCTATGATTTCTCACGAAGATACTGGGAATTCCACAGAATTAGTACATGGAGGCTTTTAATAAACATTAATACTATTCCAGGATCTTCTTCCTTCAATTTAACGATGAACTAGGTGTTCGTTACTTTCTAGGTGGTGGAGAAAAATTTGAGAAACTGTATTAACAATTTCCTTGGTCTGAAAATTATTTGCAGTGTAATCTATTTGACGACCTCCGTTTGTCAAGTTAGCTGAAATTTGTGTATTATCATTAATTTGTTGATCTGCTTCACCTCTATGTCTATCTGAGTTTACATGGCCCGTTTCTTTGTCTGTTTGTTGACATTCCACTTGATTGACATAAAAAATGTGATCATTGAAGACTTGTCGATCTAGAGGAATCACTCCGGTTTATCAGGAACTATTCAGTGACGTTTCCATTATGGCATACAGGCTCTGCAAAAAAAGCAATTGAATATAGCGAAACAAGTGATTTCTCCTAAGCCATTTCTCTCTTTTGAAGATATTACGGACGTTTAAAGCCGTGGTGAAATAGAGTAGTGAAATTAGTGCAATATTTCACATTAATTTGACAACTGACACCAATGATCTTGTATCTCATGCTTACTACAAAAATTAACATTAATTGATACAAGATCAAAAATAAATGCAGAAAGTATTAACGTCGCACCGTAGTAGCGTAAAGCTTGCAATTTCGTACTACCCTATGAATTCCATTTAACGGCTACATTTTATTAGTTAACTTGGAGAGGTATAGACAAATTATGGTTACATAATTCTCTTTTGCCAAACCTATAAGTGCGATATCTCTCGTATAAGAATAGTGATCGTAAAACCAGATCGGAAGCAAGAGGTTTCATAAATTTAATGAAACGTTTGTGCCATCTGGTAAAAATGTTTCTATACCCAGATAAGCGGCATTCTGTAACTCAACTAGTTGGAGCTCAATTCGGTCTTCATGATTTGGGGAATATTAATAGTTGCGGTACATACACACCTGCAGTTCGCAGAAGTAATAACCAATTAACCTCTTTCTGCTGAAGTTAAGGACGAAACCTGTTTTCTAACCTTTAGAGAGGTTACCTTATTGTACTTATGTTGGACGACAATAATATTGGCTTCATCCACATTGAACATACTGGTGCGTTCACATGCATGTCAAACTTTATTTTCTGCGTTTTCTTTTTAATTTATATGTGATGATTATTACAGAAACTGCTAATAAACATAATGCATAACGTTTCTGTGCAATTTTGCGCATTACAAAAGTAATTGTTTATATCAACAGGTAAAATTAAGTTAGGTTTCAATAAAGCAAGTCACTGGTTTGCTGTGGATGATTCTTCGAAAACAGACACAACCATTTCTTTTCTGCTACTTTTTTTATCTTCCCGAAATGATTGAGAGATTGCTTGATATCACGTGCTTTCAACATAAGAAAACTGCTTCTCCATAGCTGCTGCGTATTGAATCAACTCATTTCCTAAATTTGTAGTAAAAACTGGACTTTGACCTATTGAAAAGCTGATAAGTTCTTTTAAATTATTAGCAAATTTTTGATATTTCCTCCATAACAGTTCCGTTAGGCATAACAAAAACGTTAGAAGGCTTCAAGTACCCTATTTTCTATTTGCCCCCTATTTGCTGCAGCATTCGCGGCTTTTATCCTATCACTAGGGTTTACTTTTTAATTTTGTGTGATTCTGGTGCATTTATAAACGTAGAGAAAACGGAATATTCAGCAATTGTTTCCTAATTTGAGATACTCTCAAATTGAAGACACACTGGCACTAAGATTTTTTTTGCAGGAAACGTTAATACTGCACTTATGTTTAAATTAAAACTGTTCACTTAATTTTATTTACCTGTTTTACAAACGCACTAAAAAACTACCAACGTTAAATTCCAAATGATTTGTTTATGCACGGTGAACTATATTCAAACGTGAGCTTCCAAGCTGTACATATATCTATCTCAAATTAGGTGACTATCTCAAGTTTGGTACCATTCCCCTACACATATTTTAGTTTTTGGACCGTCACAACGAATTAATGAACTCCATTAACGTTAACCAGTTACTCGCTGTACCTAAACTTATATTAGAGATATTCCTCGTTGTTTATTTTAATAAAAAATTACATATGAAAGTGTCAACTATATACCTTACATAATCACCCAATTTTGTATTGCTTTTGATTTAGAAGGTATCACAGTGACCTACTACTGAAATAACTATACATATTGAAATCTGAACCCGTGGCAATAGTGAAATATATTTGTTTCTGATTTAGTTTACGTTCCGCTTTACGTGGTATGTGGCAATGGGGTAGGGTACCTCTCATGTATAAAGAAGATGATTATTGTTCCTGATAAAACATTATTTCTATTTTTTAACGCTGTATAAGTGGAGCACTAATTAGAATTAAAGTAACCTTGAAAATGTTTAGCATATGATATAAATATATAGCGATGTCGTGCAACTAATATAGTAATTAAGAATATTACGATTATAATAAGGTTGAAGTAACCTTGAGAAAAACTAAAGGTATAAATACAATATAGTTTTAATAATGCATGATTTTATTAGAAGCAATAGCATTGGAAAGCAGGCTTCATTGGTGTAATTATTTTAGTTTTTCTGTATTTCTTCTTATTGCAATGTTACGTACGAAAGGTATGTATAGTTCTTGTTGCACGCAGCTTGCAGTTATAATTAAAAGCATCGTTAAGGTGACGTAACGTTCTATAACATTTAAACTATTCTTGCGTTGTGATTTTTGCAATTAAACCTAATTACGTCTCGTTCTTTAATGTCCAATGGATATTGTTTGATTTGTGGTTAAGCACGAGGTTTCGACTTGACAATACTAAATCCAAAGCATCTTGCAATTAAGTTTCGTTAAATCAAACGAATTTATTTGTAGGTCTCCTACAACTAACTATTGTAGTTAGCTTCACAGATCTCTTTTACTGTGTGGATTTCCGTAACTTTTAGCTTATTAATTTCAACATTATTGTGGTGTTACGAAATCCCCAGAAGAGGTCAATGTAAACAAATCATAAAAACTTGCGGTTCGTCTGTTCATTTCCATTTCTGATGTTTAGCTCACATTCAAATCAACCGATTGCTTATAATGTTAAATAGAGTTGCCTATGATCGAATTGTAAGGAAAGTTGAACTTATGAGGTATTAGATCACTCCGATGTTTTATTAATTATTGTCATAGTTTATGCTGTACCGATTTGTTAGAATATTTAAAATTTATTTAGATTTCTCGAGTTTAGGCAAGAAAGTATGTGTTAGTGTGTAGTTGTGGGTTAGGAAGATTTAAGAAGGTAGCGATTTGTTTTCCCACTTGGAAACTTGATGCCAATTCTCTTTTTCTTTTGACACTTTAAGAAGTAGGAGGAACACTGTACATCTTGTGGACGCAGATAACTCCACAGAAGTTCTCTCTTAGTGTACTGTTGCGAGCTACTTTGTAAGATGTAAGATTTCCAATATTCATTTGTTTCAATACATTACACGTATAGTCGCTTACTATATCCACAATTAATGCCAGCTTAAATATGACATGACCAATAATGTAATTTCTAACCTGCCTTTCTGATAAGATATAATATATATCTATATATATATATATATATATATATATATATATATATATAAGACTTAATAGTATTAATACTGCGTCCATATGGAAGACGTTTTATATTCCGCTGATGATTCCCCAAATGAGCTAATATAATCTTCGAAAAAGAGTTTTCCTATGTTCACGCCATCCTATAAGACGTCCATGCCATTCTGTAAAACGTTCACACCATTCTATAAATGATTTGTATATAGATTCGTGGGCTTTCCTGGATTCTGAAGACAGAAGATTCTCGGTTGTTGTTTGGGCTGTTAGGAGTATTTCAGGAGGCGAACAATTTTCTTTATCACTGCTAATATGTAATTTAGCTCACATCTATGAGGTTTAGAAGAGATGGAAGCTAAGCTTAGGTAGCACTGCAGATCACAAATGTATGGAAGGCAGGCATCCAGCTTTCTGCACTTTTTATAAGAATAAATACAAACATGAAAACAAAAAAAGCTCTATTACATCATTTCATCGTGCTTCTTCCAGTCATTTCTGTCTTTAGTAGAGTATAGAAAAATATAAAAAGAAAGAGGCAGACATGGATGTTTCTGATTAATGATTTAATCCCAAAAACAAAGCAAAACTTTAAATTTCTCTCCAACAATGAAGTGTTTAGAACAATGTGGAATTATTACACTTACAACGCGTAGTTGTTGAGGGGAATAACTATCCTGCAATCAATCAAATATTGCTTCTCATATATAGCGTGTCCGTCTGGTAAGTTGGCGAAACACAATTCGCTTCTTCGGCAATCTAAGGACAAGCTTTCCAGTATGGATTATACAGAGACATGTCTGGAGAACATAAAATTATATTCAAGTATTTACGATGTCCAGTTTCTGCAGCACACAAGTTTAAATTTTTAAATAGGACATGCCTGCATATTATTACAGTTTTGGATGACAATTTCGCCCAGCCCAGAAGAAGCTGCATGAAATTGAGAGCGAAACGTCCGCATTCTCATGCAATTACGATGCGGTTCCAACCCGGAAACCCGAATTAACGTTATATTGCGCCTGATGACTAAATCGAAGTCAAAATAATTTTATTCCGTTTATTGCTATAAAAGCATAGGTATTTACAGGTATTATGTGATGACAACCAAATCTGATTTAATATATATACACATACAACAGAGAAAGAATATTTCAAAGATACACATATCGTATGGTAGGCGGTACCTTCCTAGGTCTATTAAATCAGTCTCGGTTGTCAACCTGTATATAGCTTGAGGAATCAGAGGAAGTACGTTTACAATTTTAAATAGAGTAATTAATGAAACATACTATACTTGATGACCAATTCAACGAAGACAACCCAGATGACCAATGAATAATAAATTCTTTCGGATTACAGCAACTGCATATCCTCTACTAAAATAAATATATTGTGTGAAAAAGCAACAGCACCAAGTAGAAATTTATTTCATTACACGATTAGTGTAGATACCTATAGAAAAAGGTCTGCTCCCATCGATACTCGACAACCTGTGCAGTGTATACTTGTCAAAAAATCAGCTATAGACTTTTCATTATCTACAGCATCCAATATCGTATGCAATTTGAAAAAAAAATAAAGTTTATGTCGTTATTTTTTTTTCCTTCCAAATGAATACAAAATCTTTACAAACATTTATGTAATTACTTCACAACTTTTATATATCAGCAATTAATTAGTAACAACGAGTACAGCATTAAAAGTTGCGGTTTATATTTAAAAAACTGATTAAATAAAAAGTATAAATAAATGAAGGAGACACAGCGAAACACAAAAGGTATCGGCACACACACCGTGCCACACAAAATATTTCATAGATTTGGAGATTCATGGATTTGCATTGTTAACCTTACGACCGGATGGTACGAATTAATTAAATATTTATATGGTGCTGAGCGTGCTGAAATCTGTTTGTGTGTACTACCTAACAGAGTGCTACAATTATGGAAAATTAACTATGAATCGAATTCGATGAATGACCAAACACAAACAAAATAAAAGTATTGCTCTAAGAATGAAAGTCGACCAACGCTACTAATTTAAAAAAAGGACACGTAGAGTAAGGTCGTAAAATGTTCACCTTTTACACTTTAACTGAAAAAATTTCACGGTATGCAGCAATAAAGGTTTTGGTAGTTTTTCTTGTTATGCAAAGTTAATTAGGGAAGATCTCCTGTGACGGTAGGTTGATCCAAAGTGATTGCTGCCAGGCAATTACCAAACTGTCAAATTTAATTCAAAAAGCCTAAATTATAGAGCTTTGTAAGAATAGACTTTTATTACTACCTTCCTTAATTGTTATTACACTCTGCACTTTTCGTATTTTTGTTTCGTTTCTCTTATTTTGCTAACTGTTATTTCTGTACTTTACCCAACTTTATTACAACTCATTAATTATGATATGCTTGTTCAAGTTTGTTAGTTTCTAATAGAAAATGTGCTTATTTTTAGTTTTTTTATATTGTTGGCCTACATATGGATCATACCAAACAAACTTCAAGCAATTTTAATATTTGGTGAACTTCGCAAAAATTACCACAATGAACACAGTCGGGAATATTTATTATAAAACCTATAGAGCTAATTGCTTGGGCAGAAGATAATAAGATTTAAAGTATTAGACAATTTGTTGTGCAAGCCATGGCAAATAAAGTAATAATTGTTAGTAGATTTACATCATGTTAAATTTCGCATGGTTTGTGCTAAAACCAAAATAACAACATAGAAAGCTAGAAAAACAAATATATTGTCTACAAATTAATTCTAACAAAGTAAGATAAAGTGAAGAAATAGGCAATACCATGAACAACGAACGAGGGCAAGAAAAGATATGATAACAGGAAATAATAAGAATAATTTACGTTTTTAAAATTGAGATTTAACAGTTCAGCAATTGTCATAATTCAATTTTCATAACAACAAAAATTAACAAAACCTCTACTATTGTATATCGTAATACTTCTTAACCTAAAGTAACAGGTAAACTTGAAACTTTAAGTTTGTGTAATATCTATGTCGCCTGTTGCTTCTAATTTATTTCTAGTTTGTATTGGAGACAATACGAGTATAAAGAGATTTATGCTCGTAAATAAGTTCTTGTGTTCGATTTCGTTAACAACCTTCCCTGTCGATCAACATACCTATACCGTTCTTTTATGCATTTATTGACCGTCTACGTTAACATAAAACCATAAAGCTACCTCTAAAGCTAACTTTGCGTTATTTGTTAAAACATGTATGTAAGATTTATCTATTAACTTTAATAAGAATTCTAACTTATAAAATTACCTTATTCAATTTAGTCATCGTTATGTTCCTTTAATTAATTTGATGTTACAGCCACATAATTAACTTGAACATAAAATTAATTAATAGTAACCACATCTATTATAGTGAAATTAATTTTCGTTAAAATTGTTTATCGTAAACCTCAGATTGCTAAAAAATAAGACAAGCTCAAGTAAGAGATATGTATGTGGAAATTTTTGATTCTTGTGTGGTTAGAAAATTTACATACTTGCATATTTCTTGAGGCAATAATAAGACCAGGTATAACGATATAAAAATTTCGCATTTGTTGAAATGTTTTAGCATAGGAATTGTAGTTAAATAAAATCTTTATAATAAAATATCAGAATATACGTACAAGAAATAAAATTGTTTTTTTTTTTAATTTGGAATGTTAGATATTTACATAAGTAGATACTTTGACATTCACTTGTGTGTTGAAGAATAAAATATTGTATAACTTAATGTTGTTATTACACTGGAATATGGTTGATCTATGGTTTAATATAAATGCTTGTAATATCAAGCTAAATACGTGTCGCAATGCTTTGTGTTGGTCCGATTCGTAAAGTTTATTGGCCAAGGTAAAGCGATAGTAGTTCCAATTATTTTAGTTGCATTTGTAATGTCTTAAAAACATGCGGATATACGCATGTATATAGAAAATAATAATATCCTCAAATACAAGTCTGACTTATTTTAGACAATTCCTAAGCAATGGACAAGGTTTACAGGATAAGGTTTTGAAGTCTTCAGCCCTCTTTACATAGCTCTATTCATGACTATTGTGGTCGGTGTTATTACAGGGTTGTATTCAGTTTTTTTAAGGTTCTTAAATTTCCTCGATTGCTATAATAATTGTCACGACGAAACACATGTCAAATGGATAGAAATAAATGTTATTTTCGAACGTTGATGTATAATCTGGAGGTACACATTATAACGTATTTCGAAACCACAAATACTCATAACGTCAAATTTATTTTTGAAAAACACAGCACATTTTTTATTCTCCTTGCATCTATTTGAATTTTTGTCTGTGTTGACGAATAAAGTCAATATTTAAATTTCAATGGAATTTGCATAATTTACATGCGTTGGCCTGCGGTACATAGCATGCTTTAAAACTACATACAATGAATTTTACTATTTTAAAATTGCTTTGTTTTCTTTGAAGATTAACATTAAACACCAGTACTGTTCTATAATATCCTATATTTAACATATCGATACTGCGATTTTTAGATTATATTCAGAAGCTACACACGTTCTACCAATATACTTATTACTGTAATTATTTATTACTTATTTCTTTTTAATAAGGAAGTACCACGAAATTGTAGATGTGGATGGCATCTTTTCCTTCAAACAATAATCGTTAGCGGGATGGTTTACAGCATTCATGAATCTAGAAGGCCTAGAGAAAGTTAGATAATATCGTTAAGCTGCCACTAAACCAGACACATTTTTTTTGTCGTTCCTCTACACCAGCTTCGTATTTATAGGTTGAATATGACTTCCTAGTCTACTACGCGTTTAATAAACAAATGTGCTCAACAAATTTTAAATTGAGCTAAATTATTATTTTTGTTTTTGGGAACTTCTCAAATACGGTTTTATTAAGTTTATTTTTGAAAACGAAATATTACTATCTGTAAGACCTTTAGAAGCTTATAATTTTACCCACCGTGTATGGGTAGGTGCATAAGAGTACCATGCACGAAAGCGCTAGAAGGGCTTGGCACGGTCCTGTCGGCTACTTTCAGTTTTTACAAAAAGTATAAAACTATAGATATCGCATTATTCCTTTGTACTGTATATGTATGTACTGATATGTTAACTGAAAAAAAAGGGATAAGAATGAATTAAATACTATGGCGCGTCATCAAAGAATGAAATGTTTTTAATCAATAATGAGTGTAATGGGTTATCAAAGAATAACATTAGTCAGTAGAAAACCAGAGCTATTCCCCTGTAGTGAAAAAAATACATATTGTAACAGTGGATCATTCATAGCACATAGGTCTTTCATATTGTGTGTTAAGTTCTTGAAAATTACAATAATTTCAAGTAAATTCTTACAGTTTGATGTTGATCCACATTTCTTTGAAAATTTCTGATCTACAACACCAACTGATAACCATGTACGGTAACCGCGTCAAAGTAATGGAAATAACGCGAAAATGTCCTGTTTTTGTTTATGATAGTTCTTTTTATTACTTAAAAAGGGTGGTTAGCAAGTGTTTGGTGAAAATGTGTTTCCAACAAAGGCAAACAAGGTATGTGCAAATTGCTTTTCGAGAAACTAAGTAGCTATTTATGCGTAACTGAAATAGATAAACACTATTATAAGGTTTCTATGCTTATTGCGGTTTGTTATAATGCGCGTGATTATACTTATAAAAAGATTTATATTTCATACCGTTACAGAATTTCCCAAACGGGTTTGACGTCAACGAACGCAGGTAAAGTTTACTGTCATTTACATAAGTAAATAGAACTAAATTTTGCAGACGCTTTTCAACTAGAAGAGGTAGATGCTGGGAATCACCATCTTACTATGGTTTAATTTCTTCACTGCCACATTAAGGTATATTCATTTCTTTTCAGCTGAATGAATGTTTAAAATTTACCTCTAATTGTGGTTTGGAAAAACCGTATCTTCACAAAAATATTGATTATATATTTACAGTACATGTAAATGTACGCATAGCAACTTTTATGATGTTTTCAATATGATATCGAAATATACGATAAACTTTCAAAGCAAGACAGTTCCATTTATCTGTCCGTAATTCTTACAGTAGACGTAATAGTAATGTTTTCATGCGAGTCATAACGTTTCTTTGGTAAAGCATAATTCTAATAATTGTTATCTAACTGGGGTTTCCTCTTGACCCAAGGATTTCGACTGAAGTTAAGTAAAAGTAAACAAAATAATGAGGCAAGTGATAATATTGTCTTTACTGTCAAACAGTATCATATTACTCTCAGTAATTTGTTATTGTTTAATATTTTCGCGGCTAACAAAATATCTTCAATGCACGTGAATTATTTCAATATGCAATCATGTAATTAATTTTTATTTATTAATTTTTATTGTTACACGATAAAACAACTTTTTCAAAAATATAATTTAAAGCAAGGATTAGAAACATAAACCTACTGTCTGTAGTTCACCATCTGATGGATAATATACATTCTTGTTGGGTTAGATATACAGCTATAGCAGATGAAGAAGCTTGCCTTTGCATAGTATTGCTTATGAACGAGTGATGTATTATGTCGATTTTTATTCTGTGCTGACCTGTAGCCGTATGATATTTTGTTCATGTAACAATGTTAGCCGCTTTGAAAAAGAAATAGATTTCGGCGGAAAAATCTAGTAACTGTGAATTGAAGTCAGACCAGAAGTGGGACGCTGACCACACAACGTAGTATATTCATATAACGTAATGCAGTTGACGTTATATGAATTTACTACGTTCTGGGTGTATACGAGTCGTGCAAAAATTCTGCCAAACTTGTATACCATATTCGGATAGGGCAATACTACTAATTCAAAAAAAAAATAAATAGAAACAACAAAAGGATTTATTAGAATCGGAAATCTGCTGAAATGCGATAACTTACGGATTTGTCATTTGTACATTGTGGATTTCCAGTTTTGATCGATACGTTTTACACGTGCCAGTGGTGCGCCTACTCTGGATGTAAAAGCCAATTTATGCAATATCGTAACGGTTATAAATATTCATGATATTTGTAATAACTATTGCAACATAGGTACAACATAACATAACACGTTTTTAAATAAAAATCGAAGGTCTAGTTCCTGTTTTTAATCAATTCCAGGTTTTCTAATTTAATATTATACCCGGTTTCGATTATGTGTTATCATACACTTGACGATTCTATGCTACCATATCTATAAGTCTGACATGCTTCTTGAATTTGGTACCTATCGCTTGTTTGCCCAATACAGGCCTTATCATAATCACTACATGCAATTTTGCAAATTCCCGACCTTTTCTTTTTTCTTCATGTCTATTTCAACTGCATCAACAATTTGATATCATCAGAAGCTTATAAAGATCAATCTCAAATTCCACAGTTCCAAAAATGTCTACCAAAAACCCACAAACCAGGTAAATCTACGAGATGAATAGTTTCAGGCATAGATTCACCTACGTACAAATTCTCCAAATAGCTAGTAAACGAATACACTTATCTACAAAGTACATAGCCTAGAAGTAGACAATTAAAAGTAGATTTTGTAAATAAGGTAAATTATAACGAATTAGAAAATGGGGAAATATTGGTATCGTTTGATGTTTATTCACACATCCCCAACTCCCCGATTCCAGAAACCATAGAGTATTTGGTTAAGTTCCTAAAACTCTCAAGTAGAGACCAAATACTACCAACAATTAGAAGGTACGGTAATAGGCAACTCTATATCCATTTTCATAGCTAACTTGTTCATGAGTAAATTTGAAACATGTATGAAAAACGACGCGGCATATTAGCCTAGAATTGATACTAGGAAAAGTACTATTTCGGATTTCCTAGCGGCAATTAAATCAAAATTCGAAAGTATTAAATACACAGGAGTTCAGTAATTATAAACAACAAAAAGCTGAAAATAGACAACTATAGAATGGAAACAAACACCAGTAGATACATTATGACCGATTCTAACCACTGCGAGCAACGCAAAATGGCCGCGAATTAATTAATAGATTAGTCAAATTCTCTTTAAGTATAGATACAATATAGAACTTAAATTTATAAAAAAAGTAGCTATTTACAATGGCTACTCTTCTATATTAGGTCGGATGCTTAAGAAAGTCCAACATAGGCATTGTGTGAGAAATTCCACGACTTTAATCCTGGCAGAAGCTAGCGGTAGGAGATTTATGAAACTTTCCTTTCAAGTATCTATGTACACTTAAAAGCCTTCTTGGCAATACAAACGATAAACCGGACACGAAGGAAAGGTCGGGAATTTGTAAAATTGAGTGTAGTGACTGCGACAAAGCCTATAATGATCAACCGAAAAAAATGATAAACACCAGATTCAAGGAGCATATTCGACCTTATAGATATGGTAGAATAGAATCCTCAAGTTTATTATAACACATAATTGAAACCGGGCATAATATTAAATTAGAAAACGCGAAATTGATGAATAACGTGGAAATTAGACACTTATGAAGCTATTTACATAAAAAACAACACCAATTTGATGAATACAGAGAACGGGCCGTTGGCTTTCTCAGTTCTGTTTGATTTCGTTTCGTGCTGCAATGACAAGAGACTATTTCGTCTATTTTTCTGTATTTTTTGCATACCTTAGTTTTAGAGTTTGTAGTCGATAAAAGCAGGTATTTGTAAATAACATTTTTCTCGAGAGTAGGGGTATGTTAGAGTTAGTTTTTTCTCGCATCATTTGGTCTACTTTCGTGTTGTTCGCTATACTAGCTCAGTATATAATACACTCCAACTTCGCTGCGAACGCACAAATTACTCCAGACGTAACTTTCTTCAACATTACCTAACCTAGCTAGCTTTTTTTTGACACCAGAGAATGCCGATGTTTCCTTAACGATTATCATAAACTTCTTTCGCACATGTAATGCTTTATAGCGATGATTAAAATTTTACTTGATTAAGTATTTCTTAAAGTTGATTGTATGGATTTAATTTAATTCAAGTTATTTGGTTCTCGAAGGAACTGGTATTTCCAAAATTTGAGAGAGAAATGTCAACATCTGCTTAAAGGGAGGGCCATTCTCCTCACTTTGGCAGCGGAGCTGTAAAATGCTTCGATTCTCTCATATATTTTCGTTGCACATTGCGTACATTGTTTATGTAACGGAAATACACGAGGAAATCGAAGCGCTGTAATAGGCCTCCTATTTACGGTACCACCAGCTGCCACTGATTAATAATAATTAAATATCCACCACTCTTACATAAAAATCATAGTGAGTTTTTGAATCTTATCGAATATTTACGGAATACGTAATATTATTGCGTTTGATATAAAATGTTGTTAATACGTAGCTTCAGATTACCATAGTGATAATAGCTAGTTTTTCACAAAAACTAACAAAATGAAATCTGATGATCTGAGGCCTCCATAATCAGAAGAAATAACTACGTTAGTTTTGTTGTTTACGAAGCCTATGATAAGTAATTTCAAATATACTTGGTCGTAACTCGAATACCAGGTAGGTTATTTTTTATTAGATACGTTTTGGAAAACTGTATTTTATAAATTAGTCCATTCCTTGAAATATCGTTATGCGTAACATCGCTGGATTTTCAAGGGCGTGTTCATTGAATGGTGCCTGTTTTTATGCAAACAATTAGTACCCCTTTGTCTTACTAGCTATTAATATGAACGCGAATATATAAATTATTCTTATTTATTCACTGTTAACGCACAATTCTATCGTAAACCTACATAAGTACGTTTATTTATTCGGTCATTATTAAATCAGCTGTTCTATTTATAAGCAATAATTTGTATACCAACAGAACCTTCAAGGATATCTTAATTGGCATGAATACTATTAAGTCAAAACAACAATCATCAATAGATTTATAATGTTAATTATTTTATTCCTAATATTATAGACATCACTGTTGTTTTTTTAAATGACAAGCCTTATTTTCTCTCAGATATTCTGATTCTCTTTGTTTTTCGCTTGACATTTACTCATTTACGTTGCGGCGTTTTAAAATTATTTAATTTTTTCACTCTGTGATGTTTCTTAATTGGACAATAACAATCACACTTCATTTGGCCTCTTACCAATGTAAAACTTTTGAACATAAATTACTTATATGGCATGCTATTTAATTTTTTCTTTTTGGACTATATTTGAACCACCCTGTATTAATATCACAAGATGTACTTGGAGGCATGTTTCCTATTCTAGAATTTCATCCGAGAAAAAAAAAATTCTTTCTATTCAAATAACTATCATATTCGCTGCGCAACAAAATCTGGGATACCCGGTATATAAATGCCGAAGGAATCAAAAATTAAATTAATGAGAATTAATTATAATCTAAAAATACAAATTAATCTTTGAGAAGTCGTTGCTTATATTATAGGAACATTTGTAGCATTGATATCAGGGATTCCATCTCTAAAAGCAGAAAACAGTGCTTGCTATTAAATATCAATCAGATATCAGGCAAAATTTAATGTGGTTTGACGTCTACAAGACAGGTTTTTCTCGATGAAATTGCTTCAACGAAGCTTATTTCTGTAGTAATTTGCCATCTAATACATTATCGTGGGTTTTACAGAAACGATTGAGTGTTTATGTGTATTAATCTAGACAAGAATAGATACTTGTTAATTAAAACCCATAAAGATAAAGTATGTACTGCCTGCGTAGGCAACATATTCCTACGTCAGCTTATATTTGCTGGTGTATGACCTTTATCATTTAAAATTGGTCCTTGTGATATACAATAATCTGAGTTTTTCTGATCCCTTAATGTAGTTTTCAGTCTCTGTTTGTAACACAAAAATTTAGTTTGCATTTTATGCATAACTCTGATAAATTTAAGTATGCACACCATTTTAGTCAGTGTATGCGAATGCAGCCTTCTACTGTGTATTATACAGAACTCATCTATTTATTATTTAATTAACCCTTTACTGCATAAGATAGAACAGAATGTTTAAAAAAAAAACCTTTCATTGAAGGTATTAAATAGAACATTTTTTTTCCTTTTGACAAGCCCTCTTAATTTTAGTAAAATGTTGCAAGGATGGCTATACCGAAACATATTTTTTAGCTAGTTATCTCGGTTTAAGAGGATATAATTTAAGCTTAAAGTTAAGAAAACATTTTTGCTATATTTCAAGAACAAAAAGAGATATCAAATTCATTTGGAAAAAGGAATATTTCCTGTTACTAGCACTGCTAGTGCATCCATGGAGTCGTTATCGGATTTTATGTTTTCGCCCTTATTCACAGATATTGTCAATTTAATTTCCTTTTCGTATAATTAAACTACATAAAAAATAAAAGTTACCTGTTTTTGGATTATTTTCTGGATGAGCATTTTAGAGGAGTTATATGCACACGAAACCTATTTTTCTGCATATGTTTAAAATAAATTTTATATTCCATTGTATTTTAATATAATGCGATATACACAAATTAATATGAAATATACTACTTCTTCGAATTGAAATCAAAGAAATTTTATCAAAAACTATTGATTGCAATTTATGCGTTGATATGAGTAGTAGACTATTACGCATAAAAAGATAATTTCTAATCACGGTTTTATCTACAACAGTGCACATTGGAAATTTTTCAAAACTTCAAATAAAAGGGTAAATAATTTTTTATTAAATTTCTTTTTACCTCAGTGTCGGATAAAAATAGAAAGATATTTTTGCTGTATGTAAATGTTTTATTGTAATTATATCGTCGTCTTTGATTCAATTATTATTGAACACTTGGACGTACTCATTACGTGTCCAATATGGTGTTTTTTTTTGTGTATTAAGCACACAACATGTTATCTATATTAACTGGTTTAAAGAATAAGCAATATCATGGTATCCTTTCATAAAATGGTGCTTAAAAAGCTCTCGTACTTAGTCTGTTTGACGTAACTAACGATTCAGGTTACGAAACTGAAGAATTTATTACCTTCGACTTCGATTCACAAACTGATTTTCCTGAGCCGCAGCTTGTGGGTGACAGAGTATGAATAACAAATTCCTTAGGTTCTTCTCGGTCAGTTATCCCATTATTTCTGTATTTCATTCTTCCGTAGGTTCTGTCGTCTGTAGTTCTTTTGAGGGCATCTAGCCAAACTGATTTTGTGTTTTCAATTGTAAAATCACTTTTTTCAACATGTCGAGTATAATAACGCTCAGGTATGCACTAGATATGTCATGTCTAATTGAAAATACAAGGATAGGGTCGGAGATGCTGGACTTTATGTCATCATATGTTTCTGTAAGTTGTTTTATTTCATACACCGGTGCAGATTTATTTCTACACAATTATAAGCAGTGATAACAGCGTCTTAGAACTCAGGATAATAATATGCGGAATAATTCTGCAATTATACGAAATCTATATTCATTAATTAAATTTTCAGCGGCATAATATCGAATGCAGGTTAACTTATAAGTTTCTGGGCTCTGTAATTGATTACAACTTAAACTGAGTTTCGCATGTAGATATAACGTGTTTCAGATTGAACTCTGCGTATTTTGTCATCTACAACTTAAAATATAACAATTGTTTAGATAGAAAGTCTCTCTTAACTACTCATCAGCTTACTCTATTACTAGTTACAATATTTTTGTTTGGGTACTGTCTGTGGAGTGGAAACGGGTTTCTATAATCCAAAAACGCATAATTGGGATTGTATTTGATATCAATCAACATCCATTCTCTCGAGAAATCTTTAAACCTTGAGGAATTCTTGCATATTTACTGGCGACGATTCATATCTTGACTTGACCAACTGAAGTAATCATCTAATAAATAAAAATAATTAACAATAAAATACAAACAACATATAATTCATATATTGAAATAAACTTTCTGTTGATGTATATCATATACAACTTTTTTAGAAAACTCGCTGAAATTGAATATTCACAACAGGCTTATTATGTTCTCGCCTAGGTTCGTCAATTACTTTTCCTTTTCGAACATTGGAAGAAATCCTAGTGATAACAGTAATAGCTATTCCCAATGCTATAGATTCTTGTTGTAAAGAATTTAACATAATTAATTACGTACTTACAAAAATGAAAAAAAAAGTATATTACCCCTAAAACAGCATTTAAAATCTTTGAAAATTGTAACACAAGATACAATTGGCGATTTCTATCGACGGCAAAACACTTTGGACATATTGACTTATATATTAAATTTATGAAAACAACTGCTTTAGCACGATACAAGAGCTGCAAAAACTAATCAAACGCAGACCATTAATAACCTAAATGACAAATGTAAACCAGTGTAAATAAAACACACAGCCAAAATTATTTTCAGTGCAACCAACGCAATTTATAATTTACTGTTAACATTCCTACGCATTTGTGTCTATAGTTAGTTTTGTTGTGTTATAGTATTTGTTCTGAAAGTTCCGTTAGCCGCCGGTTGACATCAAAATGGTATACAAAAATATTATATTAACGATCATCTGTTAATTACAATAATGCGGTCTTACGGTTTTAGCACAATTATGATTTCTACTTTTATTAGTATTTCGTTTTTTCCAAAAAATGTTGCTTTGCTGACGATAATTCTTTCTATCACTTTTAGGCGGTCATAATGTGTTACTTAATCGATCTACAATTTTCGTGTTGTTCAGGTTTATTCGCATTCGTTTTAATTAATTGTCTAGAATTTCAAGATAGTACGTTGCTCTCGCTGCCCTGTCTATCAACATCGAATCTAGTAATTTAGCCTCCCCAGAAAGCAAGTTGAGCAATCTATAAAACAGGTTTTTGTCGTTGTTAAAGTCTGTTTCGATGTAATTTACTAGGTTCTATTTGTGTTAGTCAAAAGGCAAATAAAGTGTTTAATGTTTAATACGAATTAAGGAGAAAATGAGTACTCTATGATTCTATTTATCTATATACCTATTTCTAATTTGAATTTCGACACCTGCTTTAATCGAGTTTTATTTAGATTCATTTTGTTTTAAAATTATACATTAACCTACATAGAAGCAAAATTTGTAATTATACTCTGAAAGAGAATGCAAAATAGGTACATAACCCACTCAAACTCTAATTTACATATATTCATTTTCAAGTTTTCTGTATAAAGTGTTGATTAATAATTAAGAGTTGATAGTTTTGACTTAGGCTACTGTAAAATTACAGCAATCTCTTCATACTTTCATTAATCAGAGTTAATATATTTCCAAGTATGTATAATATGTGAACATATAGTAATTGCATAAATGTGTTTTTAACACTTTAACTAGTACCAAGAAATACTCTCGTCCGTTACACATTCACTTTAGCCTCAAGATACCTATTCATGCAATCCATCATTTTTTATTAACATTTATCAGCCTTCAGCGTTCGCTGTTGGAAGTTCATCATTATGTTTTTATATTTCATTAGTATCTAGCCTGTAAATTGTTTATAATTAGTAATTATTCGATAATGGAATTTATCTAAACATGTAAAATCATTTCCTTCTGTACAATACTTATAATTTTACTAAATCGTGAATGTTTGTAATAACAAATTATTTTTTTTTCTAAAAATGTTGCCTAATGTAAATATCAATTACACAATGCATTTTTTCGCATTAGCTCCGCAAATGAGATTTAAGATTCACAGGAATTGCATGAGTGGCTATTTACAATTATCAAGACATGTTCAATCTAGTCCAAAGATAGATTTTAAGTAGCAGTACTAATTTTTAATCATTCTCAAAAACAACAAAGATAAAACATATTTTACTTCTTGGGCATAAATTTACTGATTTCGGAATTATTAGAAAAAAAATCATAAAATTAAAAGTTGGCTTGGTTTCTTTTATACAAAAAACTACCTAGGATTAATTCAAAATATGATTTATACTGTTCTTATTCCATACCATCCTCTTGCATCGCTTGCAGCTCGAATTGTTCTAGTCAAGATCCGCCTATAATCTATAAGACTGACGGCTCAAGCTGTCTAGGTTTTTATCTGTCTACATCGCTGACCTTGGTAGACTTTTCTAATCACATTCACATCCCAGACGTGCTGGAGCTGTCCTAGATGGATATTCCCTGCCTACACTGATGACGGCTAAAGCTATTCTGAGTAGACTTTTCCGATATCACACACATTGCTGACGGTTTGAGCTGTCCTTCGTGGATATTCCCTGTCTACAGTACTAACGGCTTGACCTGCCTTTGGTAGGCATCTCCGATGACCAATACTCCGCTAGAGAACGTTCTATTAATATTCGTCGGTTACCTTCGTTGTATATTCTTTACTGTCCGTGAATACTTGCAAATTTTACTGACCGTTATTTCTTTTCTTCTACGTAGACATATCGCGAATTATTTGTTTTATTTTAATGACTTGAATTTGTCTTGATGGATTTTATTTCATTATTTTGTGAATAAAACTAATTATTGTTATTCACCTGTTTAATACAACTGTGGGGTGTGGTTGCCAATCGACTAATTTGACATATTAATTTTTACGCATTTTATAAATGTTGTAAAGCCATCAAAGCTGTTGCGTTGCAATCGTTATTGCTGAACCCCAGCATATTAATTCACAATCATGATCTGTTATTATTTTAAATAAACCAGTATATCTTGCGAATTCACTTATTTTTTATTAGAAAATGGACTAATTTTATTAATTTAAATTATTAAATTAAAATGTTTAAATCGGAGCTCACATCTGTAAAAATGTTTATATAAAAGTTAAATTGTTGGTAGAGAGTTGGTATATTCTAAATTTTTATTTAACTTATATTCAAGAATGCTATACGAAGGATCTATAATAAATGTAGCACTCTATTTGAAATAAGGAAATTGATACCTAATAGAGTGTCATGATACCGAAAATATTATTACAAAATAAATCTTTATTCATAATACCGTTCAATTTCAAGAAGATTGTTTGAAATAGTTTTGATTACTTTCAAAGGTACTATCGTCGTGAATGAGTCTGTATGTTCTACTTATACTAAAGTAGTAGGAGTATACTGTGTTAGATTATTGACATTCATGCATTGTTTTATTTTCAATAAGAGTGTAAGTCTGATATTGTTTACTGAATGTTGTAAGATTGTAAATAATTAGAGAGTTTGATCGCGAAACAATAAATGAAACTAGAGTAGTCTACGCGGTAGCAGCAACATTAAAAGTCAATACGATAAGTTGTGAATGTTTAATAATTAAATCGAAAACTAGTTTTCTTACAGATAGCTACAATTTACATACGTAAACTAAATTTGAAAATGTCACGGTTGCCTGTATTAACTCCAAGATTTACTTCACTTGTGTTGTTATTATTAGTTCGAATTTATTAAAAGTAGGAAAAGTAAAAAATACTAGGTACAAACTTTAAATTAGCGAAATCAGATCATGTGGGCGAATGAATTCGCCTCTAATTATAGTTACGAAGGTCTAATGAATAGTTGACTTTCGCGATATAAGTACCTGCTGGTATATCTGGCATAAAATATATATTAAAACATTAGAAGCTGCTGCTTATTACTTATTATCAATGTTTTAAGATAGATTTAATGATTTATGAGACAAACTGCAATAGCGTGCTGAATATTATTATTAGATGAAGCTTTCTGAAGGTCAAGTCAGCAACCTTGTTGACAAATTCACTCGGCTGTTCGAAAGTAATAAAGGCCTCTTGAAATGTGTATGCTAGAAGAACAACGTTCAGTGATCAGATCTTTGTTATCCAACGGCGAGAAACCGACCAAAATTTATTCGAAACTATTGAAATAGTCTAGTGAAAAGCGTTTAAGTCGCGCAAACGTGCACTACCGTTCGCAGAAGTTTGGCCAAGGGGGCAAGCTTTACAATACCTTAATATAAGTTTTGTATATTATTCCATTATTACATGCGACGATTTGATTTGTCTTAAATACACTCGCAACTTAAATAACGAAAGTATACGGAATACCCAATCTGAGTTATTATAATCTATTTATTACTCACGTCTTCTAGACAGGATCAAGCAGTTCTTACGGCATTCCCTCTCTCTTAGAGGCTCGGTCCTAGCATGTTTTAAGGCAATTTTCGTTTTTGTTTGAATATTATTGTGATTATTCGAAATGCCCTGTGGTAATAAATCAATAGCTATCGATGAACGATCCAGCGTAATAACTTTGCATGAAAAAGGTTATTCCAGCAGAAAAATCCCAGAAAAATTAAATCTAGCCGTATTGACAATAAAATATACCATGCGCCGATTTGAACAAGCAGGTCATTTGAAAGAGATCCATCGCGAATAACCATTCCAGCAGATGATTCTCTACTAGTATTAATGAGTAAAAAAATCGCACCAGAAATTTCAGATACCACTGTCAAACGCCAGCTAGCGAAAGGAAATTTACACGGTCGCTTGGCAACTTGTAAGCCATTATTATGCTGGTTTAACCGATTTAAACGGCTGCAGTGGCCCCGAGAACATAAGAACTGGACGCTAAACTAGTGGAAAAATGTTTTATGAACCAACGAATCAATATTTAAAGTGCTTGGTCTAAGCAGAAGGGTCCGCTAAAGAGAAAACGCTCCCCCAATGCAGTACACCGACAATAAAACGCGTAGGCAATGCAGTTACAGTTCAGTTACTCTGGAACTGGAACATTACACTGAATCGGATTATCGGCGAAAATTTCACTTTTACGTACGACAATGATCTAAAGCATACAGGCCGAATATACACACAGTATCTGTATGAGCAAAAAGAAGCGAATATTTTACAAATTATGACATGGCCACTGCAGAGTCCCGATCTCAACACTGTTGCGCTACTATGAGATGAGGTCGTTAGAAGGGTCTCTATTGTTGGTTCTACTTCCAAGGAACAACTCTGGAATATTCTCCAACAAGAATGGATGAACATCCCAGGCGATGCACTAAGAAAATTGATCATGTAGATTTGTTGATAAGAAAAATACTTAAGAATTTCCTTAATAACGAATAACAAAAAAAAAAAAATTGCGTTAGATTTTAATAGTTGTTATCCTTTAAAGTAATAACGACGCCTAAGTGATGGAATAGAGAAGTGTCTAAATGTTAGCGGAAATTACGTTGAAAAGTAGTATAACTTTCGTTATCATTGAATAAAACGCTTTTCTGCTGTCATTTGTCTCGTTATTCTTTATTACTGAATGGTCTCTCGTACTTATATAAACCTCTTTAGTCAGAATAGCCGTTACTACCACATAGTAACGGATATTCCTCCCGAAAAGCCCAGAGTAGAATTCAATTTAATACCAAGTTTCACGAAAGTTTTTAAGCGTGGATGGACACCATATTTGGTGGATTTTTAATTGTTGTATTCAATAAAAGTAAGGGCTCCGCAATTATATCAACGTTTTACAACAACGATAAAAACAAAGTGAGATGCAGTTTTAGGTACTGTGTAGTACGTAAAACGTAAAAATAAATTGAAAAATTTTTCTAGATCCTCAGATAAAAATATATTGCAAAATTGATAAAACTGTCTATCGGATATGGTGTACATATGTATGCAGGTTGCAGGTACAACATATATGAACAACAAACAACATGGGCAATAAACACCATATAGTTAGACGTTACTAATAATAGTCGAAGCAGTCGTTAAAATAGTAAAAGAAAACCTCTGACGTTTTTTTTGGAGAATGTTTATCGATAGCACTACCGAAAACTATCGATAGTACTATTGATGACTGTCGAGTGTACCATCAAATACTAATGACAGTACCAACGAAAATTAGACAATTTTCGATTGTATCCTCACAACTGTCGATAGTATTATCGATATTATCGATAGTTAGTCCGACTATCAATAGCAAAACCTATCGCTGGTGGCCAACACAACTTCTGGTGTTCTAATCTTCAACATCTGAGCCCTTCATATATTAGATACGTGTTAAATAAAAGAATAAAGACAGTTGGTTATTTTCTTTTAATAATATAATATATAATAATATAATAATTAATAAGGTAAGACTAAGAAAAGTAACTAAACGAAACACTGATAAGACGTTGATCATCAACGAGTCCACCTGAGTCAGCCGCTTTTCGCAATAAAACAGAAATATAAAGTGATAATAGATACGGATAGACTAATAGATGGAGCAGGTTTCGCTCGTGCCAGTTGAACTACTGAGAACAAAGACGCACTCGAAATCATTGTTAGCTGGGGATAAATGACAAAAAAGGAAGAGATGGACAACGATGGTAAGACAAAGAAAAAAATACGCAGATTACAATGATGGCTTTGGAAGGAGTAAGAAAACAGAGAACTCCCAGAGAATATGTAGATTACTGATGATAGGAAAATATAAATAATTTTCAACGTGATAAGATATATAAAATGATCCAATTTATATTTATATGAAATAAATGCAGAACGAAATACAACAAATACGAACAGAACAAAGGAGCTTCAATGAAGGCATATTAAAACTTAAAATCTAAGGAAAGAAAACAACCAAATAAAGCAAGAAAACAACCAAATAAAGCAAGAAAAATAAGCAGATTAAGGTTGAACTGGTTGTAATTAGAAAAACAATATTGTAATAAACGCACTAGCAATAGGAACAAACAACTCCGAAGGATGAAAAGAAATCATGGAAAACTTTAACAAACATTATTTGGAAATTAATATCAGTGTTTAATCAACTAGTAAATTGGGATCTAAAGCATATTTAATAGAATTAGACAGGGAGAACGAAAAAGAAGAAATTATGAAGAATAACTGCATATTAAAACTCCTGAAATCGAACAGGATCTAATTAATTATTATTAATTATATATTAATAATGACTGAACAAGGAAAGATAAAGAAAAACAGAAACAATTGCGAGATAGACCATGGGAGGAGAGAAAAAAATGAAAATAGTAGAGATAGTAAGATTATAATAGGCGGTGAAGTGTAGAGAGGGGTTAGAAGTAAAGAAAGCCTGGAAAAAATAAGAAAAAAGGACTAAAGCGAAGCAGGGAAGGGAACGTGAGGAAAATGGCAACAAACTGGTATGGAAATTGAAGTAAAAATTCAAGTAGAAGAGAACACAACAGAAAAAAAATGATTTAATATCGATATAACAAAAATAAAGAAGTGTAATAAAGAAAGAAAGAGTTAAAAACAAGTACTTGGAATAGTAGAGCAATGTTGGAACTAGGAAAATAGCAGGAAGCTGACACACAATTAAAAAAAAACAGGCAGTCGCAATACAGAAAACGCAATGGAAAAGGAAACGCATAAGAACTACTTTAGCATTCGTATTTTGGAGATGCATGTGGTCTTAAGCAATGTATGAAAAAATATGTTCGAATTTAGACCAATTGCAAGGATACCATATTTGAGGATTTAAGCAAGGCTATTTAATGTGACGCTGCTGAACGCACCAACGAAAATAGGGAGAAAGGAGAGAAATTTTATGAAGATGTTGAAATAGAAATGGAAATAATATAGAAGTCAGATAAGGAAGAACTGTAATAGAATAATAAGACAAGAAAATGGGTGAAAAATAATATAAAGAAAATAGAAAAAGGGAGACTTCACAGGAACATAAAAAGTCTTTACAAAAAAGTTAGTGAACAAAATAGAAGGTAAAATAGCAGGAATAAAAAAGAAATTGTGTTTAAATTTGATTGCCGTAAACATAAACATTGGCAGCTCTATCAAAAATAGGAAGGATCCAATCAAGTTCAAACACAGATGTTTCTTTGTAAAATTTTTGGAATCCTGATTGTAGGATCGTGATCTAAGGACCATGATTTACGATTTGATCAGCAAAAGAACACAGCTCATATGTAATAGCCCCCCATACAAGACTTCAATCGTGCACTGGTGAAACTATTAAAGACGTGATATTAGCCATTTTACAAAAATTCAACATTTCAGCATCCTAAGTGTTGTCTGTGATTGATAGCTGATTAGCTATGCTCCTTGCTAGCCGTCTACCTAAACCAGCTTTCTCTAATTTGTTACATATAACGTGTATACTGCGTGCGTTACATTTCGCCACCGAAATTATTCGCCACTGCTGTCCAGCGGTAAATGAACTAATAGCACGAAATAAAGCAGTATGTATCAAATCTCCCAAACGAATTTGGCAATTTCCCGAATATGATCCTGATCCTGATCCTAGAACTCCCACAACCAATTTCGACCCGATGGAGGACATGGTTAGAAACAGCGTTCTATTATTTTTATCCACCTCGGTCCCAAATGTTACAACTTACAAAAGAGGATGCAAGTCAATTGGAATTTCAAGATTATCAAGTTGAAATTGATTTACAAACTATTTCCAATAACTAGCAAGTAATAACGAATGCCGTCATAGGATTAGTAGATCTTCGCTAGCATTAGTAGAACCCTTGCAAATAGCAAATAACGTACAAGGGGAACTAAATACCCTTAAGTGACGAGAAAAATATCTGTGTAGGGTAAAATCTAATAGTGTACTACAAAAGGTACAGGTTTGAATAGATTAAGACTGATTTATAATGGCAGTGCTTCTACGGATACGTTTGTCTGGTTCAAAGACCATTTACAATTATGCAAATATTACGTCATTACACGTCGCACAGTTGTTTTCGTTAGGTATCTAAAAGTATTTTTTCAAGGTTGCCAACAAAGCTTAAATGACAGTGAAAATGTACGTCATGATTAGGATGTTTAGTCGAACACATTTAGAATTTTAGTATTTATTATTATTATTATTTATTACGATTTGTGCATTATTTAAACAAAGTTACACACTTCCCAGTTGAACCCGTATGATCAGGAACCGTGATTTGCGAACCTTAATGATCATTTACTGATACGACTGGTTTATCTCCTATGAGCAAGCTGGTGATGTAAATATTTATTATTTTCCTTCTAACATTACTTAGTTAAAAATGACGATCAATAATTGATTGTCTATAATTTCTCTTTCTAACGAGGTTTCTAAATTTCCCACATTGTCGCGGATAAAGCAATATTACCGAATATTGGTCTACATAAAGGACACTGTCTTCCGGGACCGCAATATTATCATATATTGGATACATACTAATAAGTCAATGATAAATTATTCCGCAAATCTCAAGGTCAGGTTTATACTGCAAGACACTCACCTGCAGTGCGTAAAGCGTATACTTAAGAACTGCTTTAGTTTAACGACTTGGATTGGGAAATCCCGTAAAGCGTAATTTTTTTATTTTTTATCCCGAACCCTCACTTAGGTACCATATAATTTCGTACTATGATTTTTTTTCTTTTTTCTTGATACTTCATCGTGTATAATTCGTGGCTGCTTATTTACTTTTGTTACAGTACAATAATTTATTACCAAAAGAATGCAAGCGGGTTTCACTCAACATCTCTCGCCTGTGTGTTTCGAAGCGAGACAATTTATCATCGGCTTTGTTCCACTCTACGTTTAAAAAGAAACCACAAAAAGCAAAGGAAAAACCCTGGCGTTGTTCAATAATTATTTACGCAATTCTAAATAATGGTACGAATGCAGAGTGTTGAATATTATGAAATTGATCATTTAGCTACTGAATTGGCTATTATCAACTATTGTTCTTAGAACTCAATTAAACACATGTTATTCTTTAAGATAAGTTCAAGCCAAGATAAAATCGAATTTTCTCTATTTCTTTTAATATTCTATAAATTTTTGCAATTATAACAAGAATTTGAGAAATTTAATTCACTGGAAAGATTAAGTAAAAGATTAAATTTAAAAACATTTTTAACAGTGATACCGGTTTTCATTCAATTATTCGTTTTTATTTCGAAAATTCAACAAATTTCTTGAATTGAGAGGCAGGGCTCTATTCGCCCGACCATTATCAGCTGGCAGAACTTGATTGCCTATCAAAAAATTTTCTGCATATTTGATGTAGAATTTTCGTGGGACTCTTGCACATTCCAAAAAACGTAGTTGCATATAATGAGGTGCGATCGTTCGTGTGATGTGCCACGTTGTAAAAAATATGTGTACAATTACAAGGTAAACACATCAACCAGTAGCGTAAAATATTCATAAAAGTTAACATGACGTAAGTGTACATATGGTTATTTGTGAATTTATCAGAGATCCATAGTAAATTATTAAATTAAGTAATTTCAGATTAAATAAGTAGATGCTTCTTAATCACCAACAACACATGATCTTTGAAATTCGCCAAAATTATGTGTAAATTTACAAAATGCATTTCTTCAGTGTGATGCGCACCCATCCCCAATCGCATAAACCGTTGCTTAAATGTAACCAGTGTTAAAACACATTTGGATCCACATCATGGTGCCTGATAACACAATAAAGCAATGATAATTATCTTGCTAAGTTTGATAAAACTTTTTCAAGTTATTATGATATGATGATATTTACAAAAGAGATCTATTTTGTAAATAATAGTGCGATATATTCATCATAATAATTACGTAAGTATTACGACATTATTGTTTGTTTAAAAAATCTAAATTTGAAAAAAAAATGACAAACGTCACTGGTGTTGAAGTTAAATAATAAATACCCGACCTGAATTAAGATGAATTTTATTCGAAATGTAATAACAAAATTTACTAACATAATATCTAATTTGTACACGCGTTGTGAAAATAGCAATGCTGTGTATCACCATTTGCAAATGATTACAATGTCTATGCTTCAAAAAGCATGTAAAAATTTACAGTAGAGCTTGTAAAATATTACAACGTGTATGGACTACGCTTGACTGGGCAGAGTTAGGCGCTGTGTGTTCGAGTCCCTACAGAATCAAAAAATTCTTTTAGTGGATCCGGTACACTCCCGAACCTTTACGGCGAGGGGGTGACAGCAACAAGGCCATGGAACACTTTACACGCACACTAGAAGGCTCCTGCGGTTATGATAAGCTTTGAAGGAGTTCATACATCCCGTTGGGCCGTCAACATACTTAAAAAAGAAGTTACAACGTCTGTCGACGGCAAGAAATCCATTGATTGTCATTTTGAGTATCATTGTTAGGTTATTGAAAAATGCTTTTTGTGAAATCTGTCTAACCACAAAGCCGAAAACTTCATAATTACTATCGAACAATTTCTGACTTTATCTTGTAATATAAACGAAACATACCACAAACAAAAGTAAAAAGTCATTGCATCACTGACTTGTAAGCATTTCTACACAGTAAGTCTCTTTATTTTACATAGGGCATACGGTTGCCGCAAGTTTCTTCCGTCAAATCTGCATATGAACGTCTTAAAATTTAAGAGAACGTTTAACGAGATGATTATAAAATTGTATATTTAAATTAATTATATATTATATATACAGCTGTACTTATACTTTGAACATAACTGTACGTGATTGGTCGGTGGGGTCCTCAAAAGTAAGCATTAGCGGGAAATATTTGTAACTTTTTGTAAATTCCAAGATCCAGCGAATTAACATATATTTGCCAAGAATTGGTCCATATTTAGAATTTTTTTCATAAATTTCGTAAATTCTATTGTAGTATGCAGGATGAGTTATCTCCGCGGGCTAGAAAAATTGTGCCTTTATGAATGTAGAGTTTTCAACACGGTTTTTTCTTGGTATGAGGTCTGCTTTAAAAGTATATTGAAACATACAAAATGTATCATAAGTACCCAGTCGCCCAAAGTTGTGTGTTTTTTTTTTACGGAACATATATGTTACTGAATTTTTGGAATCATCGTTAAATTCTCTGGCAAAACATAATTAGGTACTATTGATCTCCTTCGAAAAAGTAGGTATTTACAGGAATTGTTATTCCTTCGGAAGGGCGGATTAGACAGATTTGTTTTTTGTTACCTAGTTTAAGCATAGAAGGCCTAAAGGACATTTAACGATGTATGATAACGAAATTAATTTAGCTATTCGAAGTTCGTTATAAAACTATTAACTAATTTATTATTGGCTTAAAAATAAAAATTATTCAATTGTTCATCATCAAAATTTTAAAGCTGCTCCACTTACAGAAAAGGTGAAAATAAAATGGCCTGGAAACCTATAACCGTGTTAAAATTTACGAAATAAACCAAGGTCGGTACTTGAACTTTTCCCCGGCATACTTCGAAGGGGATTTACTATAAGTTTCATTAGATTTCTGGTTTTCGATGCCGTATGTATTGTTCAGTCAGAACGTTGTTTCCCTATTCTTAAGCATATAGAAACATTTTTAAGGAACACAGTTGAGAACGCCGCGATGACGCTAATTAATAATAATTTTATTTACAATGTATTAGACCAAAAAGTAGAGCATTTTATCTCTAAAAAGGAAAGAAGACTTCAACAATAATTGTTATTATGTCCCTGTACTTTGTATACCGTCTTTTTCCTTCTAGCTTTTTTCTGGATTTGTTGCTTTGTAGTTAAATATTTTATCTTTTTTGTTGATAAGGTTCTTATTGAAACATATGAGAAGATACATTGCAAAACGCAGTGTTTCACATAATTCAAAACAGTATTTATTTATTTTTGTGCAATGCTCAACAAAATGAACAGTTTCATTAACAAACATAATTCCACTATTACAGCGTTACCAGATATTCATAAAAATATCCTGCAAAATATCGAACGGAAGTTATATCCAGTAGGCATCATCTGCAATTTGACAAGAGCTTTCGATTGCGTAAAATACAATCTATTACTCGATAAATTGAGCTCTTTGGGGTTCCGAGGCAAGGTTGGTTAGTGGATCAATTTCTATCTTTCAGAAAAAATGCAATTTGTCGAAATATCAATAGAGGATTGCAATACCAATTAGATCTTCTTTAATGTCGAGTAATATTGGTTTGTTTTCGCTTTTTATAAATGACACTATTAATTTCAGCTGTGTTCTTATGCCTCAGTTGCTGACGCTACTGGACTTGTAGTCATGCATATTTCTTTATTATTTATTATTATAGCTCTATTGTTATTATTATTAAATAACATTTCCGATTTGCATTTTGATTCATTGGTATGCCAATAATAGACTAAATGATATGAATTGTGAAGAGCTTAAATTTAGCTTAATGAACTGAAAACTTGAAAACTATCGCAGAAACTAGGGACAACTCTCCAGGGCACGACACGTTAACTGTTGACATTTTAAAGCTCTGTTGTCATGCAATACTATTTTACATATATTGTTAATATATAAAAAAAATAACTCTGCGAGTAAACTTGACGATTTACGTCCTATCAGCATTCTCCCTAATATCCCAAAAATGCTGAAAAAATCGTGAATCGACAATTGTGTCGATTTACGTCCTATCAGCATTTTTGGGATATTGGGGAGAATGCTGATAGGACGTAAATCGTCAAGTTTACTCGCAGAGTTATTTTTTTTATATATTAACAATATATGAAAAAATAGTATTGCATGACAACAGAGCTTTAAAATGTCAACAGTTAACGTGTCGTGCCCTGGAGAGTTGTCCCTAGTTTCTGCGATAGTTTTCTATTGTCGTCTGTCTGTTACAATCAACAGATTTTATGCAGTATAACAATTTTCTACCTTGTTAGTCCGGATTTTGATCAGGTTACAGAGGCGTCGCGGTCCTAGACCATGTCTGTGACGGTTTCATTTCGGCAGCAGATAGGGGCATGATGTCAGTTCCAACTCTGCTTGATTTTAGCAAGGCGTTTGACACAATTGATCACAGACTAATATTGGCTATTCTAAGATACATGGGTCTTTCACAGTCGGATGTTAGCATGCTCGCCTTCTTTTTTGACAGTAGAAAACAATGCGTTGCTTTTAACAATTACTCTTCTGATTTGAGAGGGATTACACGCCTAGATAGAACGTCCAATGCTGCTGTTAAACATGCCTTGCTGGTCAATCCATCCAAATCAGTAATGTAAATTTCTGGCAATAGAAATAATGTGTCTACTTTTATGAAATCTGCTCGGTTCACAGTTGACGATGTGGACCTACCTATTAAGAATGAGGCCAAGAATCTGAGCTTGCTTTTGGATATTCCATTCAGATTTGAAACTCATTTGTAAGGACGGCATATTTTAGTTTCAAAGTCTCTTATCCTTACCAAAACTTTCTATTAATTGCTACTGAACGTAATCTGCGTGATAGTTGGTTTTATCACACTGTTCTTTTTGCAGTGATATCTATGGTCTTTGTATCACAGTTTCCTCAGTATAACACATACAAAGAGTTCAAAACTTTTGTTTATATCTTGGAATAAGAATATTTGAACATGTTTCATACAAATTAGTTGGTTTGGTTAAACGTAATAGGTAATCTCTCCAACTAGTATGTCTTCTACATGAGACAAGCAACCCGCGTTTGTTTACAACAAAATATGTTTCCGTCCACACACGCTGACACCACCTATCCATCATACAGCCTTCTTTGAGCGATCTTTTTTTCTTAATTTCTTTTTTTTTTGCAGATTTTAGTTTAGGTTTAACATGTCTGCTGGTTTTCACTTTCAGAAGCAAACTCTCTTCTGGTGTGCTTAATTAATGTTTGTAACACACAAAAACAATTAAGTTAACTACGAAATATGTATTAATCTTACCTTGCTTTCATTATATAAATTATTATCTGCGGAATTCTATTAACTCAGCCCAAAATCATGATGATGCATAATTCTGGCACCTGCAGGTGCTACAATTATCGGACGGGAAGCTGTCTTCACATTTTACACTTTATCACCAAACGCTATCTAGTAAGCAATTAATAGCAGGATTTTACATAGTTTGGCGGTTCGTAGCTTATGCGGTCATTAAGAAAACCTAATGATGCAATACAATCGAAGTAGATCAACATCATGTTTGGTATACCGGATTAGCTAACAGAGGAATTACCTACAGTCTAATTAACATTATACAGACGTATTTAGCCTTAAATATTTTTATTGTAGTAGACTTTTCATAATAATTTTGTCATAATCGTTACAGCGATATTTGTATCACATATTTATGTGAAGGTCATCTAAGAAAGTAGATAAATACTTGCAACGATTTTTTTCTGTCCTTGAGAAATTCCGCGACAAAACAGGACATTTCATTAAGAAACTACAAGGTAATACGGAAGTAGTATGCTTTAAAGATGTAAAAACGCGTTAGGTTATTATTAATGCTACCTTTATTTTTTCATTAACGAATTAGCAATTATTATTTTTTTATAATTTTCTTATTATAATTAAGCAAACAATTAAATCAGGTCAGTAGCAGAATATACCCAAACTGCTCTATGCTGGTCACTGATAGTTTACTGTACTTACATTATAATTATGCGATAAACTTTCTAATAGTAACTTTAATACAACCGTCCTCCCACAATATAAGACATTACTTTTAGTACTTCACCTAACACGAAAATAACACCGGTTCGCATTTTAAACGGAAGTGGTTCAGAAATTGAAATACTGTTATTTTCGTGTATTTTTGGATATTTGATAGAAGTAAACTGATTACACAATACACCAGGGAGGATTAAAAAGCATTACATTGATAGTTAAACATCCATAACAATTCTAAAATTAAACATATGTTAAATGTTATAAGATAAATGATATACTGTGCCTCCAGCTACAACAGAAATCAGGGCGAGGTATGGCAAAGGTTCTCCGGAGAGGAAAGGGCACATGAAGTTCTTGTTTTTAGAGAAACTGGTAAAAAACAATTCTATAAAAAAATAATGAAAATGGTAATAAGTAATGAAAAGAAAATTAATAATAAATAAAGCGGAAGACACCTATAGACTCTCGGAAAGCAACTCTCTGGCTCCGAGACAGGACCGTACAGGATGCTTAAAATTCTTCTGTCCTGTAATGGCTTAGTTCCACCTGGTAAGGTTCCGCCGTAATGCTCGGGGAAAATTTCATTGAATCTTTTTTAGTACGCAGCAGTACAAAAAATAATAGTATTTAATGAATACCGAACAAAATGCTAATACGAAAAATTAAACTAGTTAATCTACAAATTAATAGTTGAATATTTGTTAACTGAAATATGCCCTGTAGTCGTATTTTGTGAACACGAAACATTAAGAGCGCTAGAAATCGAAAACTTCACTTTCGGTCAGTTTTTTTTTTTTTTTCACCCTCGCCGACGGCGATCCAATCGAGTTTGCTGGTAGGGTTGTTTCGAGGATGCCGTACTGAAATATACCCTGTAGTTGTATTTTGTGAACACAAAACATTAAGGGCGCTAGAAATCGAAAACTTCACTTTCGGTCAGTTTTTATTTTTTTTCACCCTAGCCTACGGCGATCCAATCGAGTTTGTTGGTAGGGTTGTTTCGAGGATGCCGTACTGAAATATACTCTGTAGTCGTATTTTGTGAACACGAAACATTAAGGGCGCTAGAAATCGAAAACTCCACTTCCGGTCAGTTTTTATTTTTTTTCACCCTCACCGACGGCGATCCAATCGAGTTTGGTCGTAGGGTTGTTTCGAGGATGGCGTACTGGAATATGCGCTTTAGTCGTATTTTGTGAACACGAAACATTAAGGGCGCTAGAAATCAAAAACTCCACTTCCGGTCAGTTTTTATTTTTTTTCACCCTCGCCGACGGCAATCCAATCGAGTTTGGTCATAGAGTTGTTTCGAGGATGCCGTACTGAAATATGCCCCGAAGTCGTATTTTGTGAACACCACCCCACTTCCGTTTAATACTGTTCATTATTTATCTATTTATTATTTTAGAGGAAGATAAGTCATAACTTTATAATTAAAATATGGATACCAGTAGTCGGCTTTTTTGAGGATGTAGTTTGTACTAGTTCGGTTCACAATCCTCGCGGTGTTTCGTGCGGTCAACCAATTTTACACCCGCAGGATAGTTCCTGTATGTCATAAACCGTGGCTGAAAAACCGTGAATAACTTCACTCAAACTCTCTATTCTGTATTGAAATATTGGCCATACGATAAAGTAGATATGGAATTAGGCAAAAGCGAACTGAAGTTAAAGAAAATTAATTCTGCAATAAAATATTACAAGAAAACATTAATTTAGACAGACTAGGAGAGGATAGTTTGGAACTGGTTAACGTATCTGATCGCAGTGAGAGCTGGTCAGAGTAGGGTCGAATGAAAACTTCATTCGATCACGCGTGAAACGCGCGAAAAAAATCATACGCAAATTAAAGAACTAAGAAAAAATTCCCAATATCCCAACAAATCAAAATAAACATTATGCATGAATGTTTATTTTGATACACCACTGGTCAAAATAAACAGAACGCGTAATAGTAAAATCGTTACAATGTTAGAAATCAATTAAGAGACTCGGGAGTATCCCATATCTTAAATAAAATGAATTAACGATACGTCCTGTACGTTTCTGATAATTGACACATACCAACCTGGTCCTGACATCTTCAGCATATCTATATCGGGCAAGTGTCTACCAATTCGATAAAGTCTCAAAAAGGATTCTTGGGTAACAATATTTCATAAACTTATTGATTTAAATGAATTCACTTACTTTTGTCCGAAAATATATCTCCAGTGCTGTCTTAAATCTTATTTAGGTTTCTTTTTGGTAAATCTCAATTTAAAAAATGCTAGTTTAAAGTTTTCGCAGTGTTTTGAATAAACATTTAAAAGCTCTTTTGGATTCTTAATTACCTGCTGACCTATACAGACAAAGTAAATTAGTTCTGTTAGATTATCTTTGGTGCATTAGGAATGTCTCGTTTTTTTTGTTGATCGTAATTAACGCAGAACTTGTATTGCATAATACCCATATGAATGCATATCCATATCCAAATCAATTTTGAATGTCTTTTCGTACCGCCTAACATTTCTTTTTTCATCTGAATTTTTGAATTAGTAATTTACCGAAAATGTAAAACAATTAAAATACCATGTAACTTTCTAAAGTTCTAGCGAACGTAATGCGATATTTAAGCGTAAAAAATAATCTTAAAATTGTTTACATGATATAATAATGAGGATATCACCTTAATATTTGATAAAGTGGGAAATATACCTACATACAGTGTATGTACGGTCTTTATTTATATCACTACACCTTTTACATTATAAACCAATTACACTAGTTTTCAACAAAGAGAAATATAGCATAGGTTAAAAAGTCAAATTCTACGTTGAGTTGCAGATTTTTAGTTCAGTAGTTATGTGTGAAAGAGAATTTGAGAGTTAGTCTTAAATTAGATTTATTAAATACATTTAATTATTCTGTCTTTGATTCAGATTTTGTGTTTTACGCTATCTTATATAAACAGACTAATCTTCATACTTTTTAATGTAAATAAGCGTTGTTTGCGCTTATAATAAGTTCACTAGGTTGAGATGAATGTACTTCAGATGCTATTTATGTCTGTTCTTTACTCCGTAAATGAGTTTGGCTACATTTCAGTAAAATGTGCAGGTGTGGTATCACACCAGTTGAAAAAATTGAAGTGAGAATTTACTTGGTTGAGTTCCTAAAAATAAAAAAAAGCAACCACATTGTAACAAGGTAACACCCTCCTATTATGTTCTTTTCAATATTAATATTGAAATGATATAATGCAGTATACGGATAGAACTACCTGCAACAGCATATCGCATTGCTACTGTTGTGGTGCTATAGTAATCTGTGTCTGAAATAAGAATGGTAGAGATTTTTATATCTTGCAGTTCTTCTTCGAGCTGCTGTGCCTCAGTGGCGGCGTTTTACGAAAGCAACAATCCAGTTTTCGGGTTTCTCTAGTGGACATTCCAGGTTCTCTGACTAACTTCGTATGCCACTACTTATACCTGTAATAACCGGAGCTAAACATCCGACAAAAATGTGTTATAAGAATTAGAAAAGTTAGGAATTTTTTGTGTTTAATGATTTCGTCAAAATAACATTTAATCGAAATATGTTCAATTCTAGAAGGCGACTCATGAGTTTTACTACTAGTAACTACTAGTTATTAGTTTAAAATAATATTTCCTAATCAATTATTGAAGCTGTAGTAACATACACGAAAGGAAACCAAATATCTGCAGAGCCTAACGCAGTGTGTTAAGTGTGCATAGGATCGCCGCGCCTCTTCCGTTTCCATATTCGTCATTTTATTGTAAGTTTAATTGTGATCGGCTTTGATGCAAGTTAATCGCGTCTAGTGAACTTATCGTGTATACATACATTTTACTCCAGATCAAAGAAAATATTTATTCTTATGATTCACACGATACTGAAAATATGAGTTTAATTTATGAAGAAATTAACGTTAAAGTATCTGTAACCTATAATACAAATATGATATTACAGAATCATAAAATAGACAACTATATTCTGCCGGAGAATCCTACTGTCCAAAGTAAAAAACTTTAAAATGTTTGATGTAAAAGCACGGAGCGAGAAATTAACCAACCGTTTGCTACTACCTAATTTACCGCCTAAAATAGGCGTATAAGGTGGATACTATAACATCAGTAAATAAAGAATACGCCCATTGACGATCTTAGATTGTTTATTCAAAATTTCAAAACTGGACAAAGAACAGTTAAATAATAGGTACAGTTTATCTGTATACGCTGGGCTATCTTGAGGATGCTCACAACCGAAAATATTTGTCAAATTAAAGCTAAGAGTTGATGCTTTCGAAACTCAATTGATATAGAAATATGCTAATGCATTTTCTTAGCAAAAAAAAACAAAAAATAATGTTTTAATAGAAAGGTCATACCAGGTTAGCAACCAGTGATACATATGTCAGTATCAATTTAAAATCGAAACAAGAAATATAAAATACAGTGCCACAATTACACAATTAGAATACACTATGAACAAATTTAATAAGCTTTATGAATAGCTATCTACCTGCCGATGTATCTACAGGAAACATTCAAGATTCTTTCCTCCTTGATACAATTACGCAATTGTTTATACAAGCTGTTCCGCACTTTCCTTACTATACTAAGCACTCCGGAATGCCTGCGTTATGCTTAACTTCGTCATCAACTTTTTTTTATGTAGGTAGCTACTTAGGTTTACAACATTAAATCAATTGTTAAAAGGAGCAATGTCAAATTGTTTTGTTCACTGTTATCATGATAACTAAACAATATTAAATATCTCGAAATATCTGTGAATCTGAAATAGACATATGAGACCTTGTATTATTCTAAACTTATCGGAAATATTTTTGAAAAATATTGTATGATCCTCAGGATACTTTAGCTTCCTATTGTTTACGCAAGAGGAGCAATTTTAAAATTCTAAAAGTTTGGGATGCCCTGTATGTATAATCGAATATATCGTACACTTAATGTGGTAGTTTTCTGTACATGTCTATAAAATTATATTAATGAGTTCTAATTTGGGATGAAAAAGACAAGAAATTCATTGTTTATAATGCTGTTGTAGTTTAAATGAAAATAACTTGACGATATTACTATATCTACATGTTTTAGTCTTTATCATTTCTGGTTTAATGTACTGTTGATGAACTTAAACGACATTTAATACAGTTTTAAACAAAAGCAGTTTCATTTTATTTATTGGGACCGAATACCCGATAATTTCTCAACAGATTATTTTCAACATCTACATATATACTTACAATACTTACAAACTTCTTTGAAATTTGCTTATATACACAAATAAAAATAATTTCTTAATTAATAATATTTCATCATGTCTGAAATGTGAAATGGAAGATCTTTAAATTTATTTATGCGTTAATCTACTTAAATTATCGAAAATGCAGAATTTTCAATGAAATGCATTCCCTTTTGGATGTAGATCTCTAAACACACGGCCGACTCTTATGCGGATACAATTATTACCAGATTTTTTTCATAATTTATTTATATTATACAAATGCAAATATAATTAACTGAATAAATTTATACACTTTAATTATATAGGTGCTCGCTGCATTGAAACAATTGCTTTAATTGTAATTAGAACAGGTGGAGATATACATATGTGTAATGAAATATGAATGTCAATCGAGTAATTTGCCCTTGACTTCCGAGGAGATTGAACAATTAATTCTTTAGAACGTGTTATTCAAACATATGTTGAGCTGTAATTAACGACAGTTATTGTATTTTTGAAGAGGAAAATAGAAGAATGGTGTACAGCAATGGTATGATTTTTAGGTTAAATTGTATTTGGTTTATTTAATGAATCTAAAGAAAATTTCTAAAACTTTGACTACCAGGTCTAGTGGTAGTAACAATAATACGAACGAATCTAGGAAATAAATAAAACATAATTTGTGTGTGGATTACTTGTTTAATATCAGTCAATTCTGGTATTTAAACAAAATAAATAATTCTAAGTTTAATTGTAGCGCAAACCTATTAAATGGGCCTTCCTAGCTTTGTTTTTACGATCACAAGCTGCTAATGACTCTACCATATATTCAAACAAAATTTATTTTGAACGTACCCAAGGAAATATTTACATTTATTCGTTTTTTTACCTTCATTATACTACGTGGCAGATATAGGTTTCTCTATATCAACTGATTCATGCACTTCTATCTCTTCAATATTCAGGTCCAACCCTCTCTCGACACCCACTAGCTTATAAGTAATGTAAGATCATGGTCCTATACCAATATCATCTCTAAATGCTAATGATCATTGTAATCGGTGCCTAAAAATACAAAGCGTATTCCGTTGACTTGTGGTACTATGGCGTTGATCAAGCAATACCAGTTTTTGTTTATTGATGTAATTCTTAGAAATTTGATATACATACGTATGTATAAGCTTCTGTGCGCAGACTGATGTAATTTTGTGTTTCTCTTTATCAATTAGGAAAAACTAAAGAAAAGCGGAATAGTAATACCTGCTAAATTAATTATTACTTATTTTTTTAAATATTATTAAAAATAAGAATAAAAAAAAACAGAGGTAAATATCGATATCATTTACACTAGATTATAATAAAAATGTAAAATATAAAATGTTTTTATTAATTTTAACGTTATAAATAATGTAAAACTAAAACTACACAGATTAAAATTATTATGTATTATTATGATTATTATAGTAATAATAAAATATTTATTTCTCATAATGGCTTTAGTTTTCAATTTCTGCAATTTGTTGAGACGATCTTACAATTAGTCGATTGGCTCCAGAAGTTCCTCTCAAAAACTTTAGAATACACAACGTTATCATTACGTATAATTTGTCATACGTACGGTAGTCATTGTGTTAATTTTATTAACGTTAAATTGCATAATGACAATTATTTATAACTTAACATAATGATACCAATAATTTTAGCTTAATTAATTAGAGGTCACTATTCCTTGTTAGAAATTTTGTGAAAAAGGAATTTCACGTATGGATAAATATATGATAATACACCGCAAGGGGGTAGCCCTTCTGGGTGCACCTGAACTTACTCTTTATCTTAATTTGTGATTCACATGTTCCAACATCATCATACAGTCGAATGATTACGATTAAATTTATGCGCAAAATCGCGCAAATGTGGAAATTAACACGGTCTTCATGTAGCCCAGCAATCTCGTCTGCGAGGCATTACTCACAATTGCTTGAAACATAAGGATATACCAAGAAAAACGACATCTATTCCTTGGATTACCATTGCTTATAAAACGTTGGGCAATTTTTCACAAATAATGCAAACATTTGAACACATAATGGCAGTAACAGTTAACAATGGCCTTGCAGGAATATTATTATTTAAACAAATTAAAATTGCCGTTAATAAATTGAGCGGTGCAAAATCAGTTAGCACGTAATCCTAAAAGATTATTTTTCAAGTACATTGGCAATTTTAACCTTTAGCAGAGATATTTGCTTGGGTTTACATCTTTTTAAACATTTACATAATTCATTCATAAATTTTGAGATAAAGTAGCTTAACAGATTTGGGGACGTACTTTGTAATTTCCATACTTTACCTTCACCTACATATTCTAAATTTACCTACATTTATTCATTATGTATGGTTATTGTAGTAATAGTTTCCATTCGACACAAATCCTCTGCCTCTGAATAGAACTTGATTTATTAATACGGTAATACCAGTATATAATTCAGACTTTTTGCAATAGTTTGCATTAACACGCCTTCTCTCATATTAGTAACTCTAAAATGTTGCCTGAAAACGTTAACCATTTTATTTGAAACTTGATTTTCTGGTAAAGCTCTTTAACTTGTACGACGCATCGAAAATATATAATATTGTTTTGTATATCAATTTTAAAATTTGATTCAATTTCATTTACTCATAAATGTTTTGACATTTTAGAACATTAGACAACTAGCAGGTTGTTAGAAATGAGATAAACTGTTGAAAAGCTAAATGCTTTTTATATATTGCTAGTTGCATATCTTCTAAAAGTTTCATAGGAAGTAACTCCACCGCATCCTGGATAAATCACGTTCTGGAATACCATGGCACTGAGATACTTCATTAAAATACACTAACAAAGTACATTTCGATAGATAAAAAGTCGCATTTGCAAATTGTTTATTTAGATTGGCTTTCACTTAGTTTCTTGCTTCAGTTTTAGTGCTGAAGATGATAGCTTAGCGTTCAGTACCGGTGTCTCTTGCTCAAATTAGAAGTGGATATCAAGATTCTCCTTTTAAATAGAACACCGTATATATTATAAATTTTCTGCATGGTCCTCGAAACTGTTGGTTACATGATGCAGCACATTATGGGTGGAGGATGAATTTTAACATATAAACATCAATACTGCTCCTTTAGTTGTAGATACCAGTTTTGAGCTTGTTATGAATTGTGCGAATAGCTACCTATAATTATTATAATTTTATGTCAAACATAATATAGCAGACTTTTATGGTTTTTCGTCATAATTGTAGTGGTTGTTGGATTCCGTCAAGTCATTTCATAAATGGCATCTAATGTTTCGCGTACTTTCCCGGTCAAGATTATTAGAGTGCTTTTAAATAGAAATGCTTGTCCGCTGCACTGTGTTACAAATATGAAAAATGCTATATAAGGTATATCGAAAATCCAATCTAAACATGTTCAATAGACATTTTCAACTAGGAAATAATATTTTTTTGTAGCAACACCTACATTTGATTATTTCAACATGTCAACATATAAATTTAGTCGTTTCCCAATGATTAACAAAATAGGCATGCTTCACGCAAAAAACTAATTTCACAAAATGGTACCCACCAATTTAATGTCAGTGAGTTATTAAACAAGTGTTTATTCACGAGTAATTTATAAAAAGAAGTAACAAATATAAATATTTGTAACTAAATTGAATTATTAAAAAACAAATGTAAAATGATACATCGCATAAACTTCAGTTTTTCAAAATTAAAAAATAAAATTCTATCCTGGACTTATTGTTAAAATCTCAATTTGTTTCACCAACCACTCTCTGTTTTTGCAATGTATTTATTACAAAGTAGAATGTATTTTCCTTTTTTTTGGAGCAAAATGGGGTTATTATTTAAAAAAAAAAATTACTTTTTTTCAGATTGAATACCTTCATGTTTAGAATTGATTTACGGAACGACTTATGTAACGTTCTTGGTATTTGTTTTTAACCATATTTACTTAGTTCATTTACATAGTTACTACCAAAGAAGAGGTATTAATTTCTAAATTGAAGTTTGCACCTGTCGCTATTTCCAGGGAAAAAATAATGTAATTGAGTTGGTTCGTCCTAGACTTATGATATGTTATATCATTTCACTTGCATTTAAGGGATATGCAGAGAATCCGTAATATACAGTTTTATTTAAAATAAGAAAGTTGATATTCACTTCCGGTCTAAAAAAAAAGCCATCAAATGAAAAATAATTTTAAAGAATAGACTTTTATCTACAAATTGTCTATAAAAATAGGTATTTTAATTACTTTCAAATGTATGTCTATTAGCCCACCAGTTTATGTGCGCTGTTTTTTTTAAATAAATTGCAGTATGCATAGCTTTCAACTGAAGCTGTAGTTGCCATCTAAGTTGCATTTGAAGAGTACAATGCTCAAAATTCTAATATATTTTTGTCTGCACTTAATGATACAAGAATGACATGTTTCTATAGTTACTTAAAATATTACATGACCCAAGATATCTTGTTTCATCAAAGAAATTTTATGTTATAAGATACAGGGTAAATCACTAATTCACTATCATGTAGTTCTAAAGATAAATGCAATCATCATTTTATTAGTCATCATAAAAATTAATTTAGGATTTCAGACCACCCAGATGCTTAACGTCAGGTAAAGTTATCATTACACTATGTTGATGGTATCATTACACAGACGTTATTAATGTGAAACTAGCAATGTTAACGCTCCAAAAAAAGTTATTCCGATCTGCTTCGAAAATGGTTAGATTTGATTGAGTTCAATGGTCTCATCTCTGTTATTCATTCGATCTTCACCTCTCGATCCAAAAGCGCATACTTTGTGAAAGAAACTTATCTAATCCAACATATAAATTAATGTTTAAGGCCAGGTAAAATGTACCTTTCCTTTTATTTCCCACATAAATATCGCAGGTATATGATTGGTTAAAGCTATGTTATGAGTAACTTTCCGTGTTATTTATACTTATGTTTTACTCTCTTGTTGCGAATACATCTTCTGCAAATCAATTTAATACAACAGAAAACTGATCCAGTAATAGGAAAAATTGTAAAACATGGTGTATGTTATTTAATTAATTTTATCAATTCAAAACATTAATTGGGAACTGTTCCAAAAATGTGGTTCATTTTAATTAGACTTATCGATTAGATAATGAAATAAAGAAAATCTATAAATGACAATTACTTATTTATTAGTAATGATAGCAAGGACTGTGGCGTAGTATGGTAAACAACACATAAGTATCGGCACCCTCCGCACCACACAAGTTTAATTTATTATATAGTAATATAATAAATTAGTCCGGGACGGCCGTTTCGAGGACACGAATGGTCCTCATCATCATTCGGTCACCGGTTGATAGTGCGGAGGGTGCCGATACTTATGTGTTGTTTACTTATTTATTAGTCTACTTATTATAAGTGCGCTCGCTAAGTGTCATTTAGAGGATTGATAAAAATTGATGATGTTAAAATAGTTCGCGTATAGCATTTCCTTATTCATTCGTGAAGGTGATTTCCGAAAACATATTGTATTGTTGTACTGCTCTGTTGGTATGATTGATTATGTGTGCCACTGAAATTTTGGGTTTTCCGTATTGTACTGGTAATTATCTAGCAGCGCAAAAATGTCATTATGTAAACGCATCAACGATATCTAGACAGGCAGTCTACAGACAAAGAAATACACTTATTACAATACAATTATTTCGTTGACATTTTCGGTATAACTCTGAAAACTAACAGTATAAATAATTTTTAATTTCATGTTGATAGTTGCACAATGTCTGTAGCAGAAACATACTTACTAAACTCATACATTTCAATCTATTGGGACTACCTGAATACTTCTACCCGTTTGATGTTGCAATAAGGGCTTTAGTACTTTATTTTATTTTCAAATGACAAATCTAAGGGTTTTCTATTTCTTTCTAGAATACATATGCAAAAATGTATAAATGTGTCTTTCCCCGCACATGTATGAAATGTGTTAACATATGTTCATCTTAATGTCATTGTACTGTAAGAAGAAAATTACGTTCCATGGTAACTCTGTGCGGGTTGTTCATAATCATAGGTTGAAGGTTGAAGAGTCCTTAACTCACAAAATTCTATATTTACACAGTACTGCCGGTTTCGTGTGATACGTACATCCTCAGGCCAGAAACAGTAGCAATTTTTTTTGAATATTTAATTTCATATTCTGACCGAATTTTTGCTGTTTTACTAAATGCTTGCTTAAGGATGTGCGTATAGCAGAAACCAGACAAATGTCTTGAAATATAGAGGTCGAAATCCAAATTGAAAATGCCTTTTGTGGATTGTGGATAGAAGCAGGTATCTAAGCACGACATAATTTTTTCGATATTTTCACTAAACAACTTCCTTGGAAGAAAGGTGTCTATTTTAGGAGATACTAGTTCTAGATCTGTTAAATGGTTTCTTATGAATGATACAAAAGCAGTTGTGTTGATCTGCAACGCAAAGAAACATTATCACGTTTTCACGCAAAAACTTGGTTTCTTCCTATATTTTCGACTTGAGTACCTTGAAGGTTCTTAAGTTTTGGTTTTAGAGGCCGAAGATACTGCTTCTTCGTCATTCGGGTATTATTGACAATAAAAATCTCCTTTTTTTGTTGGTATGAACAGTTCGATTATCGCTGTCCTCAACACCTGTTGACTCTAAATGAATTTTAGCGATTTTGAGTGTCAAATTGAAAAGTTACATGATGTTTTTGCGTATATCCCAAATTTTTGGCGATCAATTCGGTACAAAATCCAAATAAAAAAAAATTGCAGTACATTTGTTGGTCCTTACACTGTTGAATATCTTAGATATAACAACTGAAAATAAGACTATTTAGACAGCGGTGCCGTAGGTTCCAGTGAGATGAACTTTAACAATATTTCCACCAACGAAATTATAAACAAATATAAATCGCGTATTCTTAGCTGTGGACACTGGGTCTCAGGAGGATGTATAAGTGTATTATTTTCTCTTTCCAATACTGACATTAGTTGTTAGTTAATGTTAAAAAAATTGGTATCGCAATTGAAACAGCAAATGTCTGATGTATCTGCAAAGATCAATCACATAATATAATACTTAGTCGTCTTTCGAAAGACATTAAATATGCAATAGACGAGCTTCCAAAGCATAATAACATAACGTTCGTAATAGCTTATCAGTCATATTGTTATAGCATTGAAACCGCAAGTTAATTAAGTAATTAATTAAGTTGTGGCTTAAAATGAACTAACTGGTGTTGATAGGTGCTAAAGGTATGTGTTTTATACGTTTTAAATGGGATACACCTTACGCGTTCGTTCGACGTACTAACAATTCAGTTTTAACATTCGCAATTTCCACACAAAGTAGCTAAATAATTAGCAATGAAATTGTTCATTTTACGTTCACACTGCTTAATTATTTATTTTTTTGTAAGATAACAATAAAGAACTCTTTCAGGATGAAAGACGCAGAAAGTTCTATTGGCTAAAATGATGTATATAGAATTATAATTCATTTTTAAATAAAATAACAGCTTACAGAAACCAGTGAGCATCTTTCTCTTTTTATCTATTGGAAACACATGGTTTATGCGTTATGTAACCAAGATATCAAATATGATTCGATTATTCAAGGATTTAAGTATTTGTTAAAATGAAGCATAAACCACTTAATGTGAATATTTGCGCGCACATGACTTTATATGTACCATATATTGGTTACCTTGAATATAATATACTAGGAACATATTCTTTAAGATAGTACTAATACCGTTACGTATAATGCAAACAGTTTCAAGAATGATGTTTAAATTAAGATCTCTTATGAGCTTTCCTAGAATGCTGCTCTTCAAATATTATTGTTAAAAAGAAATTAGTAGTAAAGTCAACGTTTGTGGCATCCAAATTAAAGGTAAAAAGATGCGAAGTAAATGTCCGTTTTGCTATTTGCGCATTGATTATCAAGTACAAATTGTTAAATTAATTGTATAAGTCGATTATTCGAAATATACATTTTTACACAATTCGCCAAAGAAAAGCTTACACACAGAGAAGCTCGCTTGTTAGATCAACAAAAACTTTTTCAATTCAGTTACGGTGACAAATTTTATTTTGACTTTTTCTGTTAACGCAACTGTGGAAAAACAGCTAGTGTTACATTGACGTTTTTGTTGTTGTTGTATTATCAGCATACGTACATTAAATCATCAAAAAGTTCTTTAACCACTGTATTTTGTTAAAAGAATGAAATCGCCGTATACGAATGAGACCACTTAATATTACAAAAACTTTGCAGACTCAGCAACCGTCCTTCTCTTAGTGTACACTTAACTAAGTTCTGTTGTACCGACTTAAACTTTCTTCAACATATCTAAAAATCAACTTGTTGTATATTTCTACTTTGTACATTTCTCAGTAGCTAATTTCATTTTTATGTTTTTTGGCTTTATTTCTTTTATTACTTTGCTCAGTGTTAGTGAGAATAATATCGGGCTTAGAATGCATCTTTGTTTCAGACCTTTGGTTACTTCAAACATTTCCGAGGTTTCATATTTTATCTTTATGTAGTTTTTTGTTGTTTTGTACAAGTTTTATAATCCTTTAAATATATATTTTTGTGTTCCCGTTTTTCCAGTATCTTCCATGTTTTGTTTCTATCTATTTTATCCAAGGCGTTCACCAGGTCTAGGAAGCAAATATTTATTTCTCTATTTTCTTTTAAAACTTTTTCTGTTATTAATAATAAAAGTCCTTATTGACATTCAAATAATTACAAAATAATAATTTGGTCAAAAGGACCATTTCACTAGCGAGTATACGTTCCTGTGTCCTTTCCGTTGCTTATGGGAATAGACAGAAAAAGAAACTAATAATTACACTGAAAAAAACAAAGTACTACAATAAGTGAGAATAAACTACATATTGTGGTTCTTACACAAGACAATACATCTGCATATGGTACATTATATTTGCCTTAATATGAATATGTCATCCTAAGTATGCCACTGATGATATAAAATTTATGAAATTATTGATGAAAATTCGGAGTTCCTCAATTACTTTAGTACTATGTTCGTACAGTGTTCACGATGAAAGAAAGCAAATTTAATATAATCTCAACAACTCGTGTTTGTCAGAAACGCTTAAACATGTCGACTTTTTTTGAGTATTTTGAGTTGTCAACTCAATAATCAACTATATTATTATAAATACAACTATAGATTTCAATGAATTTCGATAGATGATGAAAGGATGTTTTTAGGAAATAGTAGTGTGGTTAATCGGGTACCAATCGTCATAAAAACGTCTACATGGGATTTTGTGATAATGCCACTTTATTGTTTATTAAAATCCATTAAAATATACAATTAAAAGCATCGGAGTGCGGCTACTTTTGGTAAAACCGGAATCAACATTTTATAGGATGTCTAGAAGAATTATAGTAAATCTAATTTTAAAACTCATAAATTTCAAGGCACAACTTCATTGTTTGTCAACAATATCTTTCTGCTTAACTACTATTACCGAATTTTTATAGTTTTTCTGCGTTAATATTTTGTACCAGTAAGTAGTCAACATACAAAATAGCATAAAAATCAACATTTTCTCTATTTTTATCTGAATTGGTTCATATCTCCTAAATGACTTTGGTACAAAACGTTTAATGTTCAATGCAAAACAGCACAAAACTAAAACAAATCAAGTTCTATAAAAAGATAGTATGGCTGATACTTTCAACTTAATCGATTTGTATATCCTAATCGGCATTGGTACAAAGCGTTTGATGTTTAGTACATAATGATGTAAAACTATAGCAAAACATATGCTCATGCACAAGTATATGGAAATTTATATAATTTCAATGTGTTGAATCATGTCATATGTATTTAACTTTAAAAAAAAAACTTAAAAAAACTCGTTTGTGGAAGGCTGGCATATCTCTGGTTCCCTATCGGAAATCAGTAATGTCATGTAAACGGAAATAGTACAACGCGTTCTATTTTTGGTAGAAAACGATACAGAACTGGTACCAAATTTTGATGTAAAAAAAAATATGAAAATCGAGCGGTGGAAGTGGCCAGCAACATGCACCCGATGCGACCCTAAAGGAAAACTAATCCAGTTTTAAATATTTTTATGAAATAATTGGAGATCTTATACAGGGCATTTGATCCACCGACGTAGATATATCCGAAAGGAGGTGGTATAACGTAGTTTAGCATTTATAAACAAGATTGAAGATGTGATATTTGCCTTTATTTTTTTAGGCAAAAAAAAAACCAATTTTAAGTTTTCTCGTATTTTATTTTTAATTTCAGTTTATGTCTTTGCCTTATGCTTTGTATTATCGCCTTTTGCTTGACTTGAAGATTTCGGTTTGATACTTCGGTTTGGGAATAGAGATTCAATTTGAGTGGAAAAAAGTGGCACATAATTAAAAAAAACGGGGGATTCTATGAACCAACAAGATATTTGGGATATATTCAAAAAGGCCTTTCTAGAATTGTAAGTAGAATTTAAGAATATAATAATATACAGGAATTTCAATTAAAACAGTCAACGCTTGATTGATACCGGATACATAATCCGGTAACTATGCTATCATCTTCGGAACTGAACCAACAAACTAAGCTAAAATTAACCGATTTATACATTTTTAATGTTGTGGTACACTGATATCGGACCTGCTTGATTTAACAAATCTATTACACTGTGTTTTTGTAAATGTAAATGCATTTACAATAATTTAGTTGTACTTTGCTATTTACGTTCTTGATTAACTGTATATTATATATACATACTTCTTCATTTGATTTGGCGACTATGATGGATGGGACACCCATTCCCACCGTAATTAAAGTAGTTTTATTGCAACTGCCGATGAGTAACCCGGGACATTATCATGATGGTAGAGATCTTTTTTCTTTGCTAGGTGAGGCACAGTACTGTCTCGTGATATTGCCCTTCCCTTTTCTAAATAATTAATTACGAGTATGACTTGCGAATAAGATCGCCGCCCGTAACATTTCCGGCTGATGGAATCGCCTTAGCCTTCTTTGATGCATGGGAAAAAACCTATTGACTGACCTTTGGTGTCTGGCGAGTAATGATGTATCTATGTCTCATTCAGTCACATAACGTCACAGAAACGTATTCGTATTGCATCTATACATATCCAAACGTTGCTTTGAAATTATTACCCGATTCCATCCACCACCTTGGCGATAATTTTCTCATAATCAATTTTTCGTAAAGGAATCTTTTTCTGCCAACACGGTATCATAAACTTCATTGAGCATATCGTTTGTAGTCACCTCAGTAAGACGACATGAGCGCTTCCCATCAAAGTTGGATGTTTAAACCAGTATCTGATGATCTAGCGAAGCTACATAGTCTTTATAAACGGCATCCAACTACTCTTTGATTTCTGCACACGTTTTTCCATTTAAAAAAGAATTTCAATCACTTGCCGGTGTTGTTCTTTTTCCGTGATTTCACAAATACATAAACCCTCTCACTTCTAACAGTTCTCAAAATAAGACTATTCGACAAATTGCTCCGAAATTTTAATAGACGTCGATTGAGAATGGTTTTCATATGCGATAATTGCAAAGCCTTATATTACAATCTTTACATTAGATTTGCATCACATATTATCTACCTATCTACGAGGACTTCTCGAAATATGTTTGAGATTATTATTTAATAAAAAACTATTTTCCAAGCATCTTTAAAAAAGATGTTGTGAAAACCTTGTGTGTAACTTGGATAGAAGTGTAATTTAACATATCTCTTTCATGTTTATATTTCTAAATAGTACTTTTATGTATTTGAGCTCGTTTTGATACGGGTCTTTACTTAAGAGGAAGTTACGCAAACATTCCACCAAAAGTCAATTGCCGAAAGTTTATGTTCTCATGACCGATTGGTAGATAAATCTATTGTTATTAGTTTCCTTCCTATTTTTATTTCCTTACATTAACAAATAGAGGCTGGAAATTCTATTGTCGCTTTCCTCTTCGTGTTGTGGTTATTTATCCATAAAGAATATAAAATGACTTGTTACTTATGAATAAATCTTCTTTGTTCTTTGTCATTCTTACTCTATTCCAGGTCATTGATCGTTTTCTTGGACATTCCACTATTACATTGCCTTGTTGTTTCTGGATACTTTTTATTATACCAAAATTGGTTAAATTTAATAATTGGAAATTTTGAAATTAATTGTTCCAAAAATTCAGTTATTGAACATTATGGTGTCAATGGTATAAAATATGTGATCAACATGTCTAATCCAAAGCCGAGACAAATAAACCAAAGTATTCTTAAGATCAATTTCAAATTTACCATAAGAAAGTAAGCTATGAAAGAAGGCGGAAGGCGTTACCCATTGCCATTTCTTTAATTTAGTGATAGAAGATATTATTGTTATGAAAAAATTGCTTCATGTAGTCTTGCCAAGAAAATTAAGCTCAGAACATTTATCCATTCAGTTATTCAACAACAGTTTCCTCAAGTATTTCAAGGTTATATCGAGCGATACGCTAGGAAACGCTAGCAACCTCAAATCAGGAATTGCGGAAAAGCAAGTAATGCTGGCTATTATTGCTAGAAACAATGGGTGTCGTACTTTGTAGCACGTGTGTTTTAGAAATAAAATCAAGCTGATATCAATTTTTAACAATCGAAGCTACTGACAAATTTTGACCAAGTTGGCTTGATTAACATTAAGCAATAGGAAACCATAAAATTTTCAGCTTACTTTAATTCATGCTTTGTAATATGTCGATATATACAATTTTTCGTGAGACACTGTGTATCGACAATTTTTGAGGGCCACATATCTAGGTACAATTTTTATTCATTGGAACTTCAATATTATATTAAATTCTTTAATATTCAAAATTTAAACATTATTAATAAATTACTCCTAGCCATTGGTGGCATATATAATTTCGTGTAATAATTACTATTGGTACCGAGAGATACTAAGATAAAACTGTTTTGCGCGGAAATTCCAGTATATTGCCAAGCTTATATAAATGCTTTTTTAAATATTCTAATTTCTATAAACATTAACGCTTGAAAATTTTTTGGTAAAATGATGCTGTTAGTTTTTGTGGTTAATTTTACGATTTATGTTATTTCATTTTCTGGATGTCTTGTATCCTTCTATGAAACTTCACAAGTGTCCTTTAATTTACGTAACGTAATAACAAAGCATTCTATAATGTCAGCCGCAACGGTTGATTTCACTAATTGAATACTGATCTTGTTATGTAGAAAGTTAACAGGAATATATGTGTTTTTTCCAGGTAAAACACAAATAATAACTAGCGATAAAATTTTCTTCGAAGTTTATGTTGCCCCAATGTAAAAACTTGTTTGCAATATTTTACCTCAGAGCTTTCAAACAAGATAAAACTTTCCGCGTCAAACCACAGAATATATGTTTCGATTACGAAGAATTAATTTATAAAGCAGGCAATATAACTTATATATTACATTATGGAATTTTACACAACACCAAAATTGTACATCGTTAATTCCAATACCGCAATAATGCAACCTAGAACACAAACCTGAATTATAATAGCGTGGTTTGCAATACAGAAAATTAAGCTATGTAACCTAGTTCTGAAAGATTTCGTAATGGCATTGATAATATATTTTCGTAGAAATACTACAGGTGGACGAGCAAATTATATTTCGCATGCACCCGTCATTTTCCATTAAGCCTTAATGAGGAACCTTCACAATAATAACGGATTTGCTATTAAATAATAATTTGAGCGATATTGCAAATTAGTGCTCATCTGCAACATATTACTGATTTTGTTAAAGGAAGTTCTAACGGTGATAGAAATTTAAAATTAATTTTGTATGCAAATGTTTATGTCAATATCTAATAGGTAATACGATACCAGGCAACAATTATATTTTCCACCGAAAACTGATAATTTTAAACAAACTTACCATAAACGGGACAAAATAATGGAAACAATAACGAAAACAAGAGGCGGAAATATGAATCACGCAAAATTGAATAGTAATAAATGATAACAGAGGTAACTTTTAGAATTGAGATTTTATTATAATTGGCAGATTGAAAATCGTTGTGATTACGTTATTATATAGTTCTTTGGATTGGTTTAACGTAACGGGAGATAATTTGGCATTTTTTTTCAGCCAGCTCTATATAAAAAAAAACAGCGTACCAAAAGGCTATATATAAAACGTAAACATATACGTATCGATCTACGTAAAATAAGAACACGCCAATAACTAGTACTAGTTATTTGTACTAGGACACCTATAACTAGTACTAGTATAACACCAACAACGGCTACACAAAAAATAAAAATCGACATAGGGTTATATCTTAGGACCGGACTGTATAAAAAATGGTTGTTTGAATTTTTACTTTAGTACGTATTCTAAATTAGCTGACTATAACGGCACTTGAAAACACATTGTATAATAAAAGATATAATTTGAATAGGATATTGAATGGCAGTGGCGGTGTGTTCATAAGGACACAAGAGCGGGCTTCCTCCCTGATATATCCCTTGAAAATTGAAATGATCCGTAAACAAGATTATTCAATTATATTACGTAATTATTGCAAAAATGCAGCTTGAATTTCGTGATCAATATTATGTGAAATGAATTATACACCTTAATATATCATGGAAACACTTCACTATTACCCTCTACCACAAACACTTCACTGATACTAAACGTACCTTTCGATAGCTAAACTACCATCTTAGCAATACTGAACTAGTTCAGTTTAGTATTGCTGCTGAAGATGGTAGCCTAGCTATCGAAACGTACGTTTAGTATCAGTGAAGTGTTTGTGGTAGAGGGTAATAGTGGTGTTTCAGTGTTCCAGTGCCACAGTATTCGAGTACGTGATTTAATATATCATATATATAATGTGCAACATGTTGGAATTAAACATTTGGGACGCAACGAAATCGCGGCCCTGGTTGCTATGGTACCGGTACGACCCTTGATCAAGCAACCAATCACAATATGTATTTAGGACACACAGTTCCCGCTCTCAGGACATCACATTTCGAATTTGTTATACTGTTTTCCGTATGTTCTGTCCTATAATACTGCATTTGTATTTCAGTTAGGCTAGAACTGCTGTGAAAGATGTACATACGTCATTTAACCACTAGAATAAAGATGCATTAGGAATCTCGTGGTCATATGTCTGTATGGCGCTTGCTTTACTTGGTAAAATAAATACTCTGATAGAGCTCAATTCTGCTTATCGTCAACATATCACCAATTATAATGAGAAAGTTGGGAAAAGTCGTTATACCACGTGGAGATAAACGAGTCGCCAATATTTACATAGATATTTGTTTTTTAATTAGTAATTACTCAGTAGCATCCGAAAGACCAAAAAAAAACAATATTAACAGTATAATATTATAATTATAATTCTCAGTTTTAATAAATAACTTCATTTATTCAGATCAGCCGGTATATTAAAACGTTTAATATGTTATATTAAATTTTGTTGTGCTTCTGAACGAGCTCTTCGAGATCATGATGGCAGAATTTCGTGGAATATATAGGGAATTTCGATGTGACGCTCGGAAATAAAGGAAGCTTATTCTAAAAATACTTATCGCTTGAGAGGGTCGAAATTACACTAAACGATGAAAACCTTTAAAAGTAATGAACATGAGGTATGACAAAGATAAGAGTTTCAGTGTTTTCATCCTTTATTTGAACATATCTATTTATTGCTAATTCACGGAAATATTTTCACATTCTCGATTATTAAATAATTGCCTAAACCTTAAATATTACACTAATTTGAAACGATTATCGATAGTAGTTTTTTAATATAAATAATTTTATGTAAATCAATATCTCATTGTTATTATGTATTGCTAAAAAGACCACCGCTTCAAAGATATCCACCTACTCCGTAGCTAAATGTGTGTATATTAAATGTAAATGAAAATTGTTTAAATACTGTTTATGTGTTTATAAGAGACATCATTAAAAGTAACACATTTTTATTGCATGAGTATGGAAATATTTTATATAATGGAGCCTAGTATTTACATACATACGAACACAATAATCTGGGCTTCCTAAAATGACCAGATGTATGGAAGTGACCTTCCTAACATAGCATACAGCACTAAGTTACGCTTTCAATGGAACAAATCTTATAAAAGTATTACCATTGCAATTCGACTATCAAAATGTTATTAGAATGGAAAGGTCCATGTATACCTCCTTACAGAATTTTAATTTGCTGACTTAAATACGTAATTCGTAAATTGGACCATTTCTATTATTTCGACGCATAAATCTGGCAATGTTCACGAAATCCTTGAAAAATTACGTTGTTAATGATCCCTGTAAATAATTGAATAAGTATTATCATTTCAAATATTGGCTAGTTGGCTAGCTCCTAGTTTAGTAGTGTATAGAATCTTAATCAAAATAAACCTCAAATAAACGAATATCAAACTTTTTACTTAAACTATTTTAATATACGTTTTAATACAAAATATATAACTCTTACGCCTACCATTAACTACAAAATAACGATAACATTCCTATAGTCTCAATTTGCATTAAAATGACGCCGATTTCTTCTTCACACCAGAGTCGTCGCCTTCTCCGCTACGTAGTAATTCTAATAAAATGATATATGTGATTATACCATAACTGTACTTATTACTAAAGTTGAGCAATTGTGTTTTAATCGACAAGCAAATAGACTCTATCAAATGCGTTTGCGACAGTTCTATACAGTTAGTAAACGTACACAATTCAAGTGTTTATTTCTTAGATACTCACCGAATTACTTTTTGAAAGATTTCTTTAACTATCATATCTACTGAATTGATTTTCCTTGTTTAATTGAGGGTATTGTGCCTGTCGTTATATGATAAAATGTCTTCCCCTGCAGAAGATCCTTGCAGTAGTTACTTCAAAGCGTTCGTACGGATCGCAAGATTTGTACTGATTATCATTTAAAGCCGAAGCTGCTGATGAGCTTCTCTAAAATGTAAAATTTGAGTGACTTGGCCGCACATAAACAAATATACCGGCAAAGAAATTTCAACAACTAGAGTTACAATATCTTTGCCTATAAATTTAAACTTAAGTTCTTTTAATGTCGCATTGTACAATTTCTGCAATAACTTTTTATCTAAATGATGACTTTAATTATTAAGCATTATTATTAAAACAAGTATTTCTAATTAATTTTGGTGTCTTTGCATATACAGGATGACTCAACAGTTTGCCAACGCCAATCTCCTGTCTCAAAAAGAGAAATTAAAAAAATGTGCGAAACCGTAAGAGAAAGATATGAAATTACATAGCTTCAAACATATTAGGACTAATCTAGTCATTTTGTTATATCTTTGCATAACTATTTCTTTATTAAAAGGGAAATAAAGACCTTATATTTCATTGTAGTATTTCTGTTACAAATTATTAATTGTATAGTAAACGCTAGAGTTACAGAATACCAACTTATTTTTTGATTCACTAATATTATATCAAAGCCCTAAATTAATAAATATAAGTTATAATAAACAAATCAAACGAACATACAAATGTAAACGTTGATGTTTATAAGATGCCGATAGGAAGGTAACGTTTTTTGTATCTATATATGTATTACATGTGATAGAGTGAAAGCGTTATCCTGTGATCAGGCTGCTTATATTACATACAGATACATGTTGTGATAGACATTGTGAGAACAGTAGATTGTACGTACTGTTACAATTTGACTTCCAGTTAACAACAAGGCGTAATCATACGTATATATAAACCTTAACACCAATAATTACTTACCTCAGAGTAAGCGAATTCGGTTAGGGAAACCCCACTCATTGAGCAAACTTTCTCATATAAAACTGGAAGAAAATCCTACTGAGAGAAAGATATCAAGTATTTTAGGTAAAAATGAAGAAGTAAAAGAGGCTTTTCTGTTACAAAACATCAGTACATTGGTAGTATGCAAATGATAATTAAAAGATTAAAGAGAACTACTCCTTTTAAAAACGATAGGTCGAGTCGTCATTGATATTAAGCCTTCATGAAATGTCATCCACAATTAAGTCTAAGAATACCTGGAAATTTAACTAAAAGTAACAGGAGGAAACATAACAATGTGTTGTTAAAAAATAAAAAAAATATTTCACGGAAAATAATCATTTGGATGTTCTAAATGACTCTAAAAGAACAGGAAAAAAGTAAGGAAGAAATTTATAAATAATAATTACATCGGTGAAGGCATGGATTCACCAGAAAAAAATAAACAAGATTTAATAATAGTACTATCATCTTTCAAAACAACATTATTTTAACTTGAAACACAAAATACAAAAAAAAATAAAAAATCAAAGGAAAAAAATGCTCTATTGCTACATCAATAAAATGGAAAATGTTTCGTAGGAGAAAATAGGAGCCAAAAAAACGAAAAGAGGAAGAACGGAAAAGGAAAAGAATGGAAAAGCAAGAACTATTGAATATTACTAACAAAAAAACACGAACTTGTCACAGTTCGTTCTCTACATCAGTTCCAAAGAGAAAAACAGTAACTAATCCGCGATGCTACAATGGAAGTGTGCCCAACTGTAATGGCAAATTCAAAATCTTTGGTTGTAGGCTAATAAACGTGTTTTACTTGTCAACGCTTTTATAATTGCATTTGAGATTTAATTACATTAAAATTGACATACAACAAACATAAAGCCTTAAAGTAGGCGATCCATGTGTAACGTGGAAATTTATAATTACATTGCATCAAGAATAATTACGACAACAATGACGTTTCGCATCCTGAAAATAAAACACACTTTCTAACTTTACAAACGTTACCCAGACAAACACAAAATAAACGCACCTGTTCTTTAGATCAAAAAAACAATTTATTTCTAAATAAAATATTAAATATAGCAAGAAGAGTTATTCCATCCAAAAATCTGAATTTTCAATAGGAGTAAACGCTTCTATAAATGGAAGAAAATGAGCTTTCGTTTAAAAAAATTATGGGTTTGTTTCAAATCTATAGGTGTTTTTAATTAATTATATATTCTTTCAAAGAAAGCAATTGCAGTTTGGATTAAAGGATTAATCGAAAAGAGATGTAGATTTTCAGAGTAATGTAATAAAATCTTTGTAAGACCTTTGTGTTTAAATGTTACACCTCTATAGATATATCCAATGCATTGATATAACTGAAAACATTGAAAATGAATAAAAACGACCTAAACAACTAACAAATACAATGAAATCGCATTTTTAACTATAATAGAATTTAGAATCAGTTAAAAACATAAAAAAACTAGACGATCCAAAGTTTTGGAAGGGTTTAGAAGGTATGGTTATGCAACTTCCTCTAATGGCGGTAACAAAAGTGAAGAAAAAAATGGAGGTGAAAATAAAACGGGGGATGACAGTAATCTCAATGGAGGTAATCAGTTAGAGGCTGACGTTGCGTTGAAAAGGCGAAGCAACCAGTTTAGGTGAAGGAAAAAATGGAAAAAATACACCTTGCATTTATTGTTAGTGAGCTGCAACGAATCACGAAACAAAATACGGCAACTCAGAGAAATTGGATAAAATTTTTAGCATGCTTTTCCAAATTTGATGTTTCTTGGACAACTATATCATATTTGTTCTGCAGCAATGGTTTATTTTGAATTATTTTTTGATTGTGAACATATACGGCTCTGTATTTTTGATATAGATATAAATGAATTTGTTGTATTATAATTTTGTTGTTATTTCCAGTATTTAAATCTTACTAGATGGAGAATACGTTGCAATCCTAGCGTGGCAAATGCAATGCGAAGAAATCATTGATGTTAAGCACGAAGTATATACATTATGCAGACAATAATAATTTGACACCAAATGACACATTTGCTAAAATATTGACGCATGCAGAGTATCCATAAGGTCTGAAAGATGGTGGGGGTTACCACCCTATATCCTACATAGAACGGCATGCATAATCTATAGAAATGCAAATGAAAGTTTCAGAATTGTTTATATTTGCAATTTAGAAGATATGTCATTCCATGTATTACTGGATGTAGTAGACTCAAGTTTTCGGAAGCAATTGATGGTAGAATCCCATAAGCAATTAGGTTTTACCGTATAGATCATCGGATTCTGATTGTTTGCAAACAAAGTTGGTTAAAGAAAAACGTAACAAAAAATTGCGAGAAATGTGGTGTTAACCTTCAGGGCAAAAAAGCATTTGCTTTACAAAGCATTCCATCTGCTTAATTGATTACAAACTACTATAAATTAAACCAATAAAATAATCACTTACTGCGTCCTTATAATTTCCAATTTAATCCATTCTTCTTAGAGTTCCAAAATTGGAATATGTCAAAAAAATCCAAGAAGTCATTGAAAATACCAACATAATTCAGATCAAATTTAGTTAAATTATCAAGAAAAACTGCAAAAATATAAATTCAGACAGAAATAGGTTAAGTGACTCTACTCAATATTACAAACTAATTCCAAAATAAGTTGCATTTGTTTTTAGAATTCGTCTGTCTTTTTTTTGTCGATAAATTATTGGAAACGTACGTTATCTTCTGTTGCAACTAGTATGAGCCAAAAATTCCTAATCGACGTGAACCAATTTGATAAAGAGGATTGCACAATGCGTAGATTCGATTTGTTGGTAACTCTGTAAAGTCCGGACATAAATCTGATAGAATATACCGGACACGTCTAAAAGAAATATGCGACGTCGTATACCTGCACCTGCTAACCTGAGAGAACTCGAAAATCCAGTTCTTGTAGAATGGGGGAGTACTCCACAGGAAGCCATACAAAATTTCACTAGAAACATGCGCAAGCGTAGTCAGAAGTAGAGGAAACATGCAAGTGCTAGTACTAATGTCCTAAAACTGTCATCCATTGATTTGTATTACATGTAATTGCATTTCACTTTCTCTAATTCTAAGAATGACTGATGTTATATTGAAAGGAAATGTCAAACAATGTCATTTTTCATTTAGTTTTTAGCAAGTATAATAAACTACAAAGTAGACAAACGTTTTTTCACTAGTGAAAAATATGATGAGAACATATTGAAAGTTATTTAAAATAATTAGTAATTTAGCTAAATTAAAAAAACAAAAAACAATAGCTTTATGATGAAATTTTCTGGCAGGATTTCTAAAGGCAATGCCTAACGTGGTAATATCAAAAATACTTTGCATAATGATACAAGACATTGCTTCCGAAATTTAGTAAATATTCAACGAAGTAGAAGAAATCGCATTACAGATTGTATGAAGAAAAATGGTACTCATTTCGAATAGACGATGAAATTCTATGCATAAATTAAATTTGAAGGAGTATTTTTAATGAATATGGTATACACCTTATATATTTTAGCGGAAAGTGTATCTGCATGGCTTCATTGAATTTAGAATTTAGAATTGTAATTATTACCAGTGGTGTATATAAAACACAAGGCATAACAATTTAAATTTTACATATTATATATACGAAACATACAATAACAATATACATATTACAATTTTACATATCAACATCCAGAACCAACCCGCGTTTCCAAAAATGCCTCCAACAGATAGTAACATCTATTAGCGAAAGATTTTTTCATATAGGATTTAAACTGCTTGATATTATAGTTTTTAAAATTACGTGACAACAGATTATAGTGGTAATCTTATTTAATTTATCTAAAAAAAGTACATTTTATGTGCAGGGAAATGTTTATAAAAAAAAACAATGTACAGGATATTCTATTTAACAAAAACTTAAATAGTATCAAGTATAGTATTCAATAGTATCAGTGCAACGATTTCTGCTGGTATCTTATAAACGCCAGTTGAGATAAAAATTCCTATTTTACAGTTGGTAGTGCGTCACGTCATTAAACCATTTGCTCAGAGTTACAACAACTTATACTTATACTGTAAATATTAAATCACTAACTTGTATCTTTAATACATTCTAAAAACCAGTTTAAGTTCTTGTTATTCATTTTAAAACAATAATGTATCAAGCTTTGTATCAAAAATTCAAGTTTTGGAAAATATCCGAGAAGTTCCATTTAAAAAAACAGTAAATTTTGATTTTTATAAAAATGCGTTTCCAATCGTTTTTCTGTACTGCATATTAACCAGTAGCGAAAACACCGTGATTCGTTAAGTCGTTAAATTGGATCATCCTGTACTTAATCTTTCATCTCAAAAAGAAATAACTCTATATATGCATAATAAATTACGCTACACTATAAATAATACCCTGTGGCTTGTGCACTGAACAAAGGAACTCATCCTGTATGTATGTTATACGAAATAAATTTAAATAACGTAAAATAGTTATGGCATTTTTGACAGTTTTGAAAAAGTCGATTGATTTCGCATACGGCATATAAAGTAAACGAGCCCTGTTTCGTTAATTTATTCGTATATGATTAATTTTTAAATAAAATATATTCCTAGCAACAACAAGCAAAATGCTTCGTAAAATTGTAAAACTTTGCTTTATCAATAGGTTTTGTTTAAATACCAAATAAAAAACCTGACTTTGTGACCGGCAAATTGGACAGGCTTTATTTTCCGAATTTTTCTCAACTGCCAAAGTAAAGTTGTTTGCTTCCAATTTAATGTAGCGTTAATTTTTCTTTAGCAGGTTAATTTTCCTTATTCATAATTCAACAAATCTATTTAAAATTATTTCTTGACTGTATTAATACTAGTGTTGTTTTAAATAAATGTATCGTGAAATTACGTTAATTTGATACAAAGTAGATTTAGTTTGTATAAATAACTATAAAACGTAGATTATTATGATAAAAAAAAAACAGACGTGAATTAAATTATAAAGGAATATTAACAAAAATGCCTTTAGTAGAATTCTAGAACACTTTCAAATAATATTTTCTTGAACTTTGTCGAAGAAATGAAAGAAAGTTAAATTTGTACCGACGTGTTAAATAATAGAAAACAAGCAACTTTTTCGTTTGATATTTTACAAAAATGACAAAACAATATTTTGAAAATTTTCAAGGGAGAATGTCAAATTTGGCAGTCTGTGCTTTCGCGTGTATGTATTTTAAGCAAAAGCAAAATTTGTCATACATTGATTAATAAAAAAGTTGTCTCTGCTTTTATGTATGACATTGTATATTTGAATACACCGAAGCAGTTATCTGGTATTCTGTAATATTAGACTGGATAGGTCAGTTTGTTTACAATAACCAAGTGAACCTTTAACCTTCGTTTCTGGTAAAACATATGTGTGGATTGATTATAGAAAATTACATGGAATTAATTGTTTTATAAGTTAATAAATACATGTTTTTGCTATTATAGCTTGGAAAGGTTTTAGGGAATTACAATTTACGTGTTGAAAAGTTTAAAAATAAATGTGTATATTAAATGTTTTGTATTTAAGAGGATAACAAAATAACCTTAAGAATTTCAACTATGTATAAATGAATATATTAAGGAGAATTAAACAAAACTAATGTCTTAAACTGATCAAGGTTAACGGTGATCTACGGTGGTTTGAATTTCCAAATATTTCATAATTTGTTACTGATAAATAATTAGTTTAATTTTTTCTAAGACAGCGATACGTTTTGAGCTTCTGATCGGTAGCATAGTATTTGACTGCGGTTTAGGATCTTCTAGGAAACATCTAGTTAAATGATAACAAACGATGACACATTCACCGGGCGGGTATCCTCCGGAGCCTTGGGGATTCCAGCATCTAGTGGGCAACGGTGACGCAGGCGTGACGCGCCGTTTTCGCAACAATGAAGGGGTCCGGCGCAGCGTGGGGACCCCTCAGAGAAGGGGTTTACCTACTTAAACCGGTACCCCATGAACCCCGACACTCATTGGTTTGCTTCTTCACGTTGACAGTCTGCGTGTGTAGTTAACCTTATCGACAGACGGTTATCAGGTATTTAATCGTGGTCGACTCAATCGGTATCAAGACAGACGCAACTGTCCAGCAGTGATTCCAGTGGATTCAGGCTGAATATCTCTCCTTAACGTAACTTCTTACCCCGCATTAAATTCTCCGACGTTATAATGGCCGCGGTAGCAGCAGCACAAAAAAATCGCGAAATGTTCGCCATCAAGAAATCTTATAGTATCGAGGTAAGGGATCAAAAACGTTAACCTCTTAAATAAATTATCACTTTATGTTCTTTAACAATTTTACACTCTCGCTTAAAGTCAATAGATTTTTGTTTTCAAATTTTAAAAATGTTAGTTTGCCAATTAGATTATCAAATGGGATTGCTACAGCTTATTAGCGTATATTTGGGGAGTTTTAATTTTCCGTATTTTAGATAACTATTGTAGTGTAGCTATCCCATTGATCATCATTAATAGTAACTATATTTCTTGCTTACTATAATTTGTTAAAGAACTATAATAAAGTATTAAAATAGGAAAATTAGATGATGGATGTTTGGAGCGCAGCGGTCGCCATCCTTGCTTTAATTATTAGAAGTTAGTTTCTAAATAATTTGATTATAGCAAGCTTTTTACCGTTGCAAAAACATTAGCTTCTAAAACCTCATTCCTTTCAAAATAGACTTTTTATTACGAAATAATTCTTTTCAATCTGGTATTGTAAATTAATTTACTTAAAGTTCCAATATATCCTCAACAATACTACTAGTATTGTTTTGTATAAATATTTTTGTATAGTTCTATATGATGGCATTATATTAGTGTACATATAATTGTTTCGTTAGAGAAAAGGAAAATGTTAAGGATATTACTTTCTAATAAGATCAATAATCAAATCAAATAAAAATTATTAATTTGATCTACTTCTTTTAGATGGAAACAATCTTCACTAATTATTACGTCTCTTATTACTTGGGAAAAAAAAACATAAACTACACAAAAAATATACGCATAAGATACTTTTGAGATAAATACCTATTAATAGAATGTATAGTAGATAAACATATGTTAATACTAAATTATCCTTAATAGCCGGTCATTCCCCCTCATTATTCTAAACTGGAAAAGCAATTCTAGTCGGAGCACCAGAACTTGACAAAGACATAGTTTAAGTTTACATTCTTTCTTAACATGTTGCCGGATTGACTTTAGACAAAAACAGCTAATGTCTCATCTATTAATTCTAGGATTTTCATCTTTTTTCACCTTATTGCAAAAGATCCATAGTTATTATTATTTAAAGATATTTTTGCGCTTCGTACTGAAATAAATGTAGTTAGAACAAAGTTAATCATGCCCATATTTACTTATACCAGTTATTTTCGTGTTTACGTGTTAACATATCAACTGGAACAACTGAAGGTAGATATTTTTGTTTACTTATCTTTATATTGTTTGCCCCTTATAAAACTGGAAATTAATAAAAGCTGTATCGAAATATCTAGTCCTCGTTAATACGCGTTAAAGGTAATTTCGCATATATTTACGCAAATTAGTATTTAAATGATCGTCCTCGATCGCTTTACTGCATTTGCAAGAAGTTGTGTAACGTATGTATGTAGTAAATCTCGGTTACTGTGTAAGAAAACGTGTCAACCTTCACGGTTTCAGATTTTATCAAATTAAGCCTATATCTATATATATATAGCCAGATATATCCATGTAGATTGAAAATAGCAAATATATTCATACGCGGTAATATGAGTATAAAGCTCCTTTCAATGTAATTACGTCTAATATAAACTCCGCTTGTGTGCTTGAAATGCCCAAAGAACAAAGGAACGTTTAACTTTGCCTACTGTAAAACTGTCACGGTCTTTACCATCGTATACCGTTGGACTTGCTTGAAATAAATTACATCACGTATTTTTTTTATTATTGTAGCTATAGCACTAGAATATCCGAAATCATTTCATAATTGCAAACAAAGAGTTATGCATTACACTTTCACTTGTGTGTACGGAAGTATTACTGACATATGTAGAATTTGGTAAATCAGTCGAATCAACATCTACCGGGGACATGTTGAGAAAGTGTGGATTACCAAATGGAAATTTGTTTAGCGTTCGTTAGATTTTCTTAATTTAAGAATAGGATTCTACAAAAATTATATTCAATGCAGAGAGCGACCGGTAGTACGTATTCGTTTTTCGACAGATGTGAAGGTCGTACAATCTAAGTTTAAATCAGCTCAATCTATACCCTATTTCGAAGCTGTACAGAATGCCGTAATTATTTTTCCATTGCGGTTTCCGCAATTATCTCGAAAGCTCAAAAGGTTCTATTACGACGCCAATTTCCTGAATCCGGTTCTTCTGACTTCGTCGCATCATTTAAGACAAAGAATCTCAAGCAAGTTCTTTTGTTGTTCCAGAATGGGTATCCGGCGAGACGTCGGTCCCTGGTTGACGACGCTCGATTCGAGACCCTCGTCGTGAAGCAAACCAAGCAGAGTGTACTGGATGAGGCCCGTCTTCGCGCCAATGGTAAGTTCGAATGTGTTATATCTTGTTGATGTTGCATGGTTTTTATTTTGTTATCTGCATGTTCATGTTGTATGCTCGATGTTTGTTATCTTATAGACTCCAGTTACGAACCAGAAATTGATGATGCATCCGTGCAAAAAGTTGAACAACCGCAGACAGGAGAGGGTGCAGGTTAGTAAAAGTAAAATGAAAACTTGTTTCTAGAATGCCTACGCCTCGTTTCATATACGATTATAGCCTTCTTTAGGTAACGCTGTCTATTTCCTTCTTTTAGTAACTACATTTTAGAACAATTCTTTATGAAGTTAGCACTAAATATATTAATTGTGTATTAGATACTTAACGATAAAAATTCTGAACTCGTTCTGAAATAAGATTCTGTTTTCATATCATTAAATTAAATTATCTGCTTAAGGTTTTCTTTTTCAATTATAATCAGGGTGATTTTGTTTTAATTTTTTTTTCTTGTAACTGTTTCTTATTGTTAACGCTTTTTGGCTCTTATTTTAAATTATTGAAATGTGAGTAATTAAAATCCTTGATTTCCGAAACATATGTTCCCAATTAAGTAAACAACCTATGTGATGCGGAGGGTGTCAATACCATTAGGGGTTTCTGTGCTAGAAGTGCAAAATCAAGTAATTTTATTTTACTTAATGTTTCTTTAAAAAGACATTTCATACGTTACAGATATGTTTATTCCAGTTGCAGAGAAAATTGTATCTTTTCTTATGTACACATATTAAGGACATCAAATTTGTTTGGAATATAAAAAGACCAATTTCTAATAGTATATTAAATGAATGCGTTTACTTTAATAAGTTTCACTTCTTATTTTTATTCTTTCTTGTATTTTTTTATTTGCGCCCATTTGCCAAATTTCCATACTTATAGATATCGCTTTACTAAGCGTAAGTTTACTAAAATGTTAAGTGGACGAGTGGTAGGCATAGAGTGGTATACATGTACTTCCTACTAATTAAAAGTAATGGAATACTTTGACAACCAAGGACAACTAACGGTTCTACAATGATTAGTTCAATATAATCAATTAATTCTGAGTTAATTATTATTTACACATTAAGATTATAGATTAAAATGCTTTTTAATCTAACCAGTTGAAACTTAAAAAAACGTTTCAATAAATTATATTAGGGGATTAGACAAAAACAATCAGATTGTGTATGAAGAAACTCTTTTTAAGTTGAAGCACATAAGTACAATTTCCAAATGTTATCGAGTTGATTAGCACGAAGATCTATATGAAATTGCGTCAGCTGTCGTGTAATTTATGTATTTATCATACTTTAAATTTGGATTCTTGGTTTTAGCGGCTTACTATTGGATTGGGGAAAATTCAATTATAATATACGTTTCCACAATCAAATTTGTTTTCTTCAGAAATATATTCTGTTTTAATTATTTTATCTTTTTTGAAAAAAAAAAAAATGTGTTCTTTGGTGGGAGTGGAAATTCCCACATCGGCTTTACTAAATTGTCGAATGGCGCGGTGTGCGTCGCAAAACTTGTTTCTATAACTTAAATCTAAATAAAATTAGTGTACTGTAATAACATTTGAAGAATTTGTCATCAAGTGTTTTTAAAGAATTAATTTTATCTTTACAATGTGATTTGAACAAGAAAAACTGAAACAATTTTTGTGAAGAAGAATATATTTGTTGAAACGTAGAATTTCATTTCATTTTGCCCAATCCAATAGAAAGCTGCTAAAGCCAAGGATCTAAATTTATTTAATCATCAAAAGGCAACTTAAAAGAAACTTTCCGTTTGTCGATTAATTATACTATATTCTTAAATATTTTATTCCACACGTTTTAGGATAAGGATACTAAATTCCTTGTACTTTAAATTACTGTAGAAGTAACATGGTTAAACAGTTCTTAAACAGCGAGTTTTCAAATTCTTAAAATGAAAACGATGTAGGTACGTCAAACGTGATTACAGCAGACTACTGGAAAAACATTTTTTTTTGTGATGATTGTCATATTCTTATATTTATATGAATTTATTTCTTTATGTAAAAAATGTCCGATGGATAAAAGCAGATAATGGTACAGTTAGTAAAATGACAAGAAGTGATTCGCTTAAAGCCTCGTAAAAGCCCATCCGGCTTTTATTGTGGCAAAAGTCAATTTTCACCCTCCATTTATTTCAGAGCTCGATTTACGCTTATGTTGAAATGGTGTCACAGAAAGATTTTATAAAATACAAATTTTCATTGTCGCATAAAATCTGCGAACTTCCCTCATGCGGCGACTAAAAGAAATTATCTTTTTGTGCAGATGTAGGTCTTACCGAAGAAGAGGTCATTTTACAGAATGCGGCATCTGAAAATCCGGACGAGGATAAAGCTTTGCAAAAAGCCGCCCTTGTCCTACGATTGCGCGAAGGAATGAGTTCGCTTTCACGTGTATTGAAGACCGTAGAAAAATTTTCCGGATCAGTTTGTCATCTAGAAACTCGCTCTAGCAAACCGGATTCAAGCCAACTGGATGTCTTAGTCAAGGTTGAAATGACCCGTTCAAACTTGCTTCAACTCATCAAGTCTATGCGTCAAACTTCATCGTTGTCGACAGTGTCTCTTCTTGGGGAAGATAATATTTCTGTGAAGACTCCATGGTTTCCTCGCCATGCAAGTGAATTAGACAATTGTAATCACCTTATGACCAAGTATGAACCAGACCTAGATATGAACCATCCAGGCTTTGCCGATAAGGAATATAGAGCCCGTCGTAAATACATTGCTGAAGTTGCATTTGCTTATAAATTGTAAGCATTTGAAGTAACATGTTTTATACATCTAAGTATACTCACAGTTATTAGATATTCAATTTTTTAAATTATTACTTATAATGAGCATATTAAGTAGTAGATTCTATTAGCATGCTCTGAATATTTTAAATTTTATCTCTTTGAAAAAACAAATGCTTTGAAGGCCAATTTTCGTTTCCATAAAATCAATACTTTTAATTGATAGTTCGAAACTCTTTCAAGATATGATCAATTATGTGTAAGTAAGTAATTATTATATTTTTTTTTACTTACAGCGGAGATCCAATTCCCTACATCGAATACACAGAAACCGAAAACAAAACATGGCAAGCGGTTTTCAACACCGTAAAAGAATTAATGCCAAAACATGCTTGTTCGGAGTATAACAGAGTTTTTAAAAAATTGGAAGAAGCGGAGATATTTGTGCCCGAACACCTACCACAATTAGAAGATATGAACAATTTCTTGAAAAGCCAAACCGGTTTTACACTACGTCCAGCGGCGGGTCTTTTAACATCTCGTGATTTCTTAGCGTCGCTTGCGTTCCGTATTTTCCAGAGCACTCAGTACGTTCGTCACATGAAGTCCCCATACCACACCCCAGAACCGTAAGTACCTTTTGTACTATGCAGCTTCTACAGTTAACGATCAAAGAACCGGGAAACTGATTCAATTACAGAACCCATTAAGTAAGTCCGTGAGAGCAATTACCGCGTAATATAGCTGAAATTATCCCCCGAGTACTCGGGAATACGGGAATATGAATTTTAATTTTCTTAATATTTCGTTCGAAAATATCCCATTCGTCCTGCTTAAACATCAAATTACCGTAAGAGATTGAATTTAAGAGGATTTCAGCTATATCGGATTTCTTCAATTTTACAGAGATTGCATCCACGAACTCCTGGGCCACATGCCTCTTCTTGCCGATCCTAGTTTCGCACAATTCTCTCAGGAAATCGGCCTCGCTTCCCTAGGCGCATCAGACGAAGAAATTGAAAAATTGTCCACGGTAAGTGTTTGAATAAATGCGATTGTTACATGAAACGGTTCGTTTGAATTGCGATCAGCGTGTCATGGTCAAACATGGCGTATATAGTTGGAAATAGAAAGAAAGGCATTAACCGATTTTAATCGCGTACATGGTCACGTTGCGTCACAATGCAAGTTATAATTTCTATACAAATTGTATAAAGCGTGTTTATTGGGGTGTTTCAGGTCTACTGGTTCACTGTCGAGTTCGGTCTCTGCAAAGAAAAAGGAGAAGTGAAAGCGTACGGTGCCGGCCTACTCAGTGCATACGGCGAACTTCTGCACGCATTGAGCGATAAACCAGAGCTCAGACCTTTTGAGCCAGCCAGTACAGCCGTACAACCATACCAGGATCAAGAATATCAACCCGTTTATTTCGTTGCTGAAAGTTTCGAAGATGCTAAAGATAAATTCAGACGTTGGGTATCAACTATGTCCAGACCTTTCGAAGTCAGATTTAATCCACATACTGGACGTGTAGAAATGTTAGATTCTGTCGACAAGTTGGAATCTCTCGTCCACCAACTTAACACTGAAATTCTCCACCTATCAAACGCTATCAATAAATTAAAGAAACCTATACTATAAATGTTTAAACTATTTATGTTACGGCGTCAAGAGGGCGACTGAGTGACTGGTTTCACCCTTTAGGCGCCTATCGTATTTTCATCAGTATCATTGTATAAAGTCGTCATTAGTTATGTAATGATAGTTTAGTAATATTATTTTATTTTAATTATTGTTGTCCGTAGGAAAATTTTAGTTAGGTGATCATAATAGTTTGTGTGATCTCACTTGCATACATTGCACCCCCTCCTTGTCTGCGATATAGTGCTCGAGGTGTGCATAGGAACACCAATGTTACAATGAATCGTGCACGGTTTATTTGCCCACCATCGCCTATTTCACTTGCACGAGATCATGTATTATTCTAGAATCTAAGCAAATTTAAATGTGTAAAGTATTATAGATACGTGTCCAAATACAGTGTGCAATGCAATTAATATGTTGTTTTAATTTTCATAAAATTTATATTGTTCGTTTACTAGCTTTGACCGACATAACTGAATCTGGCACAACTGTTTGTTGCTTAGGTGGCGCTTCTTCTACTTGCAATACATCTCTAGGTTCCACCGGAATCGCCCCTTTAGGCATGAGAGCAACTTGTCGAGGTTTCTCTTTTGGTTGAGGTGCTGGTTTCTGTTGACTCGATTGATTTTTATTGCTATTTGCACATTTAGAAACACATCTTTTGGAAGAACTTCTGGACACATCGCCTTTATCAGTTTGTTGCGGCGTGGGTGGTCTTTGATGTGGTGGTGTTTGATCATGGGGAGGTACACTTAATTTTCGAACTGTATTAGATTTATTGCCGGGACAAAGTGGTAAGCAGTCTTTAGGGTGCGTTGGTGTTTCGCGTGGAACTTGATTAAGTTTACTACCAGGGCAGTTTGGTACACACTCTTTGACCCCAACAGATTGCTCTCGTTGTAGTAGATTTTCGTTTTTAGAGATGCGAGGGGAAATCGGATTACCAGGAGCAACATTAGGCGGTTTCGATAAAGAAAGAGACTGATCCGCCTGCGAAACCTTATCCATACCAGCATTTTGAGTTTGACGTTGTGTTGGACTCATCTGCCTGCGTGGATAATTTTGATACTCCTCGGTTCTTAAGGGAGAACCTCTGTGTATAGTCCTCGTAATTTTTTGGTAATACGGCCGCGGTGGAGGATACACATACCTCACAGGCCCATACACATCTCTAGGAGCATATCGTTCGTTAAATCCGTTATACATCGGAGTCTGGTATCCTGGATAATACGATGGTTGCTCTTGACGAATTTGTCCCTGAAAAATTATCGTGTTATATCATTACATTAAACTTGTGGCCACACCGAAAAGACAATATAGGAATTAATCAATGACATAATTAAGTAAACGTTGCCTTTCAAATGAACACATAAATGTTACTTTATTACGCATATTCACCTTCAAGGTAACTATTATATACTGGCACTATTACTTTTCAAAGAAAAAGACAGCAAACTAACATACCATTTTGTTCATTAGATATCGTTTAACGGGATAGATTAAAGTATAAATTATTTTAATTGTTATTGCATTTTCAAATTACGAACACTACGAAACGCGGCAGTTCCAACATATTTTACTACTTGTATAGAGCTATAAAGAGAGCTTAGCTAATCCATCTAATGCCTTTCATTTCTAATTAAAATAATTGCAAGTTAGTCACCACCTAAAATGTTTTATTTATACATATTTTATGTAACACGTCAATCATTTTACTTTTTGGCATTCTTTAGGTTTTTCGAAACTTGTCTTTTATTGTCGCTAATCAATTAAGATTTTTTCTGGTTTGTCTTTATGTGCATCATGTATCATCTATTACTATAAAAATATTTTAAAGAGATTTGAAGTCTTAAGATTGTACATATTCCAAAATGCAACGAAAGCATTTAGTAAAAGTACATCTATTATTAAAAATAGTGTCAACTTGATATTTGATGCCATTACAGTATACTTTTATCCTATCCGTACTATATATTGGGTTATTAATTAAGAAATACATACACCTTAATAAATTCCAACAAAATTTAATCGTTGTTTTAAAATTTCGTAAATAAAATTGTGTATACCAGCTAATTATAAGCACTTATAGACTTCGAGGGATATCAAACAGTTTTAATTTATAATTTCATTTACATATCAACCACCTTAATTTTCTGCACATTATTAAAACGTAAAACAAACATAAAATACGATTTTCCTTTTTTAATTTCAGTTTTCTACAATTAATCTGCTGCTGCTTTACTCTACCCTAAAAGCAATTGCAATATATATATATATATAGCTCTAACTTTACGAGTACTTATTTCGAACTAAAACTAATATCTATATTCATTAAATACTCCTTCTCTTTTAGAATAACCTTGATAAGCAGAAACACTGAAATTACAATCGTTTTAAAGATACATACGTACATATATGTAGAACCAAGTAGGTATAGGTTGAAAGGAATTATCAATTTCTGCACGTAGAATGTCTTCGGAAGAGATTATATAATTACTTCAAGGTTAATGAAGTTGAAACGCGACTTGTACGTAATAAATTACATTAATTGAAATTGTTTATTTTACAAAGTATCGTTTAGAGGCTACATACGGTGCGATTTTTTTTTGAAAACGATGACATGAATTCCCCCAAATTTTTAAATGGAATGACTCACGGTCTGGTACCTCAAATAAAAGTTTACCTTCTTATAATCAGCTTAGTGTATCACTTGCTTTTTCTTAATTAGCATCTTAAAGGTGACCAAGTTAGATTTACATTACCATACCAATAAATTCCTGAACACTCAGGGTTTTCCCCATTTCCTCAACTTCACCGGTATTGCTTTCCGTAAAAATGCTGTACAGTATTGCTAAAAGGGTGGGAACTGTGTAAAAAATTGAAGCAACCGGATTAGTAGCGAACAGAAAAAAACACTGAAAAATAGGATCGCCGGATTTCTCCTTCCCACCAGAGGCGCCGGATATGTGCGAGTATACTCAGACGGCGAGTGACGACTCAGAGTCTCCGCTCACGGTGGTTGTCATACATGTGTTAATGGTGTTCTTATCAGTAGTGATAGTGAAAACATATTTTGTTCAACACACTTGCTGAGTAGAACGGCATCTAGTGACATAACTAAGATCGTCGTATTTTACACGAGATGCAGCTACGTAAATAAGGCTACGGCGTAGAGGTGTGCTCAGAACTAGCCGGAAACCCATTCGCATTTCTACTCTTTACGCAGTTGCATAAAGTATTCTGTGTAAAATACGATGATCTTAAGCCTATAACTCGGTACCGCTCCACTCAGCAAGTCGATGAGAAAAGAAAAAAAGAATGATTGTGTTATTGCAAACAACAAAGATTTCGATTTTACCACACCAAGACGAATTTACGATGGTGCGTGCACAGGTTCATTAAGTGAATTGGAAGATTATTTTAATTTTAGGTGTCAAATGGCTCTGCATATAATATTTTTATACCGCTGCGAACAAGCTTCGCAGTTCGCACATTGTCGCATTAAGGCATTAATATTCACATTATAAAAGAAGGATATACGCAAAAGGCACAAAAATTTAATATTTTTCAGAAATACCAGGTAATTCGATAGTTGGACTCATACCGGCTCATAAACGCTAAATGTGATGAGCAAAGTAATCAAAAGCTCGACAAGTAACGACTTTTCTTCCAGCAGATTATACTGCAAACGGTTCAAAAAACTATTATTGCCAACGCCTATCTAGGTACTTAAAAACTTTTACCATCAGTTTCGTTATGTTGCGTGAACTTTTAATTTTTCGATTTCGATTTTCGATTTGGTATAACACGCGATGGGTCACTTCATTAAAGATTTTTTGGAAAGTATTCGTGGGGGATGCAAAAGTAGGAGTCATATGTGTAATTGGTAGATTAAAACATGTCTCCCTTAATAGCACAGTTACTTGCCTGACGGTTCACCTTCAGTTGATAAAATGTCGTACGGTCGGTGACGGTTAGCCCCGGTCGGCAGGGTGTCAGTAAGGTATATAAAACCAGTGGTACTCGGTTGGGTATCGATTGACTCTAGGTCAATAACATCGGTTTAAAGTTGGTCAATAGGGAAACGATGCTTGGCAGTAAACACTTAAGTGACATAAGCGAACCGGTGCAGCGTCAGTTGAAGATCAGTGACCAAGCATTGCAAACATGTGATGTTATGGTTGGTAGACAACAGTGAGCCAATTTTCAGGGATTATTCGTTAAAGGTCGGTGTATGATAAAAGCAGATGGTTTGTCCAAAAATCCAGTAAGTATGCCAGAACATTGCGAAACAAAACTTAAAATGTTCACACTTTCACGTAATGCCGACATCATTGCCAACGTCGAGTCAAGAGATGACCGAGAGTCAACGTTGCGCCAACCGTCTGTACAACTAGGGTCCTTGCAATAAAACTAGATACGTTTTTCAAAGCTTTTATTTTCGTTTTAGCGTTTCAAGCGAATCTTTTAAAAAAATCACATCATATTAGAGCACATATATATTCAAAACACTAATATTGGCAGTGATTAGTACATAAGTGGATTTATTAATTAGGTATTATGCATTTATAGCTGAGCTTATATGTGGAAATTGCAAAAAATATTAAGATATCGTCGAAAAATACTCATGGTCAGTTACCTTATTAACTTTAATACTAACAACCTTTTTCCTACATCAATCTAAAATAGTGCTTTGCACAATTCCGTTTCGCCATTAGTGAAATCAGGCAATATTTGCGTCGCTCAAATTTAGTGGCATAAGCAAATCACATAATAAAATAGATATAAAGCAAAAGTAGAACTATAATTTCATTCGTTTTCGTATTAGACAGACAAAGCAAGCGTCTGCAATTGTTCTAATCATGTAGTTAGTATAGGTAAGTGAAAAGAAGATAATTAATCCCACTTCTTGACTAACTTTTATTTTCAAATAAATTTTGTATTGCCTCACAATAACCCAAGAATTCCGTCCTGTAAAAATGATTTTGCAAAAGTAACTCAAATTTCTTTTACAAAGTTAAAATTTAGAATTGAAGCATAATAATGCAGAATATGTAGTTTACTATATCGTTGGCTTAACTTTAACAAATCACAGTTTCATGAATGAGTGTGAATGAGTACTAAATTATATACTACACAGTTTCCTTGTAATTAGTACAATTGAAAATTCTAAGTACAAGAACGTTTATATTTTGTTTTTTATGATTTTGTAATAAAAAATGCTAAACATATGTGCCATTCCAATAACTCTAGCCGTCCCAATGCTTATTTATGTAAACAATGCCGAGTATAAAGAATATTTTATTAGTCGTTATGTCTACAACAAATATTTGCTCATACAATGGCATAAATCCTACCATATATCCGTTCGCGAAACTTATTTCACATGTTTGTTTACATTTATACATCCATATAATGTATGTAGAGGCATATTCAATTGTAGTAAGTTACTATGTAACCGGGGATATCGCGACTTCAGAAAGTTGGAACTAGTGGAGGAGATAAAATATGATCATTAAAAAAACAAAATCAAGCGAGCTATACTTTTTTTGAATTATTTTTTATATCTGTTATAACTGGGTACATCTGACGTTTTAATCTTTCTTAAATAACATCAATATTGAAATTTCAAATTACATTAAACAATAATTATGAAAATAGATTTCTATTTAAAGCGTAAATGGTAAAAGTGATAATCTAAGCCTATAATAATAGTAATCGGTTTCACACAAATCTTTAATCCTCGCTTCATATTGTTAAATGCATTGACGAAGCATCGACGAGTAATCGTTCTAATACTTCGGTAAGTTCTTGTATTATGTGCAATATATTTTTAAAAGCTGTATTTTTAGGCGTGGAAAAGTAAAATAATTTAAAATAGTTAGATCAGGAGAATATAGAGGAAGAGTTATTACACCGCTAGAGGATCGGTGTTTGCAGTGTTTTATGAGCTGTGTCATGGTCTTGTTGAAAATATCCATCCCTTAGTAGTTCGTCATTATGCAGCTGGTTTAAAACATGGTTGCAATAAGTTATTACGATATCTTTCTCCGTGTACGGTTTCATGAAAAAATAATGGACCAAATATTCTCTGTGAAGTGTGTTATCCAAGCACCAACCTTTTTAGAACACAACGTTTCTATATCATGTCATAATTTCTAATCCAATTACAGTATTGCTCTTTCACTACGTGATCAATGGACCTGAATTCTTGCACAACACAAATTTTATGTGGATAGTTTTCGAGATCTTTTCTAAGAATATGCTGACGATAAATTTTATTTATTATTAGTTTCTTGTGAAAGATTTCTAATTGACTTTTTAGGTGACTAATCTATATGCATTCTTACATCTGCAATAATTTCAACAGTTCTTCTCTTGAGTCTACCACTACGGCGTTTGCGAATAACTTCACCAATTTCAAGAAATTTAGCAGCACAGCGAACAATTTGTTGATATAAAATAAAATATGCAAAATGTGGAAACTGACGAGAAAATTCATCGACACGTAGTTGCATAGAATAAGACCGTTTTCCATTATATTGCTTTTGTTAATTACGAAAATTGCTTTGGACGATAAATACTAAATAAATAAATATCAAATATATAATTTGAATCGTCAGACTTGTTAATAAGTGTAAACGTAAGTAAGTAAACAACAGCTTTATTTCAAGTACCGAAATAGGTGTGAGACACGCTATCACAAAAAACCAAAAGAACAAAACATACAGCACAGAAACAAGATTACATCATATTTTGATATCATAATGCGCATAGGAAAAATTCGGATATTGAGTAAAAATACTTTGTTTTTAGCTATGATTTAAGAGTTCTCCTAAAGCCATTTAGGGCAAGAGCTTTGCAACAATTAGGCAGATGGTTGTACATCTTAGTACCTAGGATATTTGGACTACTAGCCGTCAACTTCAAATTATGTTTCATTAGATGTATCTTCTGTTTTCTGAAGTTATAACTATTAGGATTGTTAGGAGGTTAGCAAAAGATGGTTGTATTTATGAATATGACAGGATTCCAATATAAACAATTCCGACTGTGTTAGTATTTTTAATGATACAAAGAGATTTCTACAAGAAAAATAATCCCCTTAAAACATCTTATAGCTCCGTAATTTGAAGTTTCAATCTTGGATTTAACTGTAGTCGTACGTAACAGAAATAATTAGAAAAAGAACATGGCAAGCACTATTTTGAAAATGACATAAATATTCCCTATAAACATAGTTTTCATTTGTCGCGGAGCATCTTACACAGCGATATGATGAAATATTTTCGGGGATTAAGGGATGTATAAAATATGGGAACAAATCTTATGTTAAAAATTAATCGGTGGTAGCAAAGGACCTTCGTATAGCATTATGGCATAGCAAATGTTTCTTTTTTTATAATTAATTATTTTGAAGAACGTATTTCAAAAGACTATCACAAAATGCAGCAATTATAGCTCTCGACAAATGAACCATTGCTATGTAGTGTAGCATAGTTAGCTGGTTTCAATAAATACGTCTCCATAAAATAAAATTTCGAAAATTTACACATTTACATATTCATCGATTCAGATATCAAAATTGGTCAGATATGTAAACGGAAATTTGTATAAAAATTTGAAAAGCGAAAAGCGTACATAGATTTCAATACCACAAACTGTATCCACGATAAGCTATTATTTTATTGTCTTTTATTTGAAATAATCAAACACAACCTTAGAATTGATGTTTCTCTCTTGTAGCGCAAATATAATTTTTTTACTGAGCGAAATTGGCTTTATCATGCACATTTTATCTCATCATCAAAAGGTAAATTGAGAATTAAAAGAGAATCCATTTAGTTACTTCCAACTTAATAAAAATATAATTCGACTTATCACTACCTTGTTATATTGCATTGATTGGCGGTAACCGGGTGTTTGCCTATGTTGTAGATATTGTGGACAATTATCTGCGCAAAGCCAATCTGGTTCTCCTGGTTCGAGATATTCGTCATCTTCATCATCTTCCTCATAATCTGCCTCTGCAGTATCGCATTCTGTAAGAAAATAGCCTTTTTAAGATATTACTTCAAATATTTATTAGTCCTATTATACCACCTTTGCTCAAGGAACTATTACTGTAGGGTATAAAATCATTAAAACATTTTCTGTTACCAGAAATCAAGTTCGAGTAAAATAATTCAGGAATAAATGTGCTGAGAGACTGTATACAAAATATTATTTTGTAATTAATAATTAATAATATGCACATGTTAAAATTTAATTTTAATTAATAATTTAGTACGAAAACTTAAAAAAACATGTTACTATTGCTATGTTGCTATTATTTAATCGATTGCATTTGCAAAATCCATAGTATATAAAAAACTTGAAGTAAAACTCAATAAAACCATTTATTTATTATTTTCTGGTTTCATGAGTATCTTTTAAAATTGTCCTTTTGAGGTTATTCGAACTGGTTGCTGGATCATTTTAAATCCCTGCAATTCTAGTTCGTTGTTTCTGTACTACACTAAAAGATGTCGCCTACGGTCTTCTTTTATACGGAAATAATTATGTATATAATTGGAAATATCATATCATATAGGTATAAAATGTCCCCCAAAATGTTGTTAATAAAAAGTTTTACAACATATATTTCAAGGAGAAAATATTTTCTGTTGAAAATAATATAGTTCTTATTATATTGTTCATTATTATACTCAAATTAAATGCGTTAAATAGCTACTATTTCTAATTAAAAGAAATTGTAACGTTGTATCCGTTTATTATAAGTAACCAACAAAGGCTCATTATTAGCGGTTCATAATCAGAAAGAACTGAAGATGTGTACGTTATATCATGGAACAAAAGCAGCAAATTTTATATATCTACAAAATAAATTTTCGACAAATACAACACAAACAAAAATCTGAAAATTTTCCTTCATAAGCATCGCACTCTGCAAGATGTATATTGCTGGAAGGGAGTGTGACTGGAAAATAAGTCAGTACATGAATATTTCGATTTCAGGGCGAAAATACTATGTAGATAAGAGTTTTGTAGTCTAAAGATTCTCGGAGAATCAATGGATACACCTCCGAAAATGATTCCTTATTTGATTCTGCTATATACATAAACATAGTAGTTACTTAATCTAGCGCCAGTGCTAATTGTACGTACTAGTATGCTTAGCGGGGATTGCTAATTTAGCTGGCTGTAAGACCAAGAAATTTTGAGCTTGTACAAGTAAAAGTATATTGTTACTGTAAGTAAATGACTGTGGCGCTTTTTTGGAATTAAGTTCATTTTCGAGATGTTTAATTCCATCCCGTTTAAAGTTGTAATGTTTTCGTTGTCCATAGAATTTTTTATTTCTATACACAGTGGTCCTAGCACAGAACCCTGCGGAACGACTCTCTCAAGTGGCAGTCAATCCGACTAATGTTTTCTACACGTCACTAGATCATTTCCCACAACTCTCTCTTGTCGGTTACTTAGGTAAGAGCGAATTAATTTCAAGCAGTTACCCCTCAGACTCAGAATATCGGTTTTTAATTATAGTTCTAGTGTTCTAATTTATGCTACACAACGCTTTTGTTAGATATAACAATATTGTACTAGCACGCTGCTCTTCGTTGATACCCATTAAGATCTCCTTGATCACTTGATAAATGACCCTATTAATGCCTCTACCTGGGTTGTATCCGTTTTGTCCCATATTCAACAACATGCGCTTTTTAGGAAAATTATAGATCCTATTGTACATTATTTTGACATAAACTTTAGAAATGTTGGACGGAATTGATATGGGGCGATTCACACCTATCTCTACCGTTGTAAATCAATGTTACCGTTGATTTCTTTAAAGAATCTGAAAAGATTCCGGTTTGAATACTAAGATTTATAAGATGGCACAATGAAGAAGCTAGGTGCTTGGTGCATGTCTTCAGGACCTTCATCGGCACTTCGTCATGGTGTACACCCCTGGAACTTTTCAAATATTGAATAGTAGAACATACCTCACTGATATTAATAGGTTGCATAAATATTGTGCATGGGTATTTATTTCCAATTAATTGCAGATCTTGTTTGTTTTTTATGCTTTACAAATACTTACGAGATACTCGTTAATAGACGTTGCAATGTTTCGTGCACCGCAGTATTGGTTATACTGTCATTACCATTTTGCATTTTGAACCAGTAACTTGTTTTACTAGTGCCAAGGTTACTTTTACTTTGTTCTGGGCGTTTAGAATGTGTTCAGAATTTGCTATCTTCTGATTTTCTACTTGATTTTGTAATTTTTTTATAAATATTCTCCCTTTGTTACTGCACAATTCATTCTTAACATACTTTTATATAAAACATTTTTGATTGCATTTTTGTTTAAGTTCTGAACTCACCCAATTACTGCTTTACTTTTGTTTTGGGGCATGTTTCATAAATTGTAAAATATCTGAAGAGGCATTATGACAGATATTCAAATCGTGTTTCTCACAAACACTTTCCTTAAAGAAGGGTTATTGAAACGCGATTTCTTGGAAAGCTAGGCACGCTAAATATGTACTTGATGAAACGACTACTCAACAAGAATACACTACCTAACTATAGTCACTGTCACATCATAAATACCATCGAAATTGTGTGGGAATAGGACTGTATCAGACACAACAACGCGAAATTTAAAGCTGGAAATATACCAGACCTTATCCAACAGCCATTTGAAAAAGCTTTGGTGGAGAACTGGCGAAATTACGTTCATATATAGAAATGGGACGTGATGCAAGATGATGTAAACGAATCTATTATTAAGGTGACATTGTCCTTATCATCGTCACTTTTACCTTCAGAAGCTACAAATTAAAGTAGATTTTGTATTTTTTGTATTTTAATAACTAACGAAGTAAATATAAAAAATATATAATTCTATTGAAATATTTGCAAATTTAGAATGTTTATAATTTATGTGTTTTATAATGCACAAAACAATAGTTTTTAAATACATATATGTAGGTATCCTTTTTTCCAAATAAAATACGCATGCTTTACATAAGTAAAAGAAAATAAGATATAACTTTCCTTCATTTCTGTATAGTACATAATCTACAAAAAAAAATCTTTGTGGGTTAAATTGACATTTACATGTCACCCACATGAAATCTACTAACATGTGCATAACTAGAACGCAACATTCTCGCTTGCCTTCCAGTGGTGTTTGAAACGGAGCTGCTTCGTTACATGTCTGCACTTTCTATGCTGTAATACATATCGCAGTGCGAAGTTGATAAGTGTCGGAATTGAACGGAAAGCATTAAAAATGTTGAGAATGCGTAGAAATGCATCAATTTGTGTGTTTGCTAACAGGGTAAATACGTATTTATGGCAATTTCCAGGCTTAATATATAATGATAAAGAAATCAGGTGTTTAGTTTGCGATAAAAGTTTATTATGTTGGAAACCATATATGTGTAGGAACCATGCAAACAGCGCAACACACAAATTTTAAAAAATCGGAAGGATAAGAATTTCTATGTCATTTAACGATGATGTTAAGTGCGTGCGATATACAGTTTGTAAAAATCAGACCAACAACATTTCGTCAGTTTTGGAAAAAATACAATTCAACGTCCGAACTACCAAGTCCGCAGACTCTACGTAGGTATTTGTTGTCAGTGCGCAAGAAGATTGAGAATTATGTGAAAATCGCAGTAAAAAAATGAACGGTTGTGGCTAACTATCGATGAAACTACAGCCATTAAAAAAGAATCCGTAGTATCGTTTGTAGCACAGACAATGACCTTGAAAGGACCCTTATTTGGTAGCTTGTAAAAGACGGCAGAGATGTACTGCCGAAACTTCATAATGTATTAAATAGAACACTAGACAGCTTTGCAATTTCACCAAAGCAAGTGTTAATAATGGTCACCGATGCTGCCGCGGCACAGGTCAATTATTCAAAACTGTTGAACCGAATGTGCTGCACATAGCATGTCTACTTCATGCTTTACACTTTGTAGCAGATACTATACGAAAATGTTATTCCAATGTGGATCAACTAATAGCACAAACAAAAGCGGTTTTTCTTAAATCACCGAAACGTATTCGGCTATTTCGTTTACGGTGTGCCGCAGCCAATTCTTACACGATGGGGTACATGGTTAGAAGCAGCATTCCATTATTTTAAACATTTTGAAAATATCAAATTAGTGATTTTACAACCGGACGCTAAAGAAGCAGCTGCAATAAGGCTAAGTCAAATGCAATTCAAAAATCCTGAAGTTGCAGCAGATTTAAAAACTATTAACGACAGTTGCGTTCCAGTAGTCGCCGCAATAAGAAAAAATGCAAAACACTTCGTTGTCCTTACGGGATTCGTGTGAAATTGTTGGCCACGTGCAAACGGTGTTACATATTTTAGATGATGAAAAGTGTTTCAGTCAGAGAAAAATTTAGTACTATATTGCGTAAATATGTAAATTTTTCTAGATTACGTAATTTTTTTAACAACAATGTTGCAGAAGATATCCGTTATATAAATTCAAAGACCACCTACCATAGACCATCCCTAGATGTAGAACGATCCTTTTTCTGCGTATAAGAGAATAAATACGCCGCAACGGACGGACTGTAGAAACGTACGCTATGATATAAGTGTTGAGGGGCTCACCTACGGATTTCTTTTCAGCCATCTACGCATATTGGGTAAGTTGTTTACTATATTATGTTTGCGTTTTCATAAATTCTCTTATTGTCTTTTTGTTCTAAATAACGCGCACGTTTATTTCGGTTAACCCAGTGCAGTGACGCTATTGCGGGGCAATCGACTTGTTGCGCTCTAGTCATAACGTATTTCATTGGACAGCACTAGAGTGCACTCAGATCTTGCACTCTAGTTCAAAAATTCTGGATCCAGCAGTGACAGTGGAACGCATTATTTCGGCGCTGAACGATTTACCGGTTATAACTGCCACTATTATGTTTGTTAATAATAGTTGCTGTCAGTCAGCCATACTGCTCTAAACTGGCTTTTGCTCCTCTAGCAAGAGCGATGAAAATTGCTTGTGCAACTTTATCAATGGAACATAAATTATTGCTCTAAACTTTCCAAATGGAACACGCAACTCGTATTCCGAGTGCTGTAGATTACTATTGGAATACACTATTAGTATACGATGGATACGCTCTCAAACGTTAACTTACCTGTAAAACTGTCATCTTTAAATCGAACGTTAGCATCCTTATCGACAATTTCACATTCGCATTCTTCATTTTTCATTTCCTTTTCCACAATAATTTCAACTTGAACACTAGCATCTTTCATTTCAATTTTAGGTCGAGGGGTTTCATCACCCAAATTTGGTGTAGAAACTTGAGTAGCAAAATGGACATATTCTACGACATTATCTGTATCCTTACTATCTGTAGGTATTTCATCGGTTTCCGTAGAGTTGTCTACTAACTCCGTAGCATCTGTTTGCGTTTCTGCCTCTACCATTTGCGCGGCCACAACCTCAAAAATTACATTGTCATCTTTCCCTTCTTTCGGTGGAATTACTTTCTTACAACATTTTCTACAAGCTGGATCTAGATTATCATTCTGATCAACTGCGTACATTACGGAACGGTTATCCCCCGACTTGGATTTCTTAAGATTTTTTTTGCTGTCATCTTTCTTCAGAGAAAGCCTTTTTGTTTTACAGCCGGAGCTACTAGGTCCTAACTCGTCTGCTCTCTTAGCATATACTGTTAATTGTTGTAACGCTGTGTTAAGATCACACGTGTTTGCACACTCTGGTGAATTACCGCCCTTACAACCAACATTTTGCAACCACACTAATATCGAGATTATTAAGCTTAACACACTGCTGATTAAACCAGATACGCAGTTCTCATCGCCAGATAGAGCAACATCCACTTCATCTGGTTCCCTCATTTATTGATAATTATACATAAATTTAGTAATTTGGTCATTTCTTCAGACCATAATGACAGCTGGATTTGACAATGATTTAAATGGATTAAAAATTTAAATTGATTAATCTGTCAGAGATGCCAATTATAGATAGATAAGATAATGGTTATGTTGACTAATCGGAAGAAAATTGCAAAACAGTATCAATAGCTTCAAGCTAGAAAACGAACATTTAAAAATAAAAAATATAAATGAAGAAAAAAGAAAGAAGAAGAGAAAATGCAGAGTTCAAAATGTAGTCAGCAGGAAAAAATGAAACAAGTAAAAATATCAAGTAATAATATCTAATATAATTTCTTCGAAGTTCGGATAGTATCATTGCTCCATATTATAACTTATTAGAAATTAGCCTAATAATTATTAGAGCAAAATTATTGTGAAATATTGTAGAAACAAATACCGTCACTTGAAAAGTATGCATAAAATGTCACTAAATCGATAAACTTATATGAATTTAATAATAAATAAGGGGTTTATTTCCACTTGCATTGTGATTAGTCAGTTGCATTGATGCAGCACCGCGGTAATATCGAAGTTTGACTTTTGGATAGTTTTGCACTACGCTAATCCCTAATCCTGTACTACGCCGTTATGTGAACGACTATATTGAAGTCGCATTGGACAAACTTGCTCTATACCACAAATCTTTAGTTTTTCAACTGGCGTCTGACGTGATAGAATAGTATATTAAAGAACTGATTGTTAAAGAACGAGTTGCATAAGACGTGGCTTTGTCGCACAAGACCAAGTTTAGAAAACGCAAATTACGTCATTTGGGTTTCATAATGAACGCGAAATAGAAAAATTAATTTTGGCCCTATAGTTTTATTTCACTAGTGTTTACGTTGCTATCATATCTCATTTTAACGTATATCGGGCGATCCAAGAAGGTTGCCTGAAAAATGCTGATTTTCTGATTACTTACTGGTTACTCTCTTACATTGGTTACATGTTTACTACTTTTAAGTGAACTTTGAGATTTATGTTAGAAATTGGAGTAAAAGAAGCCCCTTGTAGAATATTCTAATATATTCTACGTTTTTGAAATAAATTATTTGGCTCATAATTATTTCTCATTACACATTCGGTGGGTTTCAAGATAAAAGGGCTTTCAAACATTGTCTCAGCTCTAGATAATTGCAACTTTTGCGTCATGATTCCATTTAATTGCTACAACTATAATATAATATATCATAGCACATATTTTATTGATCTGTAGAAGTGTAAAGTAAAAAATATTCAATTTACAGAATACGCAGTACAATAGAGTACAATATACTCTATTTCGGGAATTCGTGGATTACCATTGTCAACCGCACAACCGAATGACGTGGGAAAAAGGTTTTAATTACTTGACATGTTTTGTTGGCCCCCTACTAAAAGATATTTACAAGTATCCACACTTAACTTAAAACGTGCGTCAAACGTGGGTTAAACTACTTACCAAAACTAAAAAGGATTTCAGAATAGTGAGAACACTGCTAGCAGCGAAAAACATGCATATACACGGGGGATCCCAAGAGAAATAAGCGTGGAAGAGATCGAGAAAGAGCTGAAGCACAAAGAGTACTCAATAATATCGGTAGGAAGGATGAAAAGATTTAAGGGGGAATTGCCTGTTTTTTTTGGTAATCACACACCATCTTCTGGCTTAGCACAGGAAACAAACCTTGGTCCCTTTCTATCCACTATATATATTGACAATCTTCTTGAAACATTGAGCTCTAGAGCTCTGGCATATGCAGGTGATTTCAAGATTTTTACAAGAATAGAAGCACTAGATGATTGCAAGAAGCTGTTAGAAAACCTTCAGATCATCCAGAGTTGGTGTGACCGTAATAGAATTAGTCTAAACAGTGACAACAGTGACTCCTACGCAATAAGTGAAATCCTTATACCACAAGTGGAAATATTTTGAGACTTGGATACTTTGTTTGACTCATCATTACGTTTCAATGACCATATCCGTGATATTTGTGGATCAACCAATAAATGCAGACAATTTACTAATTTCGCAGCTTTAAAGTCCTTATATTATGCTTTTGTCAGAAGTAAATTGGAATACGCTAGCGTTGTATGGTATCCACACTATTTGTACCTTCAGCTTTCCGTGGAACGTGTGCAGAGACGATTTTTAAAATAGCTGTCATTTAAGTTGGATGGTTCATACCCGGAGAGAAATATAGATTACGATAGTCTCTTGGATTGCCATTCGTTGGAATCACTTGGTAGCAGGAGAGAAAAACAAAGCGCCAAATTGTATTACAGCTGATCCATAAAGTTGTTTCTCCGTCGTTGCTAGTCCTTGCTAGTATAAATTTTGTAGTCCCAACACATGTAACACGGTCCTTCGATACGTTCCTAACACCCAATATAAGAACCAACACGTTGTTGAAGGCTTCGTTCTACCATATGGCTAGTAATTGTAATAAACTATATCCGGATCCATTTCTCTCATAACATATTACTATTATTTCACATGTTACTTCATTGTTTAACATAGTATGTCTCGTTTCTATCTTTGTATTTCACTTTCTTTTCTCTGTCTCAATGTTTACATTATTTTTATTTTTTATATATCTATATTTACTTGTCCTGTAAATTGAATTTAATCATCTGTTGGACAATAAAGATTATTATTATTATTAAATTCCCTAGAACATTTTTTGAAGAATGTATATTCTAGCTCCAAAACTCTAATCGATAAAAGATGTACAAGTGCTTACAAGCTGATATCTTGCAACAGGTAATGTTCGTTCACTAAGCAAATTGACTTTGAAGTTACCTCGAGTATGTAAAATTCTACATTCGCCTTTCACGCATTCGTATATTTCGTATTTTCAACGTATGAGACACACAAAAACAAAACAACAGCATAATATACTACACGACAACACAGGAATGTAACTGAAATTGTTAATTGCAGATAACACGAAAAGTAGGAAAATATTTCTTCACATGCGCCCACGCACTAATGTAAACTAAAATTTGCCAAGCAATGCTGTAGTGATTTGACTACTTGGTAGATCAAATTTAAATCGGCACATTTATGTCACGTTAATCTCAACTTCAAAGCGATTCAAAGCGACGTGATTCATAAAATCTATCGTGGATTATTTTTAAAATGTTGAGAAATATCTCAGGATTTTTACGTTATGTACGAAACTCCGTGATTCAAAAATGCTCGTTATTACTAGAATTTTAAAGAACGTTGAAGATCATTCTTGGTACATACTCATGCGGATCGTTTATTTGGAAATTAAGAAATGGAGAAATCTGAAAGCTTACTCACACCAATGGAATCAATTCACTTAGAATCGATACCTTCCAAAAAGTTATTTTACATGAAACGTCTAATATATGGTTGCATTTCTCAATTGCAGCAAAGAACCTTAATTTTTAGAGCTGATTAAGATGACCAACATAAAAAACTAATTGAACATCGCTATTTCGAAATATTAACAAAAACACTTATTTTTGAAATGGAATACTCGGTATATGGATTTTAAATAAAGGACAAATTAATTCTCGACAAAAATTATTATACACTCACATATTACAATCCTTAAGATAAAGTAGATATTAACAATTTTGTAATATAATCAAATTTCTAAGCATTCACTTCATACGTTTAATAAGTTTGAAAAGAATTAGGAAGAGATTTATTATTAGTACAAATGTTGAAACAACTGTATTAGCTTAATTTGAAGCGTTTCCAAATAATTCTATTAGAGATTTGATAAATAATAGCACCTTATCTTTGACAGTGATTTCTAGAATATAAAAAAAAACTTTATTACCTGGAGATGTCGTTGGTTAATTGCTTCTTGTAGAAAAATCCTTACTTTTTAAGAAATATGATTTGGAGCGACGAATCAAATTTTTCGAATTCTGGAATCTTTAACCGTAAAAATATGCATTACTGGTCTCGAGAAAATTTACTGTTAACTTAGCCATCACGTCCATAAACAAAGTTTAGTTTAAATGTATAGTGTGGGTAAAGTAGTAGGTCCTTTGTTTTATTATGGATGGCTTACTGGAGCAAGATATGTAAATTTAATGATAGAAGTTTTCGAAGAACATCTAGATTTTATTAATTTAGAAGATCGCCAAACCATTTACTTCCAACAATGCAACGTCACATATCCTAGGATATTGTTTAAGTCGTTTATAAATATCGTCCCAGATTGGAAACCTGTGACACCCCCGAAGCAACAGCAGCGAGATCGAATTCATACTGCGTAACAAAGTTTAAGCGATTCGCGCTCAGTATATTGCTTTCTCTATTTAATATATGATATGAAAATGTCCATATAATTGAAATTGTTTTGAAATGGAAGGAAAGGCCTCATTGAACATGGTTGATATTTTAATCCAGTATGAATTTAATTCTCTAGCGCGGTTTTTAATTTAATATCATTAAAGATGACTTAGATTGTGTTCCAAGTACTTTTGGTTAAGCTTTTGCATTCCTCATTGTTCTTTTAACGTATTTGCAAGAACATTATCGATGACAACTTTCAAAATATTGTTGTATTCCTTTAAAGAATTTGGGTTTCCGGGTTGAAACCGCATAAGAATGCCGACGTTTCGCTCTCAATTGTATGGAGCTTCTTCTAGCCTGCTGCATGTTGCGTCACTGCTGAATTCTTCGTACACTCTAACCTGCTCTATTGGAATTGGATTTAGATCGACTCTAACTTGAATTAGTTTCATTTGAGTAAAATATTTACTTAAAAATTTTTAGTGAATATTGTTGTTGGTGACACATTGCTTTGGGCTTACTTGTATAATCATAATCTTAAACATGCGAACTTTATATTCTGCATACGTACAGTCTTAAGTGACCGATTTCTGAATGAACTAGAGTCGCATGTATTTCGGAAACGTGCTCGCACTTGGAAGTTACAAAATCACAAAACAAAGAAGAGTAGTATTTAGGTTATCGTCTTGATACTATAATTAAAACCGTGTACCGTACTAGTCAGTTTTTCAAACGAGGGGTTTCAGTAGAGACGTGTTTTGCTTCGTTGTAAATTGAGTGCTTTCTATATGTTACAAATCTATTTAAAGACAACGACTGATCTATTTGCGTTCAAAAACCGCGCGCATATTTCATGCATTTTTGTGTTTGCAACTTAACCGAGCTAGCTTCACTGAGAAAAAAAAAAAACGTGCATCTTGCAAGCAATATTGGTAACAGTCTAGAGATGAACAGTAAAGGTATAAGAAGAAAGAAGTCATCTCTCTGCGAAATTAAAATCGCTGTTATTGGAGCGCCTAGTGTTGGAAAAAGCGGTATGTAGGCTCCGTATAGAGTAGCTAATTTACGCCTTATTCACAGATAAATATTTTCTTTTTTCATGTTTCATTCATTAACTTCTAATGCAAAAATACACATCCTTTTAACATCAGCGATTAACTTTTTTACGGTTACGTCTTTAATTTGCAAATTGCGAATAAAATTTATCCGATATTCCGGAAATCTGTAAAAAAAAAATTATTAAAAGGATACCTTGTTGTGACATATAAGCGCATTTAGACACCGTATAAACTAGTTATAATAATAATTTTTATATAATAATAATGTTTGCAAAGCGGAATAAATCTAAGCATTACACTTTGTAAACACGTTCAAACAAGAAAGAAAAAAACTCATATACACAATCTACAAAATAATAATAGTTTCAGCTATTGCTTAAAAAAAAACCACAATGGTCAATTAAACATATATTTATAACGTGCTTCTAATTTAGGTACATTCAAATTAATTTTCCTCGACAACCACGAAGAATCGGTATTGTTATTTAACAACACGAACAAAAACTTTACACTTGACATATATTAATGAAACAAAGGCTAATCGAAATAACATAGAGAGTGGTGGCGCAGTACCCAGCGCTGTGCTAGCAGTTTCAAGGTACCGAGTTCGAACTCCGGGTTCGTTACTCCCTAACTAACGTTTTCCGAAGTTTTCCTTACTCCAAATTTGACGAATACTAGGGGTAAACATCTTGAGACGCTCTACGAGCGCAGGCATAATAATAACTCATGATCGGCCGATGAGCCCTGTAATTGGCGAAAGCTATTGGGGACTGTGAAGACATGGATTATTATCATTGTTCTTTTTTCGGGGTAAACTTCATCAATTTTAAATAGTAAGTCCTTCAAAAATGCGCATTTAAGCGGATTAAATATTATTCACATGAGTTTTGTAAATTGGAGACCAGACTAACGATGCATATTCCAGTTTGTGGTTAACAAAAGTAACGTCACTGTCGAAGGTTACACCAAAATCTCTAGTAGTATGAAATAATTGAAGACCTTCACCATTTAATTTGTGCGTAACGTCTATACAAGTGTTGCTTCTCGTATATGACACAGTTTTACACTTCGTAATGATGAGTTGCAAATTATTACATCCACACCAATCATTAATTTGATACATATTTTTTCAGTAAATACAGTCCTCAATAGATCTTATTTATAGTATTTTCAGATCTTCAGCAGATATTGAGTGCTCCCTATTATAAATAGTAAGAATAAAATTAGACCAAGATTGGATTCTTGTTGCAATCCAGAAGATGGAGAAAATATGTCAGATCTCACGTGGCAGTATTCTACACATTATGTTCTTCCAATTAAAGAAGAACTAATAATAAATAGAACATTTTATTAAATTGAACAGTGGGCTATTTGAGAATGAAGCAGCTTAACCTCCACTATTAGTTTAACTGAAGAAGGAAAAACCTTCTATCGCCACAAGTGTGGGACATTAATCGTCTAATTGTTTAGTTCACTAAATAGGCGACTAAATATATTCGTACTTCCGAGAAAAGCACAACAATTGAATTTTGCATAATGTATGCTGCGGTTATTACTATTAGGTAATAAACTTTTACCTCCTAGCTCCTGTCTACTCACATCTTCAAAAGAATGTATCGCGTTACCAATAACCCGGAAACGCTTGCAGCGCATATACATCTACCCGCAATCTAGAATTCATCAAACAACCTACATTTGAATCTTGAAAGTGTTTCTTTGTTTAACGATGTTGCAACTGTTTGCTAATCAAAACATCGAGAAGAATTTATGGTGTTGGTGTTGTTTCAATGGCTTTTAGATGTAATGGGGAAGAGGACATAAGATGTACTAACTGTTTTTTTCATATGTGACAAGAGTAAAGATAGAAATAGGCAAATTTTTGGGAATATCAATAGTGACATTTTGAATATATAGGTGTTTTATCTCTTCACGTCAACATGTTTTCAAAAATGATTTGCCAAATCCAAATTCTAATATATGATTGCCAACTGTACCTATGTATTTGTTGTATCTTTTATTTTCCATCTATTCTATTAAGAATTCAACAGTTTCCAAAGCTATGGTTATTTATAACAGTCTAGTTCTAGATGTTCGTTTTAGAAAATATAACCTATGTTTTACCATGGTTGATAATGAAATTATTGCTCGTTAACCATTCGCCTAATTGAGCTAAGTAGTACAATTTTTGGTAACAGTGTCCAAAGTGTCATACGTCACAAGAAAGGTAGTGTCATTAACATAATTCAGTGTCTAAATGTTTTTCGTAGTACAAAAAAGTGGCGACCCCAAAATGTTACCCTGAAGGACTCCCCTGTTTAATTAAATTTCACTAGAGTGGGCAACGCTATCATTTGTATAATTCAAGGTGTAAACTAAACAATACGATACAGTGCAAAAACAATAACTATTTAATACAGAACATAAAGAAATATATATCAAAAAGAGCGTAGACAGACTAAGTCTGGTTTTATCAACTTGCCTATATGTATACATTACAAAACAGATAGCAGATACCCAAGCACGTATAGCTTACAATATTCCAGAATCAATTACTTCAACAACACTAAATCGTGAAGTCAAACATCCGAGCGAGATTGTTTTGTGTGCCGTGTTCAGAAACACAAGATTTAGACGATCTTGAGAAACGTATTCTTGGGGTCTGTGACTAAATAACATAATATATGTTGCAAAAGCTGGAATATGCAGATCTCGAGAGTCTTTTGCAAACAACGAAGGTCACGTTGAACAAAAACTTTACATATAAATTTATTCTTACTTTGTTTATGGTTATGTTGTATTTATGTGAAATAAATTCACATAACCATAATACCACACAAAATTTATTCGTTTCACCGCTTACTTTTTCGATTAGAGTTGTAATCCATCTGAGGATGCATTTGTTTCTTGTTATCGAGCTATGTTTTTAAAAGATTAGATAACTATGACATGTAACAAATCGTTATAAAGAGAATTTCCTATAGTTTTAGAATGCGCAATAAAATTGGATAGGTTCCATTTAAAATTTTGAATGTATTTGCTACATCTAACACATTTGATGCTCAATTGTTTTTCGACTGTGGTAGCTATAAGGAAATTAAATGTAGAATAACTTTTCCTCTATAACACTTTGTCGTATCTCCTAACAACAGCCGAAATATCTTCTGTGACTGCTAAAATCAAACAGACTGTATATTCTCTTAAAAACGGCATATCCAATAAGATAATTAAAATACACCGTTCATTCATATGTAAAAGGCCATTGATGCACCTCCGAATAACCTTTTGATAGTGGCATTTCACTACGTCTGACCATCGAAAGCCAGCCCGCTCAATTCAAAATATGTGGTATTCCTTCAAAACGACGTATACCATATATAAGCCTCAACCAAACTTTTTGCATTCTTTGTACTACAGAATTTGTTACTGCCAAGAGGACCGTAAATATCATATGTGATATTTATAAGAATATTACAGGTATACGATATATGTGTGTAAACATAATTACCTGAAAACAGTGTTGATAGACAAAACTTTTGTAATTTACAATATTTTTAAAACATCTTTCATCTGCTGCTAAACGAATCAGAACATCATCCCGTTGAAAGCTTCACAAATGTTAAATCTCAGCGATAAAGAACTTTTCAAATATAAAAGTAGCACAACAGCCTACTTCTGGAATACGGAATGCGACCTGTATGTTGGGAATTCTAGAACGATGTCCTACTACTGTAATGGAGGTGATTGAAATCATTACAGCTTAGTCAAATCTAACACAGGTAAATCATGTCAAAAATATGTGAGGATATTTTTTGATTCGTATAGTATTTCTTTAAATATTAATAGTCCTTACTGATAGGAACTCATACATATTAAAATCATTAGAGATGTGGTAGTTTGTTTCCCTAAATAATGTACTGCGGAATATCTAAATATCTATGCATAATAGAGGTGTTCTAGCATGAATTTGGGAATTACACAGTATTCGTCGACTTCGTGTTGCTTCTATTGAAAATTATATGTCTAAGAATATAGTAATTAGAAGACCAATTGTAAAATTTGAGCGGATTGATTCCATTCTTGATATCAAGAGACCATTACGAAAACGTAATGTTCGTTCAGTTGAAAAATTTGCTAGGGTGAATAAAAATGACTGAAAGTCCTAAGTGTTATGACAAAACACCTTCATCTACATGCATACAAAATCCAATTGACGCCGAGAACTGAAGCCTATGGACCATCAAAACCGCCGTTGATAACTTTGTAGACGAATCATATTCAGCGATGAAACCCATTTTTAGATCGAGGTTACGTTAATAAACAAAACTGTCGCTGTTGAGGGCGCAAAAGAAGGAACCATTATATACTCGTTGTGTCATAGTTTGGTGTGAATTTTAGTGCCATGGTGCGCTTAGACCTTACTTTTTGGAAATGGTATTGGAGAAACGGTAACTGTTGATGGTGAACTTTTTATGCTTTCTTCTGGAAGATTTGGACCTCAATAACCTTTTCATCCAACAAGATAACGCTAACTGATGATTTAAAAAATAGTATTCGTTATTGATGAAATTAAGTTGAATAGGTGCAACAATGTAATTGAACATTTAGAAAAAGGAATTACCATATGCAGAAGAAGTCGCGATGGGCATTTATCAGACTCTAATGTTTTACACATAATTCTAAAGTTTCTATTTTGTATTGATGTTAATAAATTGGTGGATTCTTAATTTTTTATTTGGAATTTAAATTTTTATGTTTCTGTTATGACATCCGTTACACATTTCATGAATTAAAGTTGATTATATGGCATCTCTGAATATAATTATAATAATACACAATAATTAAAGTAAATATAGTTATTTCATGAATTATTCTTCACCATTCCAAGTAGCCTGAAGTAATTTCAGAAGAAAACATAATCTACTAGCTGCCATACTCTGATATTTTTTGTAGAATTTTTGTATGGTCAACTTTTTAATTAACAATGTAAATACGAGAGTACTATGTATAGATAGATAATAGTTGACGCTTATGAATACAATAATCTAAAAATAAAAATACTATTTTGAAGTTCTTTAGTGATGGCGAATTTTCCAAGAAGCTTCTCAAAGAAAAAAAATGAAAATACCCGAAGTTCAAAAACCTTTGTGGAAGCTTTGGTTCACCACATGTTTGATGAAGACATAAGTTTCAGTTTCCGTTTTGCACGCGGTTCCGGAAGTTTTACATCACTCTAGTTGTAAATAACTTTAATTTTGAAAACTGAGTGATGTGGAAATGTGCCTCTTGGTTTATCTTCTTTTCTCTATTTCTGTGATATAAATAAATTTCTATTCAACACAATCCTCTCTCATGAGACGAGTAGTTGGACATTGTTGTACGCTGCCTGGTAGTTTTCACTGTGGCCGAGTTTATTTAAATATCTATAAAGAGAACGCGCAATATTCGTTTTGATAATAGACAGATGACAGTAGATGATCACAGGAATAGGTAATCTTGGAATCCAATGAGAAAATTATTCTTGGTCCTCTCGTAGACATTCTGCAACTAACCTATCTCTGTCATAATTGATTTGTAACTAGAGTTTCAAAGTTTGCACATATGTTTCTATCTGTAACTGTAGTAACTGCTTAAAAATGTCATCCGCTAAGGTTTTGCCGCGTTGCTGTTCCATTTTCAGTGAATTATAATGGATTTGTTCATTTCGTACTCGTTTCGTTGTTTAAAGTTTTCGTTTAAAAGTTTAAGAGTCTTCAAAGCTCCCTGGACGGTCAAATCTAACAATTACAACTACAGCAATAAGTACCTTTGTGATTAATGGTAATTGTGTTATTTAAAATTTGTTTATTTGTAGCACTAACATCATAGACTGCAATTTAATTGGTCAGTAAGGTTTGGGATTTCTACGGAAATTCGCAATGCATTGCTTTAACAGGGACAATGTATTTTCTCTATTGAAAAACGCATTACATCCAAGGACACCCGTGCATCCTCTGAGTACTCTGTCTCTCTCTAATCTAGTCTTGGATCCCGCTAATAAATGTATATGCAAATGGAAACTTGTCCAATATTTACATTAAACACAGAATTTGACAATAATTGAAGAAAATTTAAACTTCCGGTGTATCTACACGAAGCGCCAAAAATATACAAAATTTCTATATGTTATTCTACGATAGATAATACATAAACAACACACAAAATGTAAATAACGTTACCGTAAATACCTGCATTACTACACGGTATTATAAGCTTGACATCCCCTGTTATGATTCAAATTTATCCTACTGCATCCTCTACACAACCTGGTAAAGTACTGCACCAATGTGTTAATTAGTCGTATTTAAGCGGCTTCCCCATGAATTTAACGAATGGCAGTTACTATGGTTAAACTTCGAAATTCTGGTTACAAACTAATTATGAAATAAATAGATGGAGTATGTCTACAAGGCGGCAAAAAATAGTTTTTTCGTTGTATCCACTACGACATGACCATGGTTGGCCGTGATGTTAGATAAGTAATAAACGTCTCTTCTCGTGCAATGAATACATCCGATCAAGATAGGCCTCTAAGACTAAGTTTACCTAAAAAAGCGGTATTTTGTATTAATTATTCAAAGAGTTACTTAATATTTTTATGGAAAAATGGAAACGGTTTACACCTAGACGTAAATTTACATAATTTACTGAACTAAAACAGGTAAATCAGTATTGTGAAACTGCGACACAATAGTCTTGTCACACTAACGTTAATATGGCATAGAGCGTTACGTAAAATTAGGTGGGAATTGGTGCATCTACTCACTGCATATTAGGACCGAGAATAGCCTCATCCACCTAGCGTAAGCGCATATTCCTTGTATTCAAAAATTGGCGGCCACATCATCTTAGACAAAAACGTAGATGTAAGGCTTGTTCCAGCAGAAATCACAAACTAGTCAGGCGCGATTCACCGGTTTTAGTCGGTAACATTTTTAGCGCATCAGTGGTGGAACGCTTGGTCATAGAACACCACTACGGACAGTTTACGCACGAATAGTGCGTATAGGGTTCCTTATTTACTTTCCTTTTGTAGTAGTATAAGCATTTCTGGTACTAATAAACATTATTTGTAAAAATTTTATGGTGCCACCACGGCCGGTATTGACGAGATAGGGTACGTGGTTTAAAGCTGTTTTATATAATGAGAAAATTTTGCAGATTATTAAACTTTGTATCGGAAATTCATTCAACCTCAAAGTATTATTATCATTATTATTATAGTCGGGCCATGGCACAGATGCCTTTAGTGACGGCGACCCTAACAGATCTATTGTAACAAGATGCCCTTGTGTGAGTTAAAATAAATAGTGGCTTTTAACGAACCTTAGTACTACTCTAAGATCTTCTTCCTTTAGTTTAGTAGATGCAAGGAATGGGCTATTGAAATATTGGCGTCGTGTGCAGCTGATGGCAACCATTTGCACAGAATGTATTCTGCCGTCTCTAGATCTTCTTGGCATAGACGACAGATTTGCCTTCAGCTATTTTCAGTTTCAATAGGTAATGTTTTAGGGCTTCATGACCTGTCAGAAATCTTGCCAGTACTCTAAGATCTTCTTTGCTAGGACGGCAACAATAGCACTATTGTTGCTTTCCTTGGCAAGCCCGATATGAGTGCTTTCACCTGTTTTTTGTCCTGGAACACTTTCCCAGTACGAGGCCCTTTGATCGCCCCCCATATACTTGTTGAATGTTTTATGTGGCTCTTTTGGAAACCACAAAGAAATGCATGTTCGCTTCTTCTTTTGCCAGCTTATCTGTCTTCATTTCCTTCAATCTCTTGGTAGCTTGGGACCCACTGTAAAGTAACGTTGGCTTAGACTGTATACACGTTCGTGTATCAGACTGGATTCGTATGTCAAATAAAAGTCGGAGCGTCGGATAAGATTGGCCATACTATTGTACTAGAAGTAAAATACATATTCGTATTGAAGACAGTATGAATAATAGTAATACAGACAAATGTATAGAAATTTACAGTGAAAAATAAATTTTCATTTGTAAACGATAATATCTTTAGAAACCTAGTAAACGAAACCACAGCTTAGAAAAAAGAAAAATATACACAAATTATTAGCCAATAAGTAATAAACTCCATGGTTTCATTGTGTTGTTTATTTTACTTCGGGAAACTGTAAATTGTATCAGCCTACTAAACGCTTCCAGCAGTATGTTTAAAATTAATCACAGCCACTAGCGCTTGAAGCGGCTCTTCGCATCTTTTCTCGTCTTCCTTTTACTATCGACTTGTGTGTTTATAGATCTCTAAGAAACAATGGATAGCATAAATGACGTGCTAACAACGATTATGGGACTCTAACGGTGATTGATTTTCAGTCCTCCCGTGTGCAAATATTAAACTTGAAATTCTTGATTATATTTTATTACATCTTTTTGTGTTACATGCACGCATATACTGTTGTAGATGGGTTATGAATAAGTAATTGTTCTATTAAGGAAAAAATAAATACATTGATAGGATGTTTCAACTTGGCACAAGCATTAAAACAAGAAAGAAACAGATATTAACAGCAAAAAAGTTACAAATTTATTAAATGATACCAAATTATATAGCCTTTGATCATCGTATTATGCAGGTCCATTGAGGAGTAAAGACCACCTGATGTCTTGTGGTGTAATTATTAGTCACACACAGCCAAAAATCAAATAATTACGAAAATTAACAAAAAGAAAAAACAAAAGAATTATCCGTAAACGCCTTATAAAATCATCACATAGTCTGAGTGAGTCAACGGTTTGACAAAATCCGTTTACTCTACAAAAAATAAATAAATAAAAGGAATATAGGTGCCTGCATAACTTAAATATTTTTAACGTCTAATAGCACATCTTGTACATTACGTTATTTTTATATCTATGCTACTCTGCTGTTCATTAGCTTACTTTTATTTAAGGAAGCACAATCAATACCGCTTTACCATACCAAAAATTGACAGAAAAGGATTAATTTCCATAGCTTACAATGAATGAAAACGCTCTGTGTGTTATACATAGCGATCCTCGGAATCTTATTGCTGCAAATACCAACAAACAATCGTCGTCTCATTAAATCTTAACATAATGATTTTGTTTGCTGAATGCAGACGTGTTTATATAGGTCAGACGAAAATATCCATTAAATTATAAACAAGAAAACAAACCATTTACACCAATGCAAGCATTAACATACATAACATGGTTTCGCAACCTCCTTTTAGGTTAAACGAAATTAAAAGTAATTCGGTTATCATATTTACATAACTGTGTTCAAAATTCCTCCTTCAGTTAATTTTTTTTTCATTTTCAGCATTATCCGTACGATTCTTGACGAAGAGATACATCGGCGAATATGATCACCAATCAGGTAAGGAATCTTGATGCATATATTAAAAATAATATTTGCCAGTGCATTTAAAATATTCAACTCTTAAAATTATAAGAAATAGTTATTATAATCCGCTCATGTTAAAATTTGCGCATAATTACGTTGTGATAGATTCTAGAAAATATTTTGCTGACATCGATTTGTCAAGAAATCACTTTCGCAGTCGCAAATATCGGGCTATTTTTGTTGAAAAACAAATTAGCTTGTTAGATTAGCTACGCCGTGTTTTTATAAGGATGAAATTTGTTAAATGGTATTCACGTAAACTTTATTTTTGTAAATCTGTAGGTGCCCTGAAATGTTTACACCTTAAAGTATTTTTTCGTTAATTAATTTGCATTTCTTGGCATACATACCTGTTTGTGGCATAAAAAGCGCACTACATTTTATTGAAAACAGCTAATAATTCTAATGTGGTTTTGTTTATATATATATATATATATATATGTAACCATCTATCTTTTGTTATATTTAATAACTAACTAAATTTATATAACGCTGACGTTTTTCATACAAAAATGTCAAATCATTGCCATGGTTATCAAAAATATCCACGTACAGCGTGTTCTCCTGTTTCCGTGGGCGAAGGATTCCTTTCTTGAGCAATTTAGAGAAAAAGTTTTCAAATTAAAATGTATTTGAAGATGTAAGTTCTGCACAACATAAAATTATGCTTGAATATACAAGCTATTCAATTTCCATTACAAAGGATACAAGTTTGATTCTTTTAGGGAAAGACGATGATTTAAATTTTGCCATAGTTAATTCGTTCTATTTCTTTTTAAAAGGAACAACGTATTTTTTCAGAATCTGAGAAAAGTTGTTCTAACATTTTTTATAAACATTTCCTCATACTTAAAATGTGTCGCTTTTTGGTAAGTTAAAGCTATGAGACAAGATTTTCTTCTAAAAGATATAACATACTGCGACAAAATACTATAAACTATGTTTTTCTTTTTAATTGAAAATATTCAGTAAAATTTGTGTCGCCAATTTCAACATCTATTCGTGCCCACCATTTTCCTTCATACAAACTGTTGTGCGATCCCTTGAATTTTGTTGAACACTTGCTAACGTAACATCCAAAAGGTTTTCACCATAAACATTACAATTTGGTTAAATTGCAAAATTTTTCAAGCAACTTTCAGTGTATTCTTATTACATTCTGTTCATTTACCGAACAAATATGTGTATATACAATAGAAAGCGACAAACAAATCATATGTTAAAAATCTCTGAGGATGTAAAACGTGATGTCAAGCAAACAATGGTTTACCGCTTTCTTGAATTTGCAAGTTGCCTTGATCTTTTTGATATTTTGCGGTAACTAATTATAGCAGAGTACAGCGTTGTAATGTAATGTAACATTCTCGAACAATTTTGTTTAATGTATGGGTCATGCCGGTATAGCGGGTTCATGTTAGTATGTATACTCATACTTCAGTGAAATCGCTCTATTTTTTCTTAAATACATTAACAATTTATATATATATATATATATGTATACAATGTTGGCAACGTTAATATATTAAGCTCTGCAAAGACATTCCAGCACGGACATTTGATTTAAAAAACCAAGCTTGTATTGAATTGTCTTTCTATAGTACCGAAAGTTCGTAGTATCTACTTTTGGGAAACAAAAAATAAATGTGAACTAACATGTAGCATATAGTGATCTTTATAGATTAATTTATTTAGTTATGGACTAATAGCAGTCTCGAAGCAGCATTAATTACCACACGCAGTAGCCTAGAGAAAGTCCCTCACAAATTAGGGCAATATGTCACCAGTGCATGTTGTTGATGTTAACTAAATTCAAAGCATTGTTCTCAATATAAAGCAATAATAATTCCAAAATACTTCTATAAACACTAGAATTCGTAGCTCAGAAACTGGTTGAATATCAAGAAAAAATAAATTTACTTTAAAAAAGGCTTTTTTTCAGAATCAAAAATGTCTGTGGGTTATTATAGTTAATAATAGTAGTGATTATATTTCATTTTATTTGCATAATTTTATTTTCTTTTTTATAGTTACTCTTTGGTATTTGTTACAGAAGCACGGTATAAACACGAAGTGCTCATTGACAATGAACCAGTGCTTTACGAAATATTGGACACGTGCCCAAAAGTAAGTCAATGTCTAACTAACTCAGACATTTCGCCTTAAAATAAGGTTCATATATCACTAAAACACCAATATCTATTAATCCTGAAATAAATCAGCGTACGGGATATCTAAACATTTGTACTTTATCGAATAACCAACATGTACAATATTGATTATTGTAATACGAAGGTCTCTTTAATTTAGTATGTAGCCTCAACAGCAAACAGTAAATGGACTTAAAGTTATTAGTCTTCAAAGTTTTCTTCACAAAAGTTAATACACTTTCTCATTCTTTCAAACCACCTGTTAAGGCGGTTGAAAGAGCCGTAATTGCGACTACTTCTTCCGATGACTGAAACCGTTAACCATGCAGCCCACTCTTCATTTTACAGAACGTAAAAAACCTCGTTACGACCTAGGCCAGAACTGTACTGAGGATAATCTAATTTGTCTAACTCACATCACCATAGTGGAAGATTTGTTTCTGGTAAACAAACGCTTATATATCACGTGTGTATAAATTGTCGCAAAAGCTACACGTAGCAACATTCTTCGTTCGTTTCTGAATCGAAAATCTAAATGGTAAAATGTTGTGACATACTTCATACGTCTTCACGAGGTTCTTGAAGTTCGATTTTTTACTGCCTTAATAAGCATTTGTGTTCGATATCTGTCGATATAGGTAGCTGCAACTTTGAATTTAGACGACTTTTTATTATTCTTAAAGTTTCTTTTTGATTTCAGAGTCTGTTTTCAACATTTTTCTTTAACATCCTCTCATAAAAAACAAATTTGGCAACATTGTAGGACAATGAGTTTGTATTCTAATTTGATTTCAATCAAAATCATTACTATCAAATTTTGACATTTATCTGAATTAATTATTCTCTCGCGTACAATTGTGTGCAAACTCTGCTCTTATTCGTGATTTCTCGTATTCTCTTGATTAGTTTTTCTGTTTCTGTGTTTTATCGTTCTTGTGTTATTGATTTGTTTATTTATAATGGATTTTATATTTAATGAATATGCCAATATGTATATTGTATACGGTTTCTGTAATGAAAGTGCTAACATAGCAGAACAGCCGCTGAAGTACAGCCGCTATGTGAAAACGATACATACTTAAATTTTTATCATAGAATCTAAAATAGGATTCAAGAAGATGGCGACTTTTTAAGAGGTGTTCTTCTTAACAGAGATGGTGTACTCAAGACCCATAATTTTCACCATTGGGCAGATGAAAATCCTCATGTTCCTAGGGAATACGGTCACCAGAGAAAGTTTTCGGTTAATGTTTGGCTGGGCTTAATAAATCGCCGGATCGTTGGGCCAGTTTATCTGCTAAATCGTCTTGATGCTAACGGGTACTTAAATGTATTGAAGCAAGTTATTGACGAGATGCCATTGAACATACACCGTAACATATTTTACATGTATGATGGGGCCCCTGCTCAATTTTGCCCCTAATGTGAGAGAGTGGTTGGACACACACTTCCCTAACAGGTGGATTGGTTGCGATGGCCTGTAAGATCTCCCGACCTTAATCATTTAAACTTTTTTGTTTGGGGTTTCATTAAAGAGAAAGTTTACTCAATAACTCCACAAGACGCTGACGAAGTTAAAGGAAGAATTAACGCGACAGTATTAGAAATTACACCGGAAAGGCTCGATCGAATAATACAGATAATACCTCGTAGAATGGAATTGTGCTTACAAACAGACGGATATCAATTTGAACAAATGCGTAAGTAATAGTGTCGCTAATTTATTACAAGAGATGCGTTCGAAAAATCAAACCTATTAACTCTGTTTGAATAAAGTGTTTTCCTATTGCTCTTCCCTAGAATCAATTGTGTTTTCCAATTTGTCACTTGTAATTCCCGTTTGTCACTTTTGATAAGTATTGTACCTACTATTACAGTAGTAGATCCACAATTTTTCCCTATTGGCTAGTGGAGGCTCTTATTTAGCCACCACCGCACCCCAATGTTATTTTGTGGTTATCCCGTTTTTGAAATATTTGGGACTGAGGGTTGATGAAAAGTCACCGTACTAATTTTTCTATTTCTGAAAACTTGTTAACGACAACATTTTGTGCTGATTTGTACAGTAAAAGCTTCTTTTTGTGCTTCTTCCGCATTCGAGACATTCGAAATTAAGGTACTACGGGTACCTTGAAGCCACGCACCCTACCAATTTTTTATATCTTGAAAATTCGGTAACAAACACTTTGTGCTGATTATTACCGTGAAAGTTTCGTTGCTTATTCAGAATACTCGAAACTATTTTTAATTATTGAAATTGCTGTTAAAACGTCGCATCCACTACACATCTAAAATCGATATCTTGCTGTTTAAATGTAGGTGTATGACAGCACAGCATTTAGTCCGACAAAACGCATACTGAGAATCGTGCATAGATAAAATATGCATGAAGGTACTGACTTTTCTAGATAACTATAACTGTCATTATTAATGGATTTATTTTAAATGATGCACATCTTGAGTATTCTGTGGTATGTCTCATCAGAAAAGTGGTATTAATAACTTATTGAAGACATACATACGTGTTAAATTGTTCATAAATGCACCGTAAATCGTAGTTATTTGAAACTAGTGGAATCAAACAAAATTTTTAGTTCTCTTTTTTGCTTGTACTAAACTTGGAACAGAGTGGGTTATTTTTCTTTGTATAAAATAGAGTGAAATTATCAATTTTTAATCTATTTAATTTTAGTAACTGTTATTGTTCAGTATGCTTACAGCAATTTACCGCAACCTTCGTAATATGTAGCAGTTTGTTTCCTTTACTTGTTAATCTTTTTATTGACAGACCAACTCAAGCTTCTATTCCTGGCCTTAAAGCCAAGTAGTAAGAATTACAATTACAATTTACGCAATTAGAAATTGTGAGGCATAATTTCTAATTGCGTAAATTGTAATTGTAATACTTACTACTTGGCCTTAAGGCCACGAATAGAATATCGTTTAAAATTAATAAAAACAAACGTAGCGTTCTTTGAAATGGAAAGGAATTCACTGATTGTAATGTGTTGCACCAAATGAGCGTTCACTTAGAGCGTATGTACGCAAACAACACGTTAAAAAAATGTTCAGAAGAAAACAATAAGAAGCTATACTAGTAAATTAAAAGTTATTGTTATTATTTAAAACCATTGTTTTTCTAACTTTACATCAGCACTTAAGAAAATTTTCTTCTTTCTTGAATATGTTTAATGTTAACTAGAAAACAAAAAACATGGAGTGATTTTGATATAGTCCAAGAGCAACATTTAATTCCTGAAATGACTAAATTGAAATAAAATCAGATCTAAGTGTTAACGGAAATTCATTAGCTTCGTTGTCTGGTATCGCTTGAAACACATAAAGTTATAAATACACCGGGGAGTGCTTTGAAGTGAATCCATTAAATTGCGAAATCGTCAGTTTCCTTAATACTTACTAATTATATCTTAAATTCCAATTCGAGTTTGAGCAGCATGAGTTTTAAGGAAATCCCTTTAGTAGAAAACATAATATTTACTTTACATCTCCAAGATGTTCTTTCAAAGTCCACCACCGATAAATCAATGAATGCTAATAGTAATACTCTCGATTACGTTACTTTAGAAGCCTATCGAAATATGTAGATAATTTTTTAATTTGAGCAAAGTCCACGAAAGTAGAATGAATTATTCTTCAATTCATCTCATCATTCTTCTTGCTTAGCAAAGACTGTCATTATTTGAATTCTTTGCAATTACTAACGTATCGTCACATAAAAAACACACCAAATAGTTTACTCATTACAAAAACAACAGCTGAACTAAGCAAATGTTTAATGAGTTGACAGTTGCACCAACATCTTTTGGTTTTAACAAAATTTATACAAGATATTCTAGAATTATTATAAATCTCCAACAGTTACATTTTTCCATGTTTCCTGAACAAAAACTTAAAAAGAGAAATTATCTCGAAATTTAAAACTTGAACCGAAGTTAACCAATTACTTTAAAGTAGATCAGAAGTACGAAGTACTACGTAACACTGAGCAAATTTAATTTAACACCAAAATGTTTTGTACTCAATGGTGGAGGTATAAAAGTTCTAATATCCAATTGTTTAAATTCATTTATTACAATATAGCAAATTTTCGCTATAACTTGGAGCAAATAACTAACATCACGCAGGTCTAAAATTCTTGAATTTTGGTTTTTGTCAACTTATGCTGTGGATCCTCTATTGAACCAATATTCAATATCAATTTGGCAGTCATAACTACACTGTTCGCGCTCTCTCTAAAACACAAGTACGAAATATCATCACCAAATAATACTAGATGCCCTTATTACACAGATTTGGAAGATCAGTAATAAGTATTAAAAGAAGTAGAGGACCAAGAAGGGAACCCTTGGGTACACCTCTTCTGACACGTTCAGATGCCGACCGAAGCACTGCGATCTCTACAATATGTTTCCTATAAGGAGGCTTTATTCAAATCCATGAATATACCAGTGGTTTTACTTTCACGATCCAAATAGTAATAAAGACGGTATCACTAAAACGACAAAAACCATGTTGTTCATCTGTCAAAATTCCGTTCCTACACAACAACTTATACACTATTAAAAAGTATCCGTTGATGTGTGGATAATATTGAAATTGTTCTATAATTATCAGGCAGTCTCTGTTTCCTCTCTTATGAAGAGAAACTACTTTACTAGTTTTAAATACGGCAGGAAATATGTCTTAACACAATGATTTATTTATTAAACAGACCAATGGCGGAGCAACACTGTCGATACAGACTTTCAGAGCTTAAGACTACAGTAAGATTGTGGTTTATTGCACTTCATTACCAGTTACCAGTGCAATAAACATAGTAGGAAAATTTCTAGTTTACAGAGCAGTCAGCATAACCACGTGAATCATCTGGATGAATGAACGCAACGTTATTGGCAAAAAGGATATTAAAACTGTTCGCTATATCAATTGGGTTGTTTAATACCGCAGTGTCAACACTAAATGTGACAAGAGTCTTTGCATCACTTGATTTCAGAGTGTTATTTATTATATTCCATTTTATTTGAATGACAAGTCAACTTTGCCCGCCTGAAGTCATTTATAAATTCCTTGTATATCTCCCAATCACCAATATTCTTAGTTCATTCTAAATTCAAGTAATAAAATGTTTACTTCGCGTTTACAAATAGTGGTTTTGCATTTGTCGATGAAACGACTACTTACTGATTACTGATTTTCCAATGTTTGCTTTGCTTGTTCTTCAAATGAATACGAATACGCAGTAATCTAAAGCTAGTGCCACGCGTGCCACAATTGTTTGCATATCACCAGCCTACTTGGCGAACCATTGGTTGAACGGCAAGCATTTGTTTACACACTTACGCAATTTGGCAAACAGTAACTAAACATTTCAGCTACTATGGAAAACACGGCAATGTTTCTGCGAAACCTTATTAAATGAATTTACATATATACAAGGTGAGTCGCGAGGAACGGACAAAACTTCAGGAGTCCATTGTATATGTGGTAGTAATTATATGTTCTTATCCGTTAATGTCAAGAACGTGCACTTTTCAGTACCTAGATGTTACCAAATTATATTAATTAACTATAGTAAATGTTCAAATGACCATTATCGTGAATGTACAAATGGATCTTCTAATTATTACTTCGGCATTCCGGAGTCCAGTCCTCGAAGTTCTGCAATGTTTTGCCGGGCTTCAACTTTATAAATATTACATTTAACAATTCCCTCATAAAAATTATCAATCTAACGAAACTCTGGTCTTGTTGCCATCATAAATGCTGTAGTTACTTTAACGCAATATTGTTATGTCAAAAGTTAGATATGTATGTGCGACAAAGATTTAAGTATCTTTCCCCATTTAGTGTTTCTCCATACATAACAAAATTATGTTGTGTTTGGGATTCTTTATTGCCCAATAATGCTTCGCTTTTCTGTTAAAGATTCCAGGATTGATAAATTTTAGTTCAATCGACCTAATGATTTTGTCTTAAAAAATACTCACAGTTTTCTAATCTTCTCATTAATCAATACTCTAGTCGTCCGAAATTATCATCAGGCTGTGATTAACACGTTAATAGATCTATTTATGAAGAAAGTACAAGATTTACATAAACTTTGCAAAGCAGGCATTTAATTTACCATTTATAGAATATCTCGTCAATTTTTCATTCAAATTCCTGTTAACATAACATTACGCGGCTCGGTTTCGACCAAATTTCTATCAAGATCTAGAAAAATGATACCATGTGGCTGTTGTCGTTCTGAATTTCACGGCAACCTTATTTGTTTTTAAAATGACTTCTTTGTCAACTAAAACATAATATCGAAAACATTCGTCAACATTTTCTATATGATTGTAATCAAAAAACATCACTCTTTCTGAGGGTGTCGCGATAAGAAATAAGAAAGTTGATGATGGCAAGAAAGAACGAGTACACTATTAGATAAAAGATCGAAAATGGTCTTGAAAATGTGTTTTTCTTTGCAATGCCAAATAAAGGTGCTAGAGATAAAACAAGAAAACGAGCCTTCTTCGTTTTCTTTTAAATCTCGAAAAATGTTGAAATGCCAGAACAAGAACGGCTCGGGAGTTGGTTGGGGAACGGTACCCCCCTTTTTGTAGCTGCTTTCTGGATAACAGGCGCGTAAACATCTTAGCAGTAGATGGTGTCAAGAGACATACTTGGCTTATCATTAGAGAGGATAAAGGCAGGTGAAATTATTACTTTTTTGCAGCGACTAGACAGACTCGTGTTTTGTCGACTATTGGGGAAACCAGTAGGCAACACGAACCCTTTCTTATGAGACGGATAGACACGAGTGTGTCTAGTCGCTGCAAAAAAGTAATAATTTCACCTGCCTTGGCCATTTTTGCTTATCATTCTCGAAGGAAGGTTACATAAGCCGAGAGGCAAGATGAGAGATAGAGAATACGCTCGGAACAACGCTGGTGATGCCGGGTAGGGAAAAACATGTCGGTTGGTTAGCGTTTTCTCACCTCACATTGCTTTTGCCGTGAGTGATTCCACCAATACTATGAGTAACGACTAGGCATTGTAAATTATTCCCTATTGCAACACAGAATACAGAATAATGTGTGGTTGTACACTTGTAGTTTCCTTAATCCCCTGCTTCTTACTAAGTTATTGTATTTTTCACATCAATTCTACGGTCTTAGCGCATTAGTTACGGATTGACTCACGGAGACGTAAGTGAATTTACCGCTTTCACTAAATCCCACAATACCACGCAAACCATAGTCTCTGCTTTTTACTATTATGAATTTTGTTGGCATATTCAGCTTAATTTGTAGGATATGGCCCTCGTCCAAACTTTTCGACTTGTTTTGATCTTAATTCGTCACATGTGGAGCATCTTTTATGCCACTGCATTCTGGAACCCCACATTTTGTAACAGGATCATTATATTTAACCCTTAAAATAGCAGATGTGTCTGTCATTAAGATATTCTAATTCCGCTATTATACAGACGTACTTTGTAAAGTTTTTAACTACTACAAACGTCAGCTGAATTACTGCTTTAATTTAATATGGTATGTGCCCCAAACGTTGAAAAAAAGGCAGACAGAAAGTTTTACTATGCAGCCAGAATTTGGTAGAAGGAGAGTAGCGAGTACAAATTATAGTTATTTTCTCGTTCTCAATACTCTAAAAAATCAAAGGACTACTAAGCTTTCTCTCTAACGTTGTTGAGAAGTGGTATATGGAGGTGCTGTAAATGGACGAACCGTACAACAAAGACTTGTAGAACATGAACCTGATTCATTTAGAGCAACCGATTTGCACGAAACGGATATATAGATATAAACCGGTAGCGCAGCAATAAGTAATTTAGGTTTGGTCCTCGATTACCGGTGATTATCTCTACTGTATCTGAACGTATCTTATTATATTATGGTATTGGCTGGTACAGGCATTTAAGCACGTACCGGACCGCGTCCTAAATGTCAATTGTTTTGTACAGAACGTGTTACAAGAAGCTTTTGGTCCATTAGTTGAAGAGGAATTTTTGTTAATTTGTCCTCACAGTGTCTGAATGAGCTTGGTATTCGACGATTATCTTAGCCTACATGTAGTATGTAACTTAATCCCATTAAGTATCGTAAGAATTAACTGCCTTAGTTAATTGTTAAGAGAATGAGAAATCTCACATCATTTAGACAAGGGTAAGCCCACTACGCATCCAAGTCCCCTAACTAACTCGTTGCTCTAACACTGGTCTAAACGTTTCCTAGGTGAATTGATGACAGCTAGACGAGGTCACACACCTTATACAGCATACACATTCCTACTGAAAGTAGTGCTGAACTGTCTTAGTTTTGGCTGCGCAGCCTCTTCTCCAGTGCCCAGTTACAATTCCAATAATTAGACTCCTTCGCACGATTTTTCGGAAAATCTGATCGTTTCATAAAGTGTGATGCAGGTGGTTGTATGGCGAACTCTGGGTCACAAACATAATGTACGACTGTAGCTGTCTGCTTCTTTGTTACCACTGTTGTCATAGTGACCGTTTAACCATATTACATTGATGTTTCTGCTTCTATTCAACGTTATTGATAGATTCAACGCTAATACTACTTGCTTGCTAGTAATAAATAGCATGAAGTTTTTGGCTACAATTTTAAAGTCACTTGAGAAGCGGTTTTAAGTCCTTTCCTGTAAGAAAACATACTCGGTTTACCCACAATTAAATACAAACGGTGTGAACCCGCGTTATTGGGATTAGGAGGTAATTAGACACTTGCCATGTAATTACTCAGTCACATACTCCTTCTTAAACGTTGTACTTACAAGTCTTATTACTAAAATTAATTTTATTGATAAATTTCGTGATGAAATTACTGAATGAAATGAAGTACCCCTAAGATTTATTTAGATGTCTACCCTCATATTCATTTGTAAAAATGTATTCCGCACTTTAAGAATATTCCTGAAATAAATGCATTTAAGAGTGGAGTAAAAAAATTCTCAATTTCTAAATGCTACTATTCTTATCAAGAATATTTTGCTGATAATTTTGCTGGGCATTCCTAATTTTTTCGCTGTTTTTAATGTGTTTTATATTGTGCTGTCGGTCTGGTTACCGTTATTTTAATTTTTATATAAATTAAATCTAATGTTGAGATTTATTGTGAAAGACAATAAATCACGATTATTATTAATATTATTAAAAATATTATCATTTCATTGCACAGCTTTTATCTTTCGCCAAGGGTTTGATAAATGCATCGATATGTGGTCAGTTATACGATCGGTTCTGTAACGTGAAGCAGATATTAAGCTTTATGCATAATGTTTGTAATTTTGTTATGTATCAATTCGCGAGATGCGTATTCTCCTAAGTTGTTTCAGTGTGTTAAGTACCATTTACAAATGATTGTATATCGCATTTCTTATGTAAATCAAGTCATTATAATGTTTTATCATTATAGAGTTTACGGTGGGCTTGTTGGAATGAACTTTTCAAATACTTTGCGAATTAACCACGGATTACACTAAGAATTCGTATTGGGCCTCTGCATATTTTTAATATATATTAATGATTTAGAATGCGCTGATGTTAATACTAATTTATCTTCTTTGTAAACGATACTTAACTAAAACAAATTAACGATAAAGTTAAAATCTAGTTTCTAGCTAATAAATTAAACATAAATAAATATAAATTGCAAACCCAGAACTCATTGTTAACAATTTATGCCGGACCATACACGTACAATATTTACGTGTGTCAATTGACCTGTTAATATACATGGGAGGAACATATTGATAATTTCTGTAAAAATTTAACAATGAACGTATTCTTAAAACGACCTTTAAGCAACAATCAATCAATATCTTAAAGGTGTGTATATTTCCGTCTTTCATTCAGCTGTAAGCTATGCGATATTGATATGAGGTCATTGGAATCCCATCTAAGAGGTCTTTGGAATTCAATGCATGTACTTGAGAGCTATTACTGAAGTTGACTGCGGAGATACCTGCAAATTTCAAATTTTAACAACGCCGTCTATGTATTAAAATGCATTCTCTTTATAAAAAAGAGTCAAAAGTCTTTTGGTTGCATTCTCGCATAAACACGCATTATTCCATCTTTAGAGTAACGAAAGTTAATAAGAAATTTATTATCAAATCATATTTCGAACGGTATAATTATCCAAATTAATGTGATTAAATAATCACTGCTGCGATTAAAAAAGAGAATGAAGCGACGACTTTGAATCACGATATTTATCCGGGTAACACGTGTTTGGCTGTAGTCCCAACTTCTAAGTGTAAAGCGTTTATATTCTAGCATTTTAAAATAATATCAAAGTAAAATTTTAACGTTTATTAACAAGGAGAGATAAATAATTAAAATATCAAACTTTTTTTACAATTTTACACAATTTGAAAAATCCATACGAACTATTGTAAAAACCAACTGAAAAGAAAAAAAGGAAATTAGCTGAAAACAGATGATCAAAAAGGATATTATATCATTACTGTCATTACAAAATGGGGAAGAGGCGATTCCCTGAAAGAGCTACTGCCTAGAAAAAAACTATTAACGCTGTCACTATCATATAGTCCTCTCCAAACAGATAAAAACTTTCTAACGTGTTTTCTAAATATTTCTTATAATTTTGGAGATGCTGACGGAAATTGCTACGGGTAGTTTTCTCTTTGGAGAACTCCACTCCCCAAAAATGGGCGATTGAGAATCTAAAAGAAAATCAATTTCAAGTTATTCTGAATTTCCAGATTACCTCTGTTCCCTTGATGGTAGGACTCGTGACAGTGTTAATTACTTCGCCCCATTATTTCATAACGCGCTACCAAATTATATCAGAAATCTTCCTGCACAAAAGCTCTAATAGGTAATAAGAAAATTTTGTACAAGGATACCTACTGAACGATTTCAATAATGTAATATTGTTTATGTAGTTGGTTCATCTGCTAGGTTTCTTTGACGCATATATATCTACCTTGAAAAGACCTATCTATCTATTTCCCTATTTATAATAGATACGAGAAGGAAAGTGAAATATATTTTGCAGAACTTTCTAGAAGCTCTTTGATTTTATTGCGAAATCTTGTATCTTACATTACATACACCTTTTATTCTTCCCAAATTAACAATGTGGTTACCTTTAATGTTAAATTTGTATAAATGCTATTTGCTTCAACAGGATTATTTATTGAATAAATCAATAAATAAATAGATTACATTTAACTAACTAAACCTGCTATAAAATATCGCAACTTTCCGACCAATACACAAATAACACTCCGAATAATTACGTACAAACGTAATCTTTTAATATAAGATATTTATTTGCAGAATGAAGATGATTTTCCTTCGTCAGAAACCATAAATTGGGCAGACGGAATTCTTCTAGTGTATTCTATAACCGATAGGGAATCATTCGCATACGTTAAAAAAGTTAGCGCGTCATTAGCTGACATTAACGACATTCCCGTATATTTGGTTGCTAACAAGAACGATATGGTCCACTTGAGACAAGTTAGCACTGAGGAGGGAACAATTCTAGCGAAAGACATGGATTGTGGATTTTCCGAAATAGCTGCCGCCGAACAAGTAGCACCAGTGGCATCAGTATTTCAAGATTTATGTAGACTCGTCTTATCTGCTCGAAGAAAGTCGAAGCACTCACTACTGGAACGAATGCTAGGAGCTAAAAGCAGTAACGCTAAATTGTACGCGAGAGGTAAAAGCGATAGTGCTTTACCGAAAGATTGACGTTGAATATAAAAGGCCGTGGAAGTTATACATTGTTGCAAGGGATTTAGATTCCCAGAGGGCCGTTCATTCTGATACTTTGAGAAGACAAAAGATAAAGCCACTCCCATAGTTATAATTAGAATAAGTAATTCACCTTAGTCCTGCGAACGATATACAAAACTCATCACAAACAGATCTCGATCATACTTTATTAATTTCATTTGCTGAAGAGGGAATAATATTGCCATATTTTATTATAGATTAAATCATAACTACTAATAGAAAAACTGAAAATATTATAGACTGGAAACTACTTACTAGTAACTGCCAAAAGCGTTACTTCCTTCCTTATTTTAATACTGAAATCAACATAATTAAAATAGTAATAAATAATAAATAAAATAATAAAAAATAATAAATAGTTGTGATCAGGTTCTAACACAGCATGTAAAATTACTAAGCTTGCTTATATTCCTTATATTGTAATAGTTAAGCTAAAAAGTACTTTCATAATTGTAAAAATTAATTTTTCGAAACGATGAGCATGATCTTCAGAAGATCAGATCTGCATAACGAAATATGCTACTGCAAATACCTTTTGCGATTTTATTGCTTTTTTCGTTGTTTTCAATTTAATGTTTAATCTCCTTTAAAGCAATGATTTTATAATCTTCTAGACACTTTTTTGAAAAAGGCACCGCTTTCGAAATATTTGCAATATAGTTCGTTCATTACTGCCTTGACCTAAAAGTGAATGCCATAGTACATTATTAATACAAGGTCTCTTATATTGATTATTAATTAATACTGTAAAACTTCTTAATTGGCAACATGTTGGCAGCATTTTATTTTAGGTTATTTAGCCAGCAAAAGGAGTACTTTCATTACGATGTTGGCTATTAGTCAGACTTAAATGATCGTAAATGTATCGATTATACATTTAGTATACAGTTTGGAAAAAGATTGAAGAATGTGTGATCTAAATAATTGGATTTCAACTAGGAGCAATTTATTACTAAAATATTTCTTCCATTAGAACATTGTGACCAATTTAGTACTAAAGTACTATGCTTTACAGCAGGATATTTTCATGTATGAATATTGAACGGAGTGGACAGATACAAACCATCGGTCATTTCACATAGAAGCAATGTTTATTTTTTATTTGAATATAGAACGTGTCCACCGAGTGCATGAACGTAAGATACTTCATTTCCTGAGTAATTTATCAAATAAAAAAATATTCGGAGACAAGTGCTGTATAATACTAAATAATATTCAAGTATGTAAGATGTTCAGTTTCTGCAGCGCATTTAAGCGCTCTTTAATTCATATCAACTTTCTAATATTTCTTATACCCACCCATCTTTGTTCATAATTTTACATAATTTGACATTATTGAAAATCTCTTTAACGACCAATATCTTAAACAGCTTACTTGCTATAGCGATGACAAATTTGTAAACAAATATTAACCAGATTCTACAAAAAGGTCATCGATATTGTTGCCAAGTGTGATTCATGTTATTTCAATTCTTTTAAACGGAACACCTTGCATATTTTTACATAATCCAGCAGAGAGTAGAGCTTCTAGTATCTTCTTTATAAACATTTCTCTATACGTAAAATACGTTCTCCTTTAGTAAACTAAACAATAAGCTATGCAAGTATGTTCTTCATTTTAACACATACAGTGCCGTAATAAAATACTATAAACGTTTGTTTCGCTAACGATATTCATTAAAGCAAATCTGTAAACGTTTTTGGTACAATTCTATCATCATTCTCCTACGTATATTATATAGTAAATTAACTTGCACGTATAAATAATAAATAGCGAAAATAATTTATTTAAATTATCCCACACTAAGATTCTTTTAGCAGGAAAAAATATAATGAGAACACATTGAAAATTGTTGTAAAATGCCGCTTTCCAATTCTGCCCCTTAAATTTCGACGATTTTCGAGTTTTTGCAATTTACACCGTTTACGACTAAAAACATAAAATTGTGTGTAATATCTAAATACGTCTTCCGTTGGTCTATCAAACTAGCGAGAAGATTTTTGTTGCCACCCCTACTACCACACCCGTACATGCATACTTGCTACCCCCTCAGCTTTCTCGAACTCGTGAATCAAACGTGCCTACAGTCTCTCAGAACACAAGTTTTCCTGCAGCCGATATTATAGGCAGTATGTGTTGTAGATGCTACAGATTGCACAGCACATTCAACTGCTTTGTCCCCCTTATAGGTCACAATACGGCCAGCGTGCAGTTCCAAATTAAACCAGCTCGTCTGCGTTCTGCGCCACACATTTTGATGTACGGCTTGACAGATACCATAAAATCTTTGGCAATGGTTCCGCTGTGTCTTGCCTATATGATCTTCCTACAAATTTGGTTATCTTCCTAGACACTATTCGATTTTTTTGTTTAAACCTACTTACGAAATGGTTTAAAATTTTCTAAATTAACTTTATTTATACATCGTGAACAATTTACAGATTGTGCAAATTTGCACAACACGATTCAGCAATTTCCAATAATTTTTCTCTGTGTGTTCCTGCTCTTTGTAAATAATTTTCCACCTATATAATTGTCCAATCGAAATTTGGATTGTACGGAAGCTAGCGAACGTGCCATTTATTTCCCCGATCTCCAAAATTCAACCGCCTTCCTCTTATAATCGGGCTCTATATTACTATCTCCTAGTTCACAGGTTTCTTCACATTTCACTTTCATCCGCAATCTCGGTAGGATGCCGACTAAACATTTCTTCAAATTTAAAGGAGGTTTCTCGAACGCTCGTATCAATTATGTCTGTTGCATAATGTAACTCTATTTCATACGGATCACTTGTAGTTAATTGTTTTTCATTATAGTTATATGTAACTATTAGTAAACGGATAATATTACTTGGTTTAACGTGTACCATGTTGCCGTATTCCAATACAAAATACTGCACTTCATACATATTCCCTGCTTATATATTGGCCCTGTTTACAACGTGATATATACTATTTTCGTTGATAAAATTAGATCTACAAGGTTATTAAAATTGTTTGGATTCATAGAAGTTGTTTTTCATTTTTTTCGGGGTAATCAGGGGTGAGGGGGTAACAAGTACAAGTATTTTAAAGGGATCACCTGTGCGTATATTTTGCCCTTTCCAGTTCAACGCTTACTCCGTAAGGGGGTGGGAGTATGGTGATAACGGTGGCAAAAAAAAATATCATCCGGGCTAGTTTGATAGACCTGTAGAAAGCGTATTTAGAGATATATCATTTTATTTTTTTAATTCGTAATGACGGTGTAAATTGCAAAATCCGAAAATCCCTTGTAAATAGGATTGTTAACGGAAACATTTTCTTGATGAATTTCTTATAGGAATGTACAACGTGGATATTACATAAAATAATACTGCGAAGATGTTAGTAAATGTTCAATAAAATACAAAGATCGCATTACAGTTTCTATGCAGGAAAGTTGTTTTCACTTCGAATATATGTTAAAATTGTTTAGATAAATTACATTTTACAGTTGATTCAGAAAAACAAAAGTTTATAGTATTTCGTCGCAGCACTCTCTTAAGATTTATCTCCATAACTTCATATTTAATACAGCTTCTCAGTTTCTAGAAATCTATACAGAGTGTTCCGTTTAAAGAAATTGAAATAGCACGAAACAAACATTACAACGATTTCGATTGCCATCCTGAAGTAGACGGTAGTTGAAATTTTTCGATATTTTGCCCAAAACTCCGCTAGCCAGCAAGGAGTTTAAGGTATCAGTTTTTAAAGAGCAGCGGCATTTCGCAAAAACCTCAAATCATGTACGTCAAATATCTCAAAAACTAAGATAGATAAATCCTGAGAATATTGATGAAAGTTGACATGAATTCTAAAATTGTAATAATATACAGGTTGTTCCATTTAAAAAACTAAACTTTCATCGTGCATTGCGGAAACTGATCAGTTTGTATACTTAGGTATAGTTTTATGTCGTGCAGTTGTGAGTTAGTCTCCGAATACTTTTTGTTCGAAAAGTTTTTCTCTAAATTAGTCAGCGAACGAATATCTTCCACCACTGCTAGGTGAAGACCCTGGATGGTGCATTTACTACCAATAAATGCCAGATTCTCAGAAGATAATACATAAATTAAAAACCAAAAAGTTATGTTATCTCAAAAGAGAATAAAACAAGAAGTACCGATTTCTATATGAATATTTTGAAATATTGTAGTGAAACACACGATTAACTGGTATAGCGTTTGAATTAAATAAAAGAATTCTTGTTTTCTTTCATTTAACTGTAAAGTAAATTTTTTACTATAAACAAACGTATGCAGAGCAAGTCATTTCATGAGACCAGAATCATACATTCCTCAGTGTAATATCTTTAAAAACTAACTCACTGTAAAAGAAGCTTTAAATCACATACAGTACACAGAATGTTATTGTTCACATGAATAGAGTTTACGTTTGTACAAAATAAACGAAACATGAAATTTAGTTGTTTTATTTTTAACCCGACGTCTTACTTTGCACACTTTCTATTTACCTCAATAAATCAACGTCTGTAGCGAAAATAAGTTGTACAGAAACAATTAAGGTTTTACTTATTTATTTATATTTCACATATTCATCAAAGAAAAATTACGATCTTATGCACGCATATTTGCCGGACTTGAAATCAAGCCAAACTATTTACTTTCACAACTTCAATGTCGTACACATTTTTATTTCATTGCCATGTAGTGTTGAGTACATTCCTTTTATATATCAGAGCGCAAAGCATGGAAATCAATTTCGAATTTGTTCAACAGCTGACATTTAATGTCTTTCGAAGGAAAAAAGTTTTCTTCTTTATTCCCTATAGCAGTGTCTATTTCCACGCCCTGAAGTAGTTCGAATACCGTACGATACACTCGAACAAAAATTGTAGTCTTTTTATTTTTTGTTTGATTTTACGTAACTTAATTCAACAGCATTAATATTATTCTAGTAGATAGCGCAAATACCGCGTGACTATAAATGGCCCCGATTACTTTTTTGTAAACTGGAAGGCAATTTTTTGTTCTGTTAATTAATTTTATGTTGGACATACTTGCAATCGAAATCAATTCAATGTCACGTGAACTACCATTTATCAATTAGTATAGCACAATATATGGACACCAAAATTTTAGAGAATAGTGTTAACGTTAAACTCAATACCACATTTCTTTTGAATACTAGAAATTTACATTTCATGAGTTTGTCAATGCACATTTTAATATCATACAAAGCTAAATATACAGAATGTTTCAGAAACCCGTAGAGTTAGCCGTATATCAGAAACTAACAACACAAAAGTACAGGCACACTCCGCACCACACAAGTTTAATTGATTAATGCGGGACAGCTGTTTCGAGGATGCGTCAATCCTCATCTTCAACCGAAGACCGCATTCGTCAGTTCTACAAGCATCTACCGTTTCCTCCGTACGACATTCCATTACTGGCGTGAGCTATTGGGCAGTAGCTTTCACAAGATGCGGACGAGTCATCGTACGATGAAGCGGCCAGCGTGTCACATGGTTCCAGTGAGCCAAAAAGGCAGGAGTCTATAACTAAATGCATGCTATCGCAGGCTACGGACATTCAACCGTACGGAGCTGGTTCGAGTGGTTTGGAATAATGTTTATATGCGGTTTGTAGTTCTATTAACCCAAATATAGGAAGTTCTTCAACATCTTGAGTTCTGAATTCAGTTTATTTTCTCTCCAGATTTTACTTTTAAAGTTAGCAAGAGTGACTATTGGTAGTGACATTCTTCTTACATTGGTCAAAACTAGGCCTGTTGTTTAAGATAAGACATTCAATAATTTCGCATTTCTGAATTTTGAAGCTGGATTGCTTCTTTCGGCCGTCCATGTAGTTCATCAAACGATACAATTTACATGCGGAAATAATTCAAGAATTTTTCGTCACTATTTCTCAAATCTTCAAATTATGTGACAAGCCCCCTTATATCATTTCTTCTTTGGTTAATGGAATGGATCTAATGAATGTGATCTCTCCTTCTCCTCCTCCTTCGACGGTGCAGTAACCATAAAGCCATAATTTTATTTCGCTCCATAACTACTACAATAATCAATTGCAGACTGTGCGGTAACTGTCACGTTTCCTGCGAACAAGATAGCAATTCTTCCATGCGGAGTAGTTTCCGCACGGTAGATCCACCGTACGGACGAATCTATTGCGTGTGAAAGGGGCGTAACCGTACTCGTAGTCATGCTTGTGGAACACCACGCCAGAGCCGACAATAACTTTTTCTCCACTGATGACTACAGATCTGCTACCTGCAACCACCGGAAACGAAAATTAATGTGTGCTTATGCATGCTGGGATGTGTTGATTTGTGGATAAATATAAGTGATCAAAATCGATTAGGAACATATGCTTACCTTAAGACCTACATGACTGAAATTATGTATACGCTTCATACATACGAAATCTTTTGGTATCAAATCTGTAATCATTTTTCAGTCTGTTGTAAATTTATTTTGACCAGTATAATAAAAAAGTGCCACCGCACGTCCAACGTACAACTCTCGCTGCACACAAACATCATTTTTTTTTCAATTTCTCTCTCGTCAAAATAATTATTTAACCCCGTAAAGAAAGAGAAAAAAGTTAACCTCAAAACCCGTATCTTTGAGTCCAACAACGAAGAAGTGTATAATAACGATTCGTTTCCTAATATATGCATACGTTCTACACAGAAACTGGGGAATTGATAATGACATTATTGTTGCTGACCATGGGACTTAATCATCAGTTTTTCTTAATAATCTTTTCAGTTTGTTTCTGATCCTAAGACCGGCCAATAATATACCTTTCCATAACAAAATATTCAAGAAAATAGTCTAAATCAGAGTAAAAATCAGAACATGCATAAAAATCATCTTCAATAAAAAATAAATACAATTTATAGCATCAATACAAACTAGTGATGTGGTCGCTATTCATTTGGTTACTTTTGCTGCTCAACATGTAATTATAATCCTCACACACAGCAAAACGATAGCTGGTAAATATATTCACCTCTCAAAAACCTTATTACGTAAGGCAACTTTTCTACGTCGTCGTATTAGTGGTCAGATCTATCAGAAATTGGACGAAAACTGTGTTAAATTCATTGGACCAATAACCTCATCTGCAAGGTGTACACCACCACTGCGCTTATTCGTCCTACTGAGGAAAGATACACCGTAGTTCACATATGCTCCAACTCATATTCTCAATTTCACATACATTTACGTAGCGGTTTGAGTAGTACGGTAAGTACTGTAACGTTTTAATCGGAGAAATTGATTTTCTAGATTAATTAAGTTTAAATTTTACGACCATAACATCCGAAAGTATCATCTAGACACTGTTCTGGCAGTATATAAAAATTAAACAGCAACTTAATGACGTTTTACACATTAATCGCATAAAAACTAACTATAACTTCGACGTTATACGAACTCTATGGTAATACGCTATGAACTTAAAACTGCGAGTTTGTTTGAATAATCAAACTTTACCTTTAGTGTTGAAAGACAATTTGCACACTAGACACTTAGATTTACTTGGAAAATAAAACACTGAGCCAAATACGCGTTTATTCAACAGCGACCTGAACTAAACAAAATGTTTGTTAGCATCCTTTCGCTCCTTTGTTCCCGACAGCATTTGTCAAGTCGGGCCAATTGTACATTTCGAATATGTCAATTAAATTTATCGTTTCCTTGAAAATAATCTAGTGGACTCAATAATCTGCAATGCGAGTTGGCAATTTAAAGACTATGATCTTTGACATTACTAGAAGTTTTCATTTCATTGATTAAAAGGAACCGAAAAAGTTCCTGATTTGGAGAAATCCGATTTTTTGTTTTGAGCAATTTAAAATCATTTATGAATCTATAAACGTTCAAAATGTCATGTATAAGTTGTTTACTCAGTTAATCTCTGATCGAACTAAATATTTTTAAATAAATCAGGATATATGTATTTATCGTTTTTTTAAGTATTTTAATAATAAATGTATGCGAACATGTATTTGTGCCCTGGAGACTATACAACTATGATATAATTACGATGATGTAATATTGTTGAAAGATCAGCCAAATTTTTGAAAACGCGTGTAATGCCAAGTTCATCTGTTGAAAAGCAGTTCAAAAATAATTTCTATGAGGTAGTGTAACACATTTATTACAAACACACACAAACGTTTTGCTGTAGAATTTTATTTACGAAATAGAATTTGCAATAACGTAAAAGTAATGTAATGTAATTATACATTATAAATAATATACGTATATATATATATATATGTGAAATACGCGCAATTGGAAATTATCGAATGTTACCAAACTCCCATCGGATTTCACGGTTAATATCGCCTACAACTCGGGTATTACCCCGAAATATTCAACGAAACATAACATGTCACATTATAATTTGTAAGCAAACGAACAATAGCCACTTTGAGAAGATCTCGAAATTTTATGTAAAAAAATTGTGTATTTTTTTTTATTGCGAATTTGTTACAATTAGTGATGGAGACCCGGTATCGCTAAGATTAATTTATACTACAAAAGAAAAAATGGGTAATTTTACAATAAAAATAGAAAGGAAATTTATTACTTCCTATTTTTGCTATATACTTACACAAATGAAAAATGTTAAAGTGTAGCGTGAAAATTACCACACATCACCTACCACTTCTAAAATTGTCATTTTGTAATTGAATATTGTCGAAGTAATACTTAATATTACATTCTAATAGTTATCTTTTTCCGTAAAATTTTCGTCCTCTCCAGAATTTATAACCTTCAGTGTTATGCTATAAAGTAACTTTATCGAAAATTTATAACCTTATTTTTGTACGAGATTTTTAGGCGTTACGACAATTTTAATAACACTAAGCTTATGCCACGCTTAACTGAATGTAATATATTTTTTAATTCTTGTATTTTGGTAATTCACTAAACGTAATTTTAAAGGCATATTTGAATGTTTTTGTTTTGCGACTAATAGTTGTACTCACATATCAAAAACTTGTTCTTTGTAACAATCCAACTCGGCGACTTATCCGTCGGTTTAAATCGCGCACACATAAATAAACACGACTTCAGTCGAGTCGCCCAGCTTAGATCGTACATACATATATATAAAGTGATAATAGGAAGTGGGTATACACCCTGTAACTTTTTTATTAATTCGGGCAAGAAAGTCGAATTTTGGAAACCAAGTTTTTTGGAATAATTTCGAATGCCGAGTTATTTTCGGTTTTACTTTTACTTCGCATAATTTTTAAGATAGCATATATTCGCTCTGCATCGACTTTTAATGAAACTGTTTTTGAACTATGTAAGTAGCCTTTACCAATTAGATGTTTATAATACGTTGCGCCTTTGTATTAGTCTAAATGAAACAAAATAAATTTCAGTGATCATGAATAATAATACTTTATATACTTAAGTTACAACATCGAATTTTATAGAAAAACTCCAGAGATGTTGAAAATCGTAACAAAGAATAAAATCCCTTGTATCCCGAACATAATTAGATATTTCATTGTGTACTAGTTACCTAAAAAATGATGCGAATTTCAAAAAAGGTTTTTTAACGGTGCGTGTTTATTAATAAGGGATTTTGAAAATTTTATACAAAAAATTTCAGAAAAAAAATTCTTTTGAAATAAATAAACAAGAATATTTAAGAAAAGTGTGTTGATATTTTGAGGGAAAATAACTACTAACTCATAAAAAAACTTGATTTGGATTATTTCTTCTAACAACAATCCAAAGCAAAATCAATTTATGTTAGCCACAGCCACCTAGTTTTGCTTTTAAAATTTACATGAAAAATACTTCAAACGAAACAAAAAATCATCATGCATAAAATAATCCGTTGATTCGAAAAATCTAAAAAAAGTATAGGTGTTCCATATAACAAAAGCAAGTTGGGAGCACTTCCCGTCAAATCGGAAGTAACTCGATATTCGAAATTATCCCAAAAAGGTCGTAACGCTCCAATATAGGCACTCAAGAAATGAAATTTTTATCTGAATTAACGGAGAAGTTAAAGAATAAGCAAATACCGACTGTATCCACCAATATACTTGATGCGATTCTAGTCGTTCAACATTGCATATAGGAGTTTATTCGAATTGGTTGCCTCTTCTAACCGGACAAATAGTTGCTTAAAAATGGATACATGTTGCGTGAAATTTTTATAGCTACGCAATATATTACCGAAATAATTTGTCGTATCTGTTCTTAGTAAAAAAAGTAGAAAAAGTAGGAAAACATGTTTTACGCTAAATTAAAATTAGATTTTTATAAATAAGCTACGTACATTGTTCATATTTTAGAGACTCTGCACAACAATTCGCAGAAAAAGAAAGAAGTCAGATATTTGTTTCTTTTTAGATTACGTTTAATGTTTTTACGTAGTATTTACTTACGAAAACATGGAGGCAATACAAACAAATTCTAATATAATTGCATTATAGTACAGCAAATATTTAGATGTCTTTAAAAAAATCTCAATTCACCCAAGTATAGAAGCTCGATAGAACTGATTAAATTTAATTATACCTACCGGAGCCTCCGCCAAAATTTTGACTGTGTCACAGCCGGTCTTAAATCTCACCAACCGAGAGAAATAATACGTATATATTTATAATAAATTTTATCCTAAATCCCATTTAACTACCGTTCCTGTTTTTACAAAATAATGGTCTAAATCACAAACCCGATTTCCGCTTGAATTTATTGTTAAATAACAATACATCTTCTGCACACCTAAAAATATTGTTGGAAAATTTTTAAAATAGTTACTAGCACGTATAGTAAATTCTCTAACCTCATATTTTCCATACCTTGCTACTTCACGAATGCACATACATCTATTTCATTATAAATGCCATAAATTCTGTGTTACACTATTACCCTGTCATTTTGATAAAATAAACACATAGAAAACGATTATGTTAATTAATTAAAATAAAATGATCGAAATAAAAACATGCGTCTGCGCCGAGATCCGGGCGTCGCTTTGTTGTAAGAGTTGGTCCAGAGGTAGTGAGGCTGGGTCGCCGCCATGAGGGTTGCCTTTTTACAGACGCTTGTTTTGTTCACATTTCTGAATTGTGCTTTGACCTCTAGTGATAAATTTCCCTTAGGTAAGTTGAAAATCTATACGTTAGTAGATAATGCACACATAGAATATACGAAATTAACGAATGCATTGTATTTGTGGGTTATACAGACAAGTCTCCTATCGACAAAAAAGGTTTTAGATTGTATCAAGTAAGAAACGACAGAAAAAATTACGGCTGATAGCATTTACAAATTTTACGTCCGAGCTAAATTGGTATATTTAAATGAAAGTATTTATTGGTTTATAGCTTATACATATTAATAATTATTATACATTATTAATGTTATTATATGTGTATATACACGACAACAACGCATCCCTTGTAAAAATAAAATTCTTTTATGCTACATAATATTATTATAATACTTAATAGTACTATAAATATTACGTTTCGTAAACATAACTGTAACAGTAACGTACAAGGTATGTTCCTACAGTTCAGCCAATGATTTATATTGGTTAGTATTAATCCCACAAAATTATGAGTTTGATATTAAACCAGCTGAAAGCGCATCGGACATCTGAAGTTTTAGTATAAACTTCAGTTTTCAAATGGAATAGCCTGCATATTATTTTTCGTTTTATGTGAAGTTCTTCAACGATTCTTAAAATATTAATTTCAATTAGAGTTTATGATTTGGGATGAACACTAAACTTCAACCAGATAATATACAGAATACCAAGGTATTGTTGACATTACCGAATGGAAAATAGTTTTTTGATTGTTGATTATGTCAAAATTGTTTTATAGGAATACTATTAAACAGATTAATAAATAATAAATAAACTCTTATGATACTGATTTGCTCACAATTTACTAAAACAAAATTTTACAATCAGAAATAATATCTCAAAAAAGATAAATTGGCATGTACGTTTGAATAAGTATGCGGTAAAAGGTTGATTCGGTCAAGTCCGACTGAATGAACATCACTGTTCTTTATAAATAGAACTTTTTGGTTATAAATATTGTTTATACAATAAATCACAAAATTTACCCTTCAAAGCAACAGAAGCAAAACCTGTATCTTTTACCTTTTTTAAAAACTTATTGACCAAATAAATAAATACCGTTACATGTCGTCACGAATGAATGAATGATTTGAACTTATTTTTGAACTTTCTATACAAACCATCGGTCTGTTATTACTATTAGCTAAACAAAATCTAAATCATTTCCTTTGCACTTCAACGTATTAATACGTAAATTGCCGCTAAGAATCACAATCAGAACACAAGTTTCTGGCATGTGTATCCGGTGTGATATGGGCAAAATTGCAAGTGTATCCCAAAGCAGAACATAATATTGGCAGTAGGTCGGTTAAATATTGGCTAAATATATGGTAGACACATGAAAAAAAGAATACGTAATAATGGAACCATATTCCATAATATTGTAATTGTAATACATGAAAGTTTATATTCATAAGTGTTGGACAATTTTATATTGTTTACATTGCACTGAATCAAAAAAAATACCCTTGATATTGTTATAATAATATATTATTATGTAGATGTCGCCTTGAGGCATCATCAGGGGATTAAAACGAGTACTAAAATTATTAACAGGCGGTATAAATACCAAATAGAATGTCATAACTGAAACGGAAAAACGATAACCTAATATAATTTTGAGGGGGAACAATAAACATTTAAATTTTCAAATCTACATGTGTATGTTACAGTTTCCAAAACATATGTTGCTACACGTGAATGGTCTTTGTTTAGTTTAACAGAACGCATGTGTTCATCAAAAAACTTTAAAAGTGCGACCAGTTTGGCGTGAATAAAATTTTTTACAATCGTTACAATTTATTTTATAAATACCAGATTTACTGAATGTCCGATAATTTGTTATGAATTAAATGGCTTCTTAGAATGTTAGTGTTACCGAAACCTGTTTTAATCGAATTTCTTTAAAAAATTGCTTAATTAAAAACTAACCTACCGACTAATGATTGTGTAATACATTTGGAAAAAATGAAAATATTTTCCTCTTACCCCATATTAAGTGTTTATTTGTCGGGATGTAGTTTGCTTTACTCAGGTTTTTTGTTTGTTTTTTTAATATATGGCGTGCATATACATCTTTAATATCCGCGGATTTTAATAGCTGCTTCTACATATGCTACAAAGTTAATCGAATATTTATCGTCTACAACACACTTGAAAATGTCAAACTTTTATATTTTAAATCTATTTCTTTATTAGAGATTTCTATATCGACAATCAGTACTTAAGGCTATAAGGTACTTTAAAAACAAGCGATTTCTTGAAGAAATGTAATCCTCTCTATAACAATAAGACTCTAAATAACCCTTAGTTAATAATAAAACAATGCCACTAAGTTTGATTTTTAATTGCTGTTTCTATATCTGCTGCAAGATTAATCAACGATTTTTCGTCTACGACTCCATTTTATTAGAGAATTCTGTATCTATACTTCCATTTGAAGGTTGTTAGGTACTGATTACTCTATTATACAATCATCAATAGAATAAAATAAATAAAAATAAACAATTTTTTAAGAAATTTTGTTACAAAGTAGCCTTCTATAACAATAACATCAAACACCAAGTTTTGTAAATCTTGTATTTATAAAATAAATTGTAAGTATTGTGAAAGAAGTTAGGTTTGATGAACACAAGCCTTAGATTAGGCAAAGACAGTTAACGTGCCCTGGCACACATTAGAGACTGGGCTTACATGTACATTTGAAAATTTAAATACTTTTTAAAACAGTGACCTAGCGCAATCTCAAAGCGAAATTTAATTAAATTAAATATTTAATTAAATTGAATAATTTTCTTTATTTGACCAAATAGTAAATTTTGTGCCTGTACACTGAAGTTTTTCAGTGAACTAACGATGCCTGTTCCTCATATTCTGGCTCGAAGCTGCACCCGATACCAAAACAAATACTTCTTTCTTCCAATCTTGTTCCGTGGACAATAATTTGGATTTTTAAAGATTAAAATTTACTTACTGAGGTTTTTAAAGTTTTCGTTGAAATAGTTTCATATTAACTTTTTAGAAAATTCGAAATGAGTCTTGTTGTAGAAACTTGTTCATCCCTTCACTTTTTGTTTCTTAATTTACAATCATATAACATTTTTGATGTTTTTGAAATCCATCGAAAATACCTTTCGCTCCATGGTAATGATATCCAAATTTCAGATACAGGAATGTTTGGTTCTAATTTAAAAACTGCATGTGAATAACACTATACTTGTCTATATACGATGCAATAAAATTGTTAAATGAAGAAATATGAACTGTCCATTGAATTGCAAATTTTTTTCCTAGGTATTTTACTGATTCCTGCATTAGCGAAATTCTGTGCAACGGAATCCTAAAAACCGAGTTTGTTCGTATATTCTAATTAAGGTGATTGTAGTTGATCCAATCAATTTTTCATTGTCTCTAAAACGTTAAACGCAAATAATGAGGGAATTGTTAAATTTAAAATAAGGGTTAAACGTGCGTTCTATTATTTACATTAACAATAGCTCTTTTTAAAATTTAAACATTTTGTGAGCAGGAGGTTTACTGCTACAAACTAACATACTGCTGTTTATAATGGAGTAAACATTTAAATAATAACGATCTTTCGGGTTTGAAAAACGACGACATGTGATTTTTCATAAAATAATCAACGCGCAAACTCCAACCTAATGAAGAATCGATGTAAACAACACTTAACGGTTTGCATTTCTTGCTTTTTTGTTAGAAATTTTATTCTTCAAATTGATATTTTCCTTGCTTTTACAAATTTGATTAAATTTAATTAAAGAAATAAAAATCTCATTAGGCATCGGTAGGATGCCGGTAGGATACATTAATTACCGACGGAAGTCATATACATTAATTATTAGTGTATGTAAGTAAATACATATCTGTAATACATCTGCAATCATTCTATCAACTAGGTATATCACATTTGCAAGAAGACAGTACAGTAGTTAACGCACTCGCCCGGAGAGCAGGAGATCATAGATTCATCCTATTGGTGTGTAATGAGATTTTTATTTCATTAAGTTTAATTACATCGGTAAAACAAAGGAAAATATAAATGGTCATTACCAATCCATTTTATTTTACAATCAGTTTAAGATTATTTAGGTTTTACCATCCTTGTGACCATGTTTTTGCTCACAATATGCAGCCTATTATGAAATAATATTGCAACCAGTCTGTAAAATGTTCACATTTTAAATTGATTAATAACTCATTACAATATATGTCCAATATATTTTTCGATATAGTGCCAATATTGATCCAATATTTGTGTTCTACTTGGGATACGTAATGAGATTTCGTATCTGTACGCAAAAGAACAGACACTCGCATGTTGCCGGCTAAACCACTCCAAATATAATAAAAAGTCCTGGTGATAGCTATTCACATACTTAGTAAATATCAATCTGCAAACTTATTAGGTTTCAAAATTCAGTTTCAAATAGTCATTATCGTTTTCGGCTTATATTATCGACGGTACTATTATAATAAACAGAAAGTACTATTATATTGTATGTAATAATTAAAGTATTGACCTAATATGTGAAAACAGAAGTGGGTATCTCAATAATTGTAATAACATTATAATTTTACGGTGGGGTAGATTATCTCCTCAAATTTAAAATGTGTTAAACTTCTTTTACTACAACCTTAATTGTAAGACAATCCGGAAATCTTCACCACTTGTTTCTTATCAGAAGAAATATTCAAGCAGCAGCTGAATTATTTTATTCTAAGCAAAACTAACATAATAGCACGAACAAAAGTGTAGTTATTAAAACTCATCGTAATGGTATTTTATTTTTTCAAATAAAGTATGTTATCTTTTTCCTGATTAGAAAAATAATTATATTAATTGCAAAGTAAACCCAGCATTTTAAAATTCATGTTCAAGAGATAATAAAACGCAAAATTTAGGTTAAAAAAGCTATACTTTACATCTAACATTGAAGCAACCCTGTAAAACCTGCATTTCACATTAAAATGAAACCATTTCCTTTTTTTGAGTAAAGGGGACTAAAAAGTCTACTTTTACACAAAATTTATTTTCTTTACAATTAAATTTAAATACAAATACATACACTAAATGGAAAGTAAGGAAACAAGAAAAAGAAACAAACTAAATTATGAATTGACAAAAAACAATGTAATTATAAAATAAATCTGCATTAATAGCACGTAGCTACTAAAGGGGAACTTTGGAATAGGTTGTAGCGTACGCGGAAAAAGCAATGCAAACGTGGAAGGAGAACGGAAAGAGATGTGAGGTACAAGGAAATTAATTGAGAATCAGCATATCACACCCTTCCAGATAAACTGCGTTTCGTGCAACATTACAACGGTTTTTCAGTGACTGCAATTCATATCTTTCCAGCAACAAATTGTAATCTGTACCACGTTCCGGATATACACCATCAATTTCGGAAGACATACTTCAAGAAGCACCGTTGTATCTTTTCGATGGCTACTGAAGATATACATAATGTAGTGACTAGACAGCTGACGCGTATTCCAGTTTGCTGACAACAAAGCTAAAATATAAAGTTTTAAACAAAGACATGCAATTGAATAGTTTGAAGTACATAAAACGAAACAATATTAGAAACAGAAAAGCATAATTGAGTGATATGAAGAGAAAAACTCCGAGAACCAAACAGCACACCTAAGTCTCTCACAGTATTTGTCCTTTTAAGAGCAAAATTATGTATCGAATAAGTCGAATCAATTTCTGGTGTAAGAGACGAATAAGTACTTATTTAGCCTTAGTTTAAAGATTGAACACCAGTTATATTGTAGGTGTAGGACATCGTTCCATGATCTAATTGATTGATAGGTTTTCATGTCATCGGCATAAGAAGTGAGCGATCCTTGAGGTACACCAGATAATGGATAGAATCCAGACTATTTATATCCATTATAGAAGACATAATGCGATACACTCAAAAAGTAGGATTAAACAAATAAGTAGTACCTACTAGCTACATTAGCTTTTCAATAATTTCGCTTTACTTTTATTTAGTGCATTTTTGTATTACAATATCTCTAAAAAAATGTTTCAATTGTTACTGGTAATTGGTATTTCATCGGAAAAATATGTACATGTAATTTAAATACCAAAATGCAAAGTAGGCTGTGATGTCAAAATTAGTAATTTATAATTCATGTCAAATACAGGCTATAACATCGACAGTTACTGCATAATTAATTGTTCATTAACTTCATTGATAGTTGAGTGATTACAAACTAGTTTTAATAATTACTGCTAAAGTAAATTTGAATAAGGAATTGCTTTTGTTTAACTTTTAGTTTTTTTTTATACATTTTGATCCACCTTGTTCAGTAGATGTTGTAAGAATCAAATTTATATAATAATGCACTGCAAATTAATACACATTGGCTTGTATTGCACTGTAAAAATGATTCTCCATAACTTATTTTTTAATAAATATATTTGAAAATGTTAGTGAACAGCATTTTAGGGCCTTCTTAATTCAGCGGCGTAGTCAGATTTTTAATAAAGACAAAGCTAATAAAATGTTGCTATTTTCGAATTCGAAAAATCACCATGGCGTTCCTTGAAAATTTAAATAAACCTCTGAAATTTTTGTGTGAAGGCAAACTTTATGATCCACTATCTATTCAAAAAATTCTATTCAATTTTAATGTAAAATATGAGTTTAGAACGTAGCTTCCATTTCAAACGGGTCACAGTAGATTGATTTATCACGCCCGCAGTTATATCTCTGTTATTGTTAATATGAGACAAGACTTTTATTAATGAAAAATGATCTACACTGGAAGCTCAATAGTACTGCGGATTGGCGGATGTGGTTTTCGTCGATAAGAATACAAAGTTAAGTGCAAGGCGTACTTTTTAAGTAAGTGCCGTTTTGAAATTCGGTTGCTCCAGCACTGTAGTCGAGATTTCGCGCATACAGGCTGTTACATCTGTTGGCAAGCCACGAACGCCATTACGGACACACTCGTGCTTACGTTTGTTTGTGAGAATTGTGAAATATGCGCCGTGATTCGTTTTATTAATGTTAAATGCGTGACAGCGGCTCAAATTCATCGTCACATCAATGTATGTAGAAATGTATGGAGAAAATATTATGACGGATGAAATGGTAAGGAAATGGGCTAGAGCTTTTAAAGATTGCCACACGAATGTTTATAACATGGAACGGAATTAGTAACTTTATGTCTTTTCTCGCGTCTCAAAAAGTGTTCTCTATGCGGACGGGATTCTAAAGCTGGTTCTACGATACAATAGGTGCCTTAGTATTGGTGGAAATTATAGAAAAAGGTACTTACGATTATCGTTACATTGAATAAAAATCTTCATTATTTATCACAGAATGGCGTTGAGAATACCTGACAATAGAACACAACAATAACGGACAATTATTAATGCGGGTAAACAACAAATTTTCGTTTGTTTTGTATCTGTCAAAGGTTGATATTTTAGTTTGAATTTCTCCGCCTCCTATTAGTTCTCTCAGAAGCGTTTTGATTTCATATCCACTTTTCAGTTAATTTTAAAATCGTTATTGTAACTTTAACATCAACAAAAATTATCACTGTAAGGAGATTTTTTAGTTTTTTGAGAATATTAGAAAATAAGGGTACCATTACTTTTACCAAGCTACTCTACGATGCTCCTTTGTTTTTATTTCTCTCGTTTTTTCTGGGCATATAGCGTTGTTAAGCTTATAATGCAGATCATTTTTGCTTAATAAAAATTTTGTCTAACATTAATAACACAGATATAATCGCAGAGATGACAAATCAATCATCCTGAATACAAAGACCCGCATCTGCCTATATTGTACAATTCTATTATAATTGAATAATCTGCTTTCCTTTGTATGAATATTTCATAACCAAATTCCATAGTATAATGTATTCTTTCCACACCCTTTCTTCTTGGCCGTGATAATTTGGTAAACAACTTATCCTTAAGGACTCATCATCTCTAAAACAAGAGCTTCAATAAAAGGAAACGCCAAACAAGAGGCACTTAAGCAGCGTTAAACTTCTAGAATATTTTAAGAAACTTTAGTCGTTAAAGAATCGGGTTTGTGCAACATAGTGTATTCGCGCCTGCTCAAGTAAAGTATCAATAGTCCTTGTAAAATTATTAAGCGAAAGAGTTGTTATAAAATAAAGATTTTTGAAATGAAATAAATATGCGGCTTTCAAGCATTTGACACTGTACGCCGTACAGTGCCGTATCTTGTTTTGTAATTTATTGGAGGCTAAAATTGCATTCATTAAACGCTTTGCCAGGTGTCAATTTCAAACTAAAGCATTAATGCATAGGTAACTACAATATCATAACAATTTGATTATTTATATATTTGCATATATCAAATTCAATCAATCTTTTTAAAGCAAATGGGATCGTATGTACACACAGCAATGTATCATAGCTTCGCGTTGGTTCTTTTCAACATTAGATTTAACTGAAACTTCAACAAGAATTTTAATAAGATAGGCAAGATATATTACCTACCTTAGTTGCTAGCCTAGATTCAGATGCACTACTTTTTTGAAAAACATATCTATTTGATGGTAGGTGTTAAAAGAGGCCACTATAGAAGAAAATACTACTATTAACTGCCAGAATTTTTGTGTATTTTGTATCTAAAATTTATGACTTGGCCTCAATTCAATATGGCATATGACATACTTGATTGGAATAGACCATAGTAAAGACGTTTTAGTGAATTAACTGTTAATTTGGAACTTAAAGATCGTATCAAGTAAATTGTTGACAACAGTTTTTTGGATAAGGCATTAACATAACTTTCCCAAGTGAGAGTTCCATCCAGATAAACACCTAGAAATTTAACAGGTTCATTCTGTGAAACATTTTCGAAAGGTCTTATGGAAATAATAGTGTCTGTGTTTCTCCTAGATTAATGCTAAGCTTGTTTGCAGAAAACCAATTTTTGATGCTTGTATTCACGCTATCAGTTTCTTTTTTTAAGATTAAGGATAATATTTGTAATATTCTAAATCGTTTGTAAATTAAAAATAAGCTTAATAGTAAGAATGCCTAAAGAAACATTATTGAAATTTACGAACTGCAATCTATCACTGAGGAAAGATGTAATAAGTATAATACTATTAATGGACAAATTATAGTGTGCTAATTTTCTAGCTACAATAGAATGGCTAATACAATCAAATGCATTCGTAAGGTCAAAAAATGTGGCATAAGCGTAACATTTATAGCATTTTCAAATATTTGTTAAAACACTGATGTAATAGATATAGGACGATAGTTATTGATATCGCTAAGATCACCCTTTTTAAAAATAGGTGCAATAGTTTTACGGTAATAACCGGTCTCAATACACTTGTTTATTAAATTTGTTAATGGATAATTTTTTATGATTTTTGAGTGAATATTATAAGCGTCCTTGCTAGAAGAGTTGTTTAAACTATCGATAATACACCTAATCTTCAAGAAAGACATCTTGTGAAATGAAAATGATATGTTAGATGGTATAAACTTGTGCAGATATTCGTTGAAATCGGTGTTTGTTGCCGGCAAATCATTTAAGATATTTTCAGCAATATTTACAAAATAGCTATTAAAAGCATTAGCATTCAGAAAGATAGGTTTATTGTGTTCTAGTGAGCTTTTATTTTTATCGACATTCCACAACGCACGAGAGCTGTATTTATAGTCAGTTATATAATTATTACATGCAGCTACTTTAGCTTTTCTTAATTCACGTGTATAATTGTCACATAAAGTTCATCTATAATCATTAGTGATTAAGTTCGGGTATCTTGTATTTATTGCTTTAGAAAAGTTTACATTTTCACGTAAATGGTATAAGTAATCGTTAAACCAAATAATATTTTTATGAGAATTATGACTGGTTTTTAGATCGGGTGATAATTTCCAAGACAATATTTGTTTTTATATCTAAATTCAAATATGTGTCATTTATAAAAGACCAATCAGTCTCTAACAAAGTATTGTAAAGCTGAAACAAACCCCAGTCAGTGATAGGAGTATAACTTACCATATTCGTGAAACAGATTTTATGAATTATTGCAAAACCCTAGAAGGAAACCAAAATGGTCTGATGTAAAAGCCATTGCAAGATCTGAAGTAATCAAATTTCCATCAATATTTGAGACAAAATTGTCTAAACATGCATTGCCTCGAATAAAATTATTATTAAACCATAAGTTTTGAAAACATTACATACAATCATAGCATAGGTATTCAACGTGTTAAATTTGACATTTAAATCGCCACTTATAACTAGAGAATCATTAAAATACTTATCCAATAATTCAGACAAATTATTTAGAAATACATCAAAATTACCTGTTGGTGATCAGTATATCGTTACAATCCAATGTTTATCACATTTGACTCCGGATACTTCAAAATCGCCTTCGCGACATAAATAGTCTATAGTGGCGTCTGTATATATGGCGTGCTCATATATACAGACACCACCACGAATCATCTCAGTTCTACAATAGCTTGATAACAAAGTATAATTATCGATTACAGTATTGCGAAGGCAACTATTGTCAAGCCAGTGCTCATTTATGCAAATAAAAGCAATATCAAGTTCTTGAGTAAATAGTTGCATTTCCAGGATCTTATTTCGCAAACCTTGTATGTTTATATGTAACACATTTACGTTCATTATTTTTTTATGCTTTCTTTCCATAAATGGGCTAAAAAACGATTAACGCATACGTCTTTAGGCTATGTGGCATGATTTTGAATAACCTTCAAATCGTGCCGGTAAAGTTACCTTGAAAGACGAGTATTCATCTGGATGCTTAGAAGATATCTTCAGGCATTTGGCATCTTCAATTTTCTTACTAACCAGGTAATGTTCTAAATCTTCACTGGTTAAATTAGGTTCCAAGCGAAAAACGTGATAATGTACAAATCTTGTAGCTGCCTTAATCGACATTGTTATTGTTGCCATTAATGTTTTTCTTTTAATATTTTTATATTTAGCAGTAATAGATCATTTTGCTTCGCTATGTAAAATACTTTGAAACTTATGCAATGAAAATGTGTTACTTTTAATGATTTTTCTTGTAAACATATCAATACTAAATGCAAATGAAATAATTTTAATTTACATTTAGTATTCACACATGTAATTTTTTTAGCAATAGATGAGTGAAATAGTAAGACAATGATTTTATATATTTTTTTAAATTATTTAAATTAAAAAAACTATTCCAGATAATCGTTTCAAATTAATGTGGTATTTAAACCTTAAGCAATCATTTAATTATCAAGAATGTAAATATACTTAGAAATTCGTAATCGTCTTAATTATGGGTATTTCTGAAGCATACAGACTTTGCAATATTCTTGCAAGCAAGAAATTGATACGTAGCTAATATCAAAGTATACATTTTAAATGTAAACCTATTTCTAGAAATTATTTTGTCGAAATATTAATTTTACTAAATACTAGAGCCAGCAATACAGAACCATCTTTGTTACAGGTGCCATATTCGAACAAGGAACAGATGAAGTGCAAACGGCATTCAAATTCGCAATGCTCAATTACAATCAAAACGTGACAGCTAGAAAGTTCGAACTACAAGCTTACGTAGATGTTATTAACACGGCTGATGCATTTAAATTATCCAGATTGAGTAAGTATTCCTGCTAATCGTGTTTGCTAACTTTTAACTCTCTAATCGCAAATCCAACGTTTTATTTATGTAAGACAAGTCTATTACACTTACAATTAAGTGCATTACTAGTGTTGAATATTACATTTGAAATCTAATAATTTATTAGTGGAACGTTAAGATCCTAAACACGAGTTGCATGCTAATGCGAGTATTTAAATCAAATTATCGTATAAAGTGAAAATAATACATTATAACTATTTATTAAATGTATATTTTAAAATATTGTTACTAAAACCATAAACATAATTCTTTTATCCGTTACATTTCCAAAACCTGGGAGACTTTTTTTTTACTAGCAAATTTGTTAATAGACGATGAGTTATGTGTAGTCTAATGTGCAGGCGTTCTTTTATACGCATTTCTCTTGTACCTACATGAATCTCACAAGATTCATACACGCTTAAGTAAGCAAACTATTGCATTATTATATTAATTAACCTATTCGACAGTTGTTACTTGAAGGACACCACCATCTTTGATAATTTTGTATAAAACAATTTGTTGAAATTTGAATAAAAGCGTGTCAATTTACAAGAAATTAACCAAAATTCTGGTTACTACACGTGCAACATTTATTGATTTTATGCATTTTAAAATACCACCCAATTAATTGGTATTAAGACCTTTTCTGCTTGTTTTTGTTTCTTCTTTTATAAATTACTGATTCTTTAAGTTTAAATGCTGTTTTACTTTGCTATTACTAGAATAGATTTTTAGTAAGGCAAAGAATGAAAACGTGTTTCCATTACCATTAAAATATATAAGCTTCCACTACGTTCGCATAAAAACAACATGGATATATTTCTAAATATAAAAGAGACAAGACAAATTTATGTAGTCACTCTTCGGTGTGTTCTTGGTAATCCACAGCTGTTGAAACATTAATTCAATTGGGGAAAATTAAAAAATGATGTATTGATGCCCATCGTAGACTTCATTCTCTTCTGTGTCCAAAAACGATTGAGAAAAATGTCTTTGGGCACGTATTTGTATGTACAATGAAACTATGCAACGGGAAATAATTCATATTTTTGAAATTCCTTACAGATCCTTTATACGCACATGCTCTGCGCGTTTTATGTTCCAGACCAATTGTTCTTCTGCCAATTTCGTTTGGCTGCCGTCTGTTGCAGTTTATATAATAATAATAATAATAAACATTTATTGACAAATAGTACAAAGGTAACAAAACTTTATTGTCAAAAAAACCCGCGCTTTTCTTGCGGCCTGATTTGTATAAAATAATAGAAAGAATAAAAATTAAGGAGAGAAAAATATATAATAAGGATAAAGAAATCAAACTCGACAGCAAGATCACCAACAAAGTTGTGTGTATTTAACCTACTAGTTATTAACAATAAATCGAACAATGAAATAGTAGCTGCAAATTAACACAGCACTGACATATAGGTATGCATCTAACATACATACACAAAAACAGGTATAGTGTGTTATTGCGACAGTTGTCTTTCGAGGAATATTGTCTTCAGCCTATAGTTCAGTGCCTTGCCCGATATCGGCTTAATTCGGAGACTATCGAAGAATTCCAAGATGCTGCACGATGGTATGAGAAACCTCGATTAACGATGTCTAGTCGATATCTCGGTATACTAATTAGTTGTCGATATCGAAGATTACATTATTATGAGGCACATAATGTAATCTTCTAAACCGGATTTTATCGTAAAGGTAGTTCCAGAGAGCGGTTAAATTGTTATGAGGCATCTAACGCCAAATTAAAATTGTTGAAATTATAAAACCGTTTTATTTCAGTAAGTGTTCAATTGTGAATACACAAAGAAAATTACGTGGGTTTTTTTTTGTTAATCACGTACTAAGCATAATAATTTTGAAAATTTGCATACACTGGGAGATAAAGCAAAGTTTGGGCGAAAACGTGGTCAACTTACGCTAGAAAATTTCGATGCAATGGGGCAGAGTTGTCGTGTACGCTGAGCTACCTCTCATCCACGCCATACACAGGAATTCGTAATGACTCGTAATGATTCGTAATCACGTTTGTTAGAAATTCTCAAAACAGATTTGCATTTATTCTCGTATTTGACTGGCGTCGTTAATAAATAAAGTAACCGCTATTAGCGCACCGAAAATCATCATTTAATACACTAAAGATCATTACACCTTCGTATAGTGCACTATTTGATCCAGAGGTATCATTAGGCCATAATTCTTCCAGGATGCTAGAGATAATGCAGTAACGGTTACTGATAATCGTTGTCGTGACATGCTGGAAAACTTTGTTGTGCCCAAATTGAATCAATTGAAATTACATCATACATGGTTTCAACGGGACGCTGCCAGATCACACACAACTCGTGCTACGACGCATATTTTGGGAGAAACTTTTCGCGACCGAATAATGCAAAAAAATAGTAATATCGATTAGTCACCACGACTCCGTGATTTCATCGCCCCCCCTTAGTTCTTCTGAAATACTTGAAGGAAAATGTGTACATAAGTAACCCAATCACCATCTCGATGCTTAAAGACAATATTCGAAACAAAATTACCGAAATAATAGCAGAAGTCTGTGAGAATGTTATGAAAAACGTGCTTGAAAGAGATCGTATTTCCGTCATGGCAAGAGGTGGCTACTTAACCGACATGATTTTGCACAAATAATGTTAAAGACCATAAACATATGGTTTTTAACATTATCTATTAAGATAAATAAAATGTAAATTGTAAAATTACTTTTCATCTCAAAGTTATTCAAAAAACATTTACCTGGAGCATAAAACGCACCCTGTAGATTTATGTAAAACTACAACAATGCAACCCATCAATTACTACCAATACATACTTCACATTTTAATGTTTCTTCGGGTAACACTTTAAAAATAGAATATGGTAACATTGCACAAAAAAAATGTTTAGTTATAATGAAAAACTAGTTTCAAAATCATTTCCTTCGTCCCATTTGCCTAAATTATCAATCGACGGAAAAGTTGATAGTCTGTGGTGGACTTCTGTAATTTGACAGTTACAAAGACAAAAAAGTCTAGATGATCTTATTTTCTTTATTTGAAGCACTAACATTTTTCGAGTGTTTTTGCGCTCTTCATTAGGGTGACAAGTTTGAAAGTATCTTAAATATTCATTGCATTGATAAAGACATAATAAATTTGAATAATCGTACATGTGTAACAACAAAAAATACTGGAACGACTCAATTTTCATTTAATTTGATGGAGCATATATAAATATTTGTAGGTACTACTTTGAACGTTTACATGATATTACGACTCTGATTATATTTATATGATAAAACAAAGCTTCCATTCTTTCAAATAAATTTGAGAAGACAAACCAAAACTAGGGACTTTAATTTGTTGAAGTCTGGGATTGATTCTACGATTGATAAAATGTCGTCACACTTTTCCCGCTCTCCTCTTTCGAGATTGTTGCAATGGTATTGAAGACGAGAAATTTCGGGAACACCTCTTTGATTTTCGCTTGCGCTCCCCCGAGCATGGACGGCGATCTCAACGCCAAGTACACCTCGTGGTGATGCAGAAGGATGAACTGACTCGAAACACACCTGTTGTGATTTGTTCAGTAGCACGGTGTCGTCGTGCATTTTGCAGATCTGCCAATTTCTTTCAAGACCGGCGTATAACCGGATATCTTGGATACAGCTTTGTCAAGATATTTTCTGATAGGCGTATTGCTGATTCCATCTTCCGATCACCATCAGATTCTTCTTCACTTGGGGTAGGTTATAGATGATAGTTGAGTGTAGGCTTTCATGACCGTAATCCATAGTAGAAATGTCTTTCGGGTGATGTCGCGTAACGACAGCGAAACGTCAAGTAAAATATTAACTACGCGACATTACCCGAAAGACCTTTCTACTCAGGTTATAGATGATGATCGTCCGTATCCGAGCAAGGACAGGTTGGGAAAATATTGCAACCCGGGTTTTCCACGCTTGTGGAACAAACACTACCAACTTAAGAGCCAGAGAGGACGTAGTTGTTGAAATCGAGATATTTACTGGCCTAATTCAAAACTGACTATCCACCAGGAGTTCAGTATTAAAAATGCATCTTCCATCCGATTTACGGCATCTGGTAACCAAAAAACGAAATGCTATCAAAAGGTCCAGGACTGTCTGATAAAGAGAAGTTAAATATGCTCTAACCCGTTTTCGCAGTGAGGTCTGATGTGACAAAGTGAGATCGTTGTCTATAGAAGAAGGGTCACTTCGTGGGGAGTTTCGACATTCCAGCAAATCAATACACGATGTGAATGGTCTTTTCTGACCAGCGGAAGTCCGAGACTCTTTAGAATCGTATGAAGGTCGCTTTGATAAAGCTAAAACAGGGATAATGTCTCACAATGAAAGTGAAATCAAAGTTATGGTAGGAAATACAAAAAAAAATAGAGGTATTACTCTTTTGGTTTTTCTCATAAATGCAGTATTTACCTTTGCTTATTCCTAAGGTACGCAAACATGCCGGAATCGTCATTATTCTCAAATCTGGGAAGGATCCCGTGATCAAGCATAAGGAAACCGTTTAAGCCTCTTCCTCGATGTTCAAAAAAAGTTTCGATTCCGTATGGCATACTGACCTCGACTTCAAGCTGCTGCAGCCTAGAATAAACGCCAACTTAGGGAGGCTACTTAGAGTAGGAGACACAAGATCCACTATGAGACCCATTTTGTCCAATTAGTTCCCAGGTGTACTAATTGACGCCAGAACTCTATATTTTTTTACTTACATTTACAATATTCCGAGGGACCCAAAGGTGGAGATTGCCATCTACGCCGATGATACGGCTCTATACACTGCATCGATGGACCAGCGAATGCTTACTAATCGGCTTCATATTTTATTGAATAAAAGTGGTTCGCCAAATAGAGGCGCCACATAAAAGAAGAAAAACACCTAGCATCACGGTTTAGCAATAGGTTCCAAGACACTCCAAAAAATATCAAGGTTGGCCAATTCCATCTTCCATGGCTAACCTCTGTTAAAGATCTTGGGCGAGAATTAATAAGAGATTGACCTGGAACGGTCATATGGTGGAGATAAAAAAGAAGTTCAGTACCGCCCAAAACTTTCTATATCTTTAGGAAGGGACAATAATTAGATCAAAAGAACCGGTTACTACTTTACATATCTACGCTAAGACCTTACGCCGCTATAACTTGGTCAACAATAGCAAAAGGAAGGATCAAGAGACATAAAGCCCAACACAGCTGCTGCGATCGATAGTACATGCGAAGCGACCAAATAAGAAGACACCATCTCTGAGAGATTTTTTTGAGGGAACTTCGAGGAGTATATGGAAGGTAGCCTGCGATTCGAGCCACCCTTCGAAAAGTGATTGGTCCACAGGATAGACCGCCTCCAAGGGTGAAAGTACGAGAAATTCATGATGAAATTACTGAACAGGATTAATCAATCGAAGAAGAAAACCTGAATTGGAGAAGGCTGAACTAGAATGAAACAAATATACATTGAGAAAGAAGAATGTTTGCCTAACTCAACATGAGATCGAAGACATTCGACATTATTAAACAAAACAAAGGGAACAAGTTACATGATGTTTAATGTGCTATTAGGGAAACCGTTTTTACGCCAGAACACGGGAATCGATTTCTTTCAAGTAGCTCAGTTAATACCGCAAATGAACTAATTACTTAGGTCTCGTATTTTTTCATACAATTAAATAACGACAGCAAATTAATTTACTTAGTATAGTAACATATTTGCAGCAAACTACGTTTATTTGCGGGTGCAACAACTACAAAGAGTAAATAAACGATTTTTCTTAATGTTGCAAACATTATATTTCAAATGCAATTAAAAATATAACTTCTTCAATGTTCAGGCTGTCAATTGGTCAATGGACCAAGGAGGAAGGATGAACATTGTTTTTTAAACTTTTGGTTAAAAGGTGATTGACTTCACCCCTAGCTCAAGGTGAATCGCCCATATTAGAATACATAATTCTCACTTTAGTACAGGTTAGGGTGAAGTCAATCGATCAGATATAAAATATATGAAATATATGTGTATATTCAATAATTACACAAACATTTGCGGCAAAGTGTAATAAAACGCATGTTAACAAAAAAGAAATATTTGTTGTTTGAATCCACTTTAAACAGTCATTCACTTTTCAGAAATGTTTCTAGATTAAAACCGCGTCAAATATGCGTCAGTATACCGACGTTTTGCTCTTATCGCGCGGAGCTCCTTCTGGAATGCCAAACCGTGCTAACAAGCAACTGTTTGACATAAAATCAATTGTAGACCTTAAAACCGAACAAAATTCGGAGAGAACCATGTAATCGACATTGCTTGGTGTTTTTTTTACAGAAATTGCAATTGAAATCACACAAATTTCTTTTTTTTTGTAGACATCTTTTATGAATATAGTCCTTATAACCTAGAATGGTTAGGACCGGCCTAGTTGTCACAGAATTTCGATTTCACATATCGTACAAGTAAAAATAATAATAATATAATTTATAGAAAACTTACTGTTCACATCTCGGGAATCACGGTTGTTCGTCAGTCAGCTGTTGCAAATAGAGAATAACCAAATATTTATGAATTGTTGCCATACCCATTAAAAGATACCGGTTATCAACCAAAACTGATTTAATAGTTGTATATCTAGCTAAAGAGTTCTATTTTCCCGTAGACAATTACGCGATAACGATTAGGTATCAAATTTGTTCGATTCTATTATTCTCAGCGAACTATCAGCAAGACGACCAATTGTAGTTCTACTAACTTCTCTGTGCCGGTAACGTGGATTACGTTGGGCAACGAAGAGGCATTTGTGGATACGAAATGGCAAAGAATTGTCTTTTCTGAAGATTTCAGCGTTTCTTTAATGATAAACGGACATTAATATATAGTATGGACATTAAAATTTCTTGAAGAAGATAATATCAAAACTTCCGTAATCAGCCCAATTACCTGACTGTTCGCATATCGAAAATGTATTGAGTTTTATTGGACAGGAGGTATACGACCACTAAATAATTTAAACAAATTATCATAGCTTATCAATAATGAACGGATTTGAAGATATCGTCCATCACCACATTACCACGAAGAATGGCCACAGGCAATAAGATCCTGAGGTGTATGCTGCTTCACTTCACCTGCTGATTTGCTGCACTTATTAACCAGCTCTAAATTTGTACATGCAAACGTTTTGTAAAGTTAATCATTTAGTGCTTTATATTACTCTATGAATATATATGGATTTTCATTTATTTCTTTTTATTTTTCGTTGGTGCTCCAATTTCAATAAGTAGTAGCAAACCATCCCATAATTACTAATTCTCACACACTATTATAAAATTTCTTTGGAATACGCTAAGATTGTAATTTAATCAATTTATATCGAATACGTCACTTGTAACTACACACACTATACTACAATTAAGCAATTAAAGTTATCGCATACATGGATCACGTTAATTTCAATTTCTTTGAAATAATCCTTTGTTTCTATTTATTTCATAACAACTGCCAAATTAATAATTTCTTTAAATTGCCTAATATATAAAAATCTACATACACATCCCGTTCACGTTATGTTCGTATAAGTCTAACGAGTACATACATATGTAGATAAAATGTATCTTTTTTATTTCAGTCTGTAATCAGTTTCAAAGAGGAGTATTTTCAATGTGGGGTGCTGTATCGCCCGATTCATTTGATACACTACATTCATATAGCAATACATTTCAAATGCCCTTCGTAACGCCATGGTTTCCGGAAAAAGTGCTTGCTCCATCGTCCGGTTTCCTGGATTACGCCATTTCAATGCGGCCCGAATATCACCAGGCGATCATCGATACAGTCCGGTATTACGGTTGGCACAAGATTATTTATCTCTACGATTCGAATGACGGTACGTAAGATAAAACTCTCTTTCATAGTTATTACTACAGAACGTCGAAATGACTGAAAAACAATTCAACAAGCTCTAAAATTTAGCTGTCTATTGTATTAAAAGTAAAATGGTATTGTTTTTCAATTTCAATTCGACTGAGAAATAGCTTTTGTCTTATGCATACTTTTCAGATATGCGTATAGCAGATAGCTATTTCAAATTAAATGGTTCGCTCTATATACGGGAGGCGGAAAATTTCCAGACAACAATTCACGGAAGAGAAAATTTTTTGACGAAAGCAAACCTGCCTTCACACTTTATCTCTGCGTAGGACGAGCAACATATTGCTAACGTATTTAAAAGTTTTTTGTCCTCTTTCATTTTCTTTTGGATCTTTTATTTCTTTTTGCTTTTCTACTACATTTGCTGTGGACACAAACCTTAACGTTAGCAGTAACTTGAATTTCAATGCAAATTCCGCGTAGTTTTCGTACTAGTTCCTTAGACCTCCTTGAATTTTTGTAAATGTGCCTTGCAGCTGGAAATTCGACAAAAGCACTTGTCGTGCCAGTTTCGAAATTTATGAGGATGGTAGTTTGTGACAGGTTTGACATAAAATCTTTTAACTTTTGAAGCAGATGAATGTGTAGAGGTACCTTTTGTTTTTTTTTTTTTCAGGTAATAGCACATACATTAATGAAATCGAAATATTTTTCAACTCTTACACCATGATCAGTAAATAAAACAGGCGCGGCACTGTTTGAAATGAGCAAAGTATTCGTTGTCGTAATAAAAATCAGCATTCCGTCGTCATTTGGTCCTGAATCATACAGCAAACAGGATTCTTCATTTGTTGTGTATTCTTATGGGAAAACTTTATCTCTTCAACTGAGCGGCAAAGCCGTGTCACCTTCTTCCTTCGTACAAATATTTCTTATAGTTCTCTTCATACTGAACACTTTCTACAAACATGCTGTAGTAGCCTGGCTAAGTCAAAATCTTGTGTGCCTTGAATACTTATTACGTTTTCACATACTTTATTATAAAGTTTAATTTTTTTTTTTGCTTCTCTGGCATCTGCAGTATGGTTATGCTCTCCTTCTTTTAATATGAACAGAGATCGTTACATTTAATCCCTTTAGTGAATTAAGTAGTTAAGATGAATTATGCTTTTCGTCCTAAGCCGATATAAAGTGTGAAAGGAAATCTATTATTGTCGGGAAATTTTTCATATGGCGAGTTGTTTATCGAGAAATTTTACCGTCAGGGAATTTTCCGGCTGAAGTTTTAATATGATTGAAAACAACGAAATATTTGGATGAATGATTTATGCAAAAGTAGAAATAGATATGATGGCATGAACCTACTATCCGACTTAACTTGAATGATACATTTCTTAAAAGCTTCACAAAGATTTTGGTATTCTTCTGGAAATGATCAGCTAAAAATTGTTAATGTTAGCGAATGTAAATATTGCAAGTTCAGATGTCTCATGCTACCCAGAGACATTTTCGACATTTTTCTTATCGTTAAACAATATATGTAGACAAGCCAAAAATAAAATAAAATATAAACCAAAACAAAGGAATGCTGTGATATTAGAAAAAAATACACGAAACTAGTTCCTTATGTAATACTTTGTAAATTTGGCAACAATCACTACCTTGTCTGCCGTGATGGCACAACAAATTATGCAAAAATTTAATCCCTGTTATTCCCTATTGAGGCAGCTCGCAGTATATTATCTGTCTATTCTGCCTGGGTGCTAAGTTCAAATTCTTCCAGTTGCACAATGCAATATGTTCCACTTTATGGTAATTTTTGCCAGATTCGCCGAATGCCTCGCAGATGCCTCGAATGTTGTAGGATCAACATAACCGACTGAAACTTAAGTCATTGTCTAACAAAAAGTGGCAAATTTAAACAAACCTACCACAATCAATTAATTCCAATAAAGTTCGATAAAGCGCAGAAGTAACGACTATCATAATAGGTAAAGATAAGAGAAAATAATAGTGAGAAGAAAGACGGACAGTATAAAAAGTGCAAGATATAATTGCAATAAATAGCAAAGGAGAGCTTTCACCTTTAGAATTGAGATCTGACAGTTTGATTAATTGACTTACCACTTACTAAATAGTATAGTTAAATATGGACAAACAAGTGTTTGATTACTTAAACAAAAAAAAAATATATTTCATTGCAGGTGTTACTTTATATATCTGACGTAACTATACAAATGAATTGCAATAATCATTAATTCGTTTAAATAAATTAAATTATATAGTTACGGTAACAATCTGTTTTATTTATACCATATTTTGTTGATTTAATAAAACTTTTTGACAAAATATATTTTGTTGTCACAAATAAATCGATTTTTCTGTGTATGATTACATTGCCTCACAGAAAACTCTTTGGGTCAATCTAGCGATACAGGAAACAATTTGACTCTTCTTCCAGACCAACTTTGCAAAAGAACAAACACAGATTACCAACTGTTATTGTTACATAAGCATATATTTTCTAAGCTAAAATATAGCATATGTGGTGTTATTGAATTCACCTTTCTTCGTCCTTGCAAAAACATAAAAATATACAGGCTACAGTAGCAGGCTTCGGCTGGTTGGAAATTAATGAAATGGATATTCTACTCTGTAATGGTCGATATAGCGTTTATATCGGCAATTTTAATTGATTAAAATATCTAGGTTTAGATACTCTCATCAATACTTGCTCCATGTCATTTCGTATACATACGACGTTCCTAGGATCAACTACCAGAGCTCGCAAAGCTGGGCCGATGAGCCGTAAACGGCGAAACGCGTCCGCAGATGACGGTGCTAGTAGTTTCGTGTTAATTATTCATTTAATTCATTTCCATTGATGGATTTCCAACTAACCGCAGCGTGCTACTCGCTTGTTGAATAATTACTTGTATTCTACTCTGTAGAAGTCGATATAGCATATTATTAAATTTGTCTACGTTTGCTTATAAGTGCCCAAAACACACTAACAATAAGTGTTGACACTGACATATAGACTTATTAACTTGTGCTGAACAACGAATTACGATTTTAGAGCTTGTAGGTTGACGTATTAGGTTTTAGTGAACGCGGTTGTGAAGGAAGTTTGATAGAAGAAGCAAAGTACTGTACTTACTAAGTCCTGCAAGTAAAACCTAGTAAGTTAATTTACTAGGTTCTGTTCAAGATTGAAAGTTTCTTCAACATTTTAGAAATCAGTGGTTGCTCAGTACGTAACTAAACTAAACTATGTGTTCTAGAAACATACAAATAGAATTTACTTGCGTAAATGTACTTGCTGATTTTAAAAATGCAATAAAGTTTCAAAACCCATTAAGTTTACTTACTAAGTGTTGCTGTATTACAGCAAAGTGTCTGTAGTAACATGTTGTTTGATGTAAATAATATATTCTTGATGTGTTATTTCATTAGTTCTTCAAAAAAAATCTTTTGACTTTTACACATAATTATGGAAGTTGATAAACATCGCTCGATTAATAACTTCTAGACATCCATGTTGTTGACGGCAAACCAGAAGTGACAATAAATACACATAAATGAAATACGCTTGCGTGTTTATTCACGTAAAGCGATTTTCTTGCTAATAACGTTTTATATAAACTATTTGTTCGCATGTTGCACATACAGGATAATAGTCAATTTACATACACGACACATATGTATATGTATGTATGTATATGTACAATATATACAAGGAATGTAAACTCTTAGGAACCTGCCTGTACTTCGAAAGCAGTTTTTCCAGCACCTTTCTTTCATCTATCCGCCCGCTCATTATGCAGCTGCGAAGCAGGTCAGTAGGTTAATAATTGAGAAATTTCAAAGTCATTTCTTTGTACGGCAAAAATCCATAATATAATGTGCTATTTATATTCTGCGCTACTGACAGCATAAATATGACACGAAGACTCCACGAAAGTTTTACTTTTTGATTGTTATGCTAATGGGTGATAGATTGATGTGTCATCGCATATGTATTTAACCCTTCAGGTATGCACCTAATTGTTTTATAAGTAACCTTCAAAGATATTAGGTTGAGAATGCGGAAGGTGATAGTTGTAATTGAAAGTACCGTATATATACGAAAACTAAAGGTGACTAAAGGTACTCTGATCGCCGAAGATGTCAAAATTAATCGCTATATTTAATTAGATACGCACTCATTCATTCATGTAGAAGGTATTTTATTTCTCCACAGAGTTTTCTCGCTTTTTCATGCATTTTTTCCAACAAATCGGATTTTTTCTCTTTTCATCAAAAGCATGTGAACTCTCTAATCAATTGCACATGAGCTTCTCCACTTTTTATTAATGATGTAACGCTAGTTCCTCTTAGGCTACTTTTAGGTGGACGGAATATGTGAAAGTCTCTTGATTACAGATCGGCATTGTATAAACAGTGTTGGAGAACCGTTTAAAACACGTTCCGGGATGACATTAATACTTACTAGGCGTTGCAGTTTTATCCTCCACGGAATTCTTCGTATTAAAATTTTACTTGCGCCTTTGTTAATATTGGTTCGTTATGATTGAATTGAAATTTCATTGCGATTAATATTTTTCTTTAGGAGAAGGTTAATAATAATAGTGCGTTGTATAGCCGAATATTACACCTTCTTTCCACTAAGCATGAAAGAATTTAACTGCGTGAAGTTGCGTTCGCGATGGTGCCGTTGTGGAAGGTGTTACTTCTCATCTTATTATCATTTAAAGTGTTACCATTCTTACTGATCTTTACTAGTCACAGAAGAGAAAGATCGGTTTATATTTAATTCACCCACGTAAATTAACATCCTTTAAAATGCCACCCTGGCAGAGTAAACAACTGCTTTACGAGTAAATATGATATTAAGGTACACATGCTGCAAGTTATCAAATTGTTAGTAGTCGTCTTTAGCCGTAGCCTGCGAGCTAACAGAACTACAGACGCTATCAACAAAGTGAAGCATGAAATTCCAATCTTTAACTGCAATAATTAATCGAAGAGTTTACACATATTTATTTTTACAGTTACTTACTCAATACGATATCTACTGCACTAGATGCGCTAATAGGTCATATTTAGATATTGATTATTTCTTAAGTTTAGCATTATGATAACAATTTAGTATAAAAGGTCGTTATCTGGTAAACTGGGATTAACTCTAACGAAAATTCCTTTAGTTATCGATTAACCTTCTTCTTAGAAACCACCAACCACTAACAACCAAGATTATAAATAATAGGAATAATGTTATTTATGCTCAAATTTACAAAAAATTATCTTCCTCTCTATTTTTTTTTTACAAATGCATCACTAAACGCCGAAATATACGCATTTTGCTGTCGGCTCTCTGATCATTGACCCTCCATAAAATTTTATCGACCCTCAAGGGGTTGATAGCGATCCAAACAATTGGAGAAGACAAATAGTCAGACATAACTATTCCTTTGGGAGTGACCCAAGGTTACCATTTTGAACCACTTCTATTCCTAATCTATGTTAATATAGAATTTGGCTATATGCAGTTGACTTGGAAATCCAACATCAGATGTGATTGCTTGTTTTTGCAGAATGCTCTGAATCGGTTGGAACGTTATTGTTCACTTTCACCTAGACAAATGCCCCCAAATCATCTTTACAAGAAATATTAATAGATTTGTCTTCCAGTACAGTATTAATAATCTTAAATCAATTACTCGGATAAAAGATCTTGCTATCATTTTTTGATGCAAATATGCTCTATGGTGAATCTGTGTACATTACGAACAAAAGGTACAGAATGCTGTGGTTTATATTACGTACATGTAAACTTTTTACTAAAATTTAACTCCGAAGTCATTGTATTATGTGTTCGTTTATTCTCATTTAAACTATGTTTGGCTATACAAACTGCTTGGCACATGTACTAAATCGTATTGCAGAAGAAGTCAAAAATCATTCTCCATTAGCAAACAGTCCTATCAGTAATGTTGAAGGAGTATTTTTGAATATTGCACCGTGAATTCAGTTCCACAGAGGAAATTGGCATTCCGCTTCCTCCCTCGCCAGTACGGTAAGGCACGTAGTTGGAAGCTGGCATTTTTTATGTGAGTCATTACGAGAAAATAAAGTCCATTTTTAGGTATAGGTCTTAATGGCGGTGTTACAGTCTGTCATAAACGCCAAAAGGTATATTTAAATAAAGAAGTACCTGGGCAGTTGGTATTTATTAAAGCCAATTATGGTTTCATTTGAAATTTTAGAATATATCTCAGGGCGATATTGCATTTTTTCCTAATTTTTCGTTAATTTTAGAAACAATCAAATAGTAGCTAATACGACATTGATAAATCCTCAGAAATATAAAGGAGATGCTTAATAATGATTCATTAACAATGCTCTAATCTAACATTCTTTATAACAACCGTTTCAGGTTTGCTACGTCTGCAGCAAATCTATCAGGGCTTAATACCTGGCAACGAAAGCTTTCAAGTATCAACGGTAAGAAGGATCAGTAACGTGACCGAAGCTTTAGTGTTCCTAAGAGGCTTAGAAGAGCAATCGCGGTGGGAGCATAAATACGTCGTACTCGATTGCTCGGCGGATATGGCGAAGGAAATTGTCGTGAGTCACGTGAGGGATATCGCATTGGGAAAAAGGACTTATCACTATCTCCTATCCGGACTGGTGAGTTACATAGCTGTAAAAAGATGTAATATTTTCGTTTGAATTTTATAAAATTGCCATGGAAGGAACTATCCCCATAAGTAATTATACAGTTAAAAAATAAATTCCCTGAATAGTCAGGTATATTCCCTGCGCATTTCAATTATTTGAGCGAAGTATCAATAAAAACTTCGTTCATTTAGATAACATAAAAACAAAACTATTTTTATTTATTTATTAATCATCATAGTCATAATTCATAGCGTCATAGATAGAACGGAAATAATTATAAATTGCACGATGTGATTCTTTTGATGATGCTCCACCTGAAATATTTTAGAAACGAAAATTTCCAAAACCACATTTACTTTTATTGTACTGTATTGTTTTGACCAATCTTATAGTACTCCTCCCAATGGCGCAAAATGAAATAGTTGGAAATTTTACCATGGATTCAACCAACTCTTTGCATTAGGTTACAGCATTCACTAAAATTCCTTTCTCATCGGTGCGCAAAATCCATGAAGTGCAAAAAACTCGACGAGCATTAACTTTTCTTCCGGCGGGATAGTACTCCAGCGCATTATACATGATGCTGCGGATGTTCGTAAGTGGCTTAACTGAAGACTTGAAATCACTGAATTAGTAGATATTTGACGATCTAATGGCATCCATAAGCAATGGACTTGTCAAGCCTTGATTTCCTTGATTTATATGCATCAACGAACTTTTGAACGATTATTATATTATATATATTATTATATATATTATAAACGATTTGCATCGACAAATTCTCAACGAATGTAGGAACATATAGACATTTTTTAAGAGATTAGGAAACAACTTGAAAACCGGCGTTAGTACTGCATGCACGCCAATGTTACTCATTTTGAGTAATTCTGGTAACATTTTTTTCTTCAGTTTTACTGTTTATTCTAATTGTAATGAAATACTTTGAAATACTCTTATTGCCAGTTTCGTAATGCAGGTCAAACTTTTCTTTAGTTTCTAAACACAAAAAAAGGTACGCTGACGCCTACTTTGGAGAATAAGTTGTCATTTGAGGTGCCACACGATGAGTCGTTCTATTTAAAATTTTTGGGGCGGTATCCGTGGGGGCGCAACTATATACCTCATGGGTGTGATTAATAGGTCAAAGCATGTCCCCGTTACAATAAAAGTTTTGGATGATAAGGACTGTGGCGTAGTAAGATAAACAACACATAAGTATCGGCAACCTCCGTCCCACACAAGTATAATTAATTATTATATTACTTGTTGTTGTTTGCTTTTTTATTGATATTGTGAATTGTACGATTAATAATGTCAGGATTATTTTTTATTGTTACAGCTGCGCCCAAAATGCGGTAAAGTAAAGTTTCTCTTGTGTTTATTCTTGTGACGTATACCAATGACTTCATCCACCCCAGACAATATAGTCGATTGAGTTTAGGTCTGGAGACCTCGCCGGCCAATTTGTTGGCCCTCCTCTACGGATCCATCACTCAGGAAAATAGGTGAAGCGAAGTCATCGAGGGAAGTATAATCGTTGTCGAATTTCTAAAGAACATCGTTTAAAAATGCTGCTACATTGTCTTCTCCACTAAGTCATAATCATGCTTAAATGGACATTTTAACTGATCGATGTTGAAAGTTCTGTGCAAATGCGCAATCTTCGAGTTGTTGAACTAGTTGAACATGAACAGACTTTAAACAATTTTTCTCAAGCACATTGGAGTTTTCTTCAGCAATGTTGAGAATGTTCTCTTCATTTCATAAATCAACTCCTTCTCTTTCGGAAAGAATCCTTGCGTCAATATTCGTTAAACGCTAGAACTGCGCTTCCTCTGCTTAAACCATAAACAAAAATCATATCTGCGTATTCCCCACGAGTGAATAATTGAGGCATTTTAGTAACAAAATACTTAGTAATACTTAATTAAAGGAGTTAATGTCAGACCAACTGACAACTAATTATGTCATTAAAAACACTTGATTTCTTAGGGATAATTCATTACGCTATTTCAAGAATGGTTGACAATTGGACTATAATTTATGGGCTTATTTTTTTTTTATTTTGATCCCTTATATCTAGCTACAAAATAATTCCCATTCCTCCGGATTCACCCTGTATTTCAGGTGGGTTGTTATCAAAAAAACACAAAAACCAACAATTTAGTGTTAAATATGCAGAATACAAAGTCATACAGTGCTTCCTAATTCGTTGTGAATTATAGTAGTATGAACAGAAAATTGATGACAAAGACCAAAACTTGTTGTGTCCAGCAGCGAAAATCTTTCCATTAGAATCCATTACTCTACCACAATAACAAGTCATAAACGCGCAGCATTAAACCTTTAGTCACACATATCTAAACTCCGTATTGTAGCATACATCCCTTTTTTCATAGCACTTTTTGTGCAACAACTTATTCATTAATAACCACTATCCAGTTACATTCTTTAATATTTTGAACTAATTGCGACAGATAACCTCGTGAATAATAAGGTGAAGGATTTAAATCTGGCATACTTAGAGGTAATGTTATCGATTCGCTATATACATTAATTCATAAAAGTATTATTTAAATTTTCTTTGCTAATCGACATCACATGTTTACGTAAATATTTCGCTTGCATATTTAAAACAAATATTAATTGGTGATCTACAAGTACTTAAAATGATTCAATAATGCACAAAAAAGTAAAAGAACGTAACAACAGGATCAGTGTAATAATGAAAACGTAAAAATAGAAGAACTTTTACTTAAAAACCTCCTATTCGAGCAATTCTTCCTTTAATGAGTATTATTATTCTTACTATTCGCCTAATTCGGAATAAAAGAATTTGTGAGAAAATTTTTGACCTTCTCTTCAACTTTCTCAACTTAACCATTATCTCCCTATGAATTATTTATTTATTAAAGATTCTGAGAGACTTTATAGTGGGGCCATTGACGTCAATTACAAGCCGATCTATAACGGAATTTTTCCAAATATTTTAAAAGTTGCAAGCGTGATTCCTTTACATAAAAAAACAGGAGATCGTTATAGATTGTCAAATTCCAGACCAATATCCTTGCTTTCCGTCGTGTCAAAAGTATTAGAGAACACAACATGACTTTTTAAACAACAAACCTACGACAACCGCGATTAGAGTTTCTCAATATTCTGTAAGACGGCCTAAATGAAGGACACAGATGTGCTGGACTCTTTATCGATCTAAGTAGGCTTTGGATTTGATTAATCATTCACTATGATATCCGTGGTAATATTTATAAATGATTTAAGTCCTATCTTGCTAGTCGAGCTCAAGTAGTAGATATACCTGGAGAATTTTCAGATAAATTGGAACTAAAAAGAGGTATAGCGCAAGGTTCGGTGCTGGGATTGTTTTTGTTCATTATATTTATTAATGATTTACGCACAGTTTTGCTTTCTGATCTTGTTCTGTATGCGGATGATAGCACATGGATTTGCAGCAATTCAAACAAACAAGAATTAATGGAAAATTTGCAACTAAACGGATTGCATCTTAATAAAAGTAAAACATCGTTTGTTTGCCTTGCGTCTGGAACTAGTAAGTACAATGAAAGTTGTTTGCTTGAGATTGACAATAAATCGATCAAACAAGTAAGAAACGTAAAGTTTTTGGGTCTTTTCCTAGAAAATAGTTTAAACGAGGGAACGCACGTAAGGTACTTGGAAACGAGGCTACCGTCTATATGTTTTCCTCTTTACCGTTTGGAAAATCTTGTTGAGAAAAATATTGTGATTTACTACTATCCCTCACATTTTGAATTCAAACATATGTACGGGATAATATTTTGGGGAGCGTTTGGTTATAGCGCAAGCACATTCATACTTCAAACGATGGTAGTGGGAAGCATAGTAGGTACTAGCAGACGTACTTCCTGCAGAATTTTTTAATCTTTAAAGATGTGAGTATTTTAACTCTTATTTCCTTATATATTTTTGAAATACTTGTCTTTGTTAAGTATAATATTAATATTTTTATAACGCATGGCTCATTTCATAATTACGACACAAGAAATAAAAATAAAAGTCTTGATTTTTTTTTGCTTGTGTATTATTATAGATTTTTTTTTACTAGTATGCCGAATTTGGTCAACCAAGCAATGAACATTTATTTATTTATTTATTTAGCAGTAATAGCTCATTTCGTTCGGTTATGATTCAAGTACTTTTCATTAACATTTAGCGTTCATAATATTTCACTGTTGAATATTTCGACTTCATATGAAGCTCTTTGATTTTTCTTAGCAATAGATAATAATAGTGAGATATTGGTTTTCTTACATTTTGCGTTTATATCATCTAGTGTTTTTGAGTGAACTATTAGTTAAAATGAAAAGTATCCTAAATTAAAGTCTCTATAAACGTTTAGGCTTCTCAATGACATACATTGGTATTTGGCAGATTCATTATTTTTATCATTTACAACGTAATCAATCTTTTGTAAGTGAGATAGTCTTTATATAATTTCACTTGTCAATAAATAACCTTTCTATCTATTATAATGCTATAAAGCTTTTTAGTTTACAAATATTTAATAAAACGCAAAAGTACCATTATACCGGTTGACAATCAAAACTGATTTAATATCCACATATCTAACCGAAAAAAGAATATTGAGATGGGGACGTTACATGGTACCTCCTGTCGTGGGATATATACAGCAAACAACGTATATCTTGGCGAGGAGCCAAGTACCCGTGTTCAAGCAAGGTGAGGGAATGTACGCTACATTCTAAAAAATTGTAGCAATTTTACTGTGGTAACTTAATATCAGTGGTAATAACGCTCCAAATTTACAGCAGTACCCATGAAAATTTCATAGGGTCGAGAAAATATTATTTCGCTTATTTGATTCAATTAATATCAGCTGTCAATTTCTGTAATACAATGTATTTATAAAAGTACTGATAAACAATTTTATTAAATACTATATTAACAAGTATTTAATTTAGAAATGTCATTAACCTGCAAAACATCCAGAATCAAGTTAAAAGTACTGCTTTTACGCCAGTAAAATGCAAACTACTGCTCCTCTTCATTCGATAATTCGTTGCTAGGGCTTTTGGCAAATTTAGTAGAAGCTTCTGTTTCAACCGCGTTCCACAATTCTTTGCATCTACATTATGATCTCCAGTTTTACTGCCAAACTTAAGCATTAACATATAGTTTGCTTAATATACCCCCTCCATTTTTTGAAGGAAATGGTTAATTATTACACGTACCATGTGGTGATATTACCAGCGATACCGTCTGTATTATACAATCAAATTGATGTCCATAAGTATAACCGCATAGTTGATTCGGTAACTTTAAAGAAAATGTTGAAATTACAAATTTTGTGCTAATTTATTTTGAGTGAGGTTCGAAGGAGTTTAAAACATTTTTGAAATCGTCAAATCATCCGAATTTCCTTAGAGATTTTTTTCATAATTTTCTTAATTTTCGTATATCTCTCCAACTATGAACGCCATTTATAGATTTCGATACGCTGGATCCATTAAAAGTTACCCCGATTTTCTATCTCTTAAGGTAAGCGAGCTATAAGCTATAGCTATAAGTTGGGAAACTTTGATCCCTACCTTTAGTTTTTTGCAGGGTGTAATTCGAAGAATAAACGAGATAGGTAAATAAGGGTGGCGGGAATCTATTCTCCCAGTCCGATTTTACTCAACAGCATGTAACTGAAGTCTTTGTATTGCGCTGAAAAGCTCTCAAGGGGATTTAGAGTAAAACACGAGAAATTCGAAATTTGGTTTTATGTTGGAATTTATTAAAAATTCCAAAATGATCGATTTCGCGTAAAGCTCTGATCTGAAGATTTAAAGATCTGATGGTATCTAGGGATGACTTTTTGTATTTAAATAAACTTTAAATAACAAAATTTAAACTTGAACATTTTTATTAGGATGATACAAATGAAACGACTTCGTATATTGTGCTAATTGTATTGTAATGGCAACAACGAAACGTCTACGAGGTTATGTTATCAGCGTCACTCCCACATCTCATCTTGGCATTTTACATTGTCCGTCTATCGACTATAAGGGTCCACCTACTGATAGAAAGCCCTATTCCTATTAGAGCAACCGGTATATTTATTAGTTTCAAAAAAGTAAGAAAACCATACATAAAATCGTTGTTTTTGTAAACAATTGGCTATAAGAACCCTAGCAACAAATGGTGGAGAGAAGTTAATTGCACTGAAGTCGACCACTCATTGTATTCTCTGCGAAATACTTATTGATTATTATTAAAACAGAAGACGAAATATTTTAATGTTATATCATTGCAATTGGTAAAAAGGTTGTTAATAAAAAGATTAGATTATCAATAGGTGTTCCGCTAGAAAAAGTCGGCGTCTTTATTAAAAAAAAAATCTGGCAGCCATTAAATTAATACACGATGTCGCTTCAGAAATTTATAACTCTAACAGTGGTCCTTAATCTGTAGGTGATTACCGCAGCGGTGATAAAATAGCACTCTAGTTGTAGTTGATTTCTTTAAGTAAATAATGAATGCGGATTTCTTTAGGTAATTATAAACACAGACAACTTTATACATATGGATTTGTTCACGTAGCAATGAAAAAATCAAAAGGGAATTTAAAAGATTACGAAACACTGCGCTATATAATGCTACAGTAACATTGTATTCTTTTTTCCCTTCTCTCATTAGTGCCCTACTCTTAATCTTCTTCAAACGTACTCTTTTTTTATATTTGCGGTTTTTGTACTGCATTTACAGTGTTAAATATTTCCGCTTAGTAAGTTGTACACAAATATAGAATAGTTTCAATATTTGACGTTTCGATTTGTATGGAATCATAAACTAATGACACATTAACTAACTTCATAGCAGTTATGGATTTATTTCCTTCCTATAGCATCATTGTCTTAATATTTTCTGGCTACTTGACTCTTAATGTGAAAATATTTCGCGATTAATATTATGAAGGAAATTAAAGTTTTGTCCTCAATAAATGTACCTTGCGTAGGTTATGGACGATAGATGGGAAAGTGAAGTAATAGAATATGGTGCGATAAACATTACTGGCTTCCGTATTGTTGATGTCTCAAGAAAGCATGTCAAAGATTTCCTTGAAGGTTGGAAAAAGCTAGATCCAACGACATCACAAGGAGCGGGCAGAGAAAGTATATCTGCTCAAGCTGCTTTAATGTACGATGCTGTGTTCGTGTTGGTTGAAGCTTTTAATAAGTTACTTCGTAAGAAGCCAGATGTTTTTCGAAACAATTTGAGAAGAGGGCAAATTTTTAATAATGGAAGTAAGGGATTAGACTGCAACGCTTCTGGAGGCTGGGTTACGCCCTGGGAACACGGAGATAAGATATCAAGATTTCTTAGAAAGGTTTGTATTAAATGCTGTTGAACTTATCACATCGAAATTTGTTTGAAATAGCTTACAAAATAAGTCACTTCCAAAATTTTTTAATTTTTGTATCTTTTTCGACTTATAAATTATAGATTCAATTTAATTGCAAAAATTAAATGAATATTGGTAAATTCCAACCAACCGAAGCCTGCTACCTTCGCAGAATTTATCCATTCTGTAGAGGTCGATATGATTATTTCGGCAATTTTAATTGATTTGAATATCTAGGTGTAGATATTCTCATCAATACTTGTCAATTAAAAAATATATTTGCAAAACATATTTATACAGTATTCTTATTTTAATGAAATTGTCTTTCTGTAGGTAGAATTGGAAGGACTTACAGGTGAGATTCGGTTTAGCGAAGACGGAAGGCGCCAAAACTATACCCTTCATGTTGTCGAGATGACAGTAAATAGTGCAATGGTGAAGGTAGCCGAATGGAGTGATGAAACGGGTTTCACATCAGTTGCTGCCAAATACGTACGACTGAAATCTTCAGCGCATATAGAGAAAAATCACACCTACATTGTTACTACGATACTGGTTAGTGGAACACTTTGTTTAGCACTTTGTATTAGAGTATTTAGCGAGATAGCAAAGCCCTATATTATTTAATTGTATATTTTTCTCAAACGAATTTATTACTGAGACTATTTTATTTACCTTCTGCTACATGTAAATTTAAATCAAATTTTAGTTAAATTTAAATTATATTTAATAGCGCTCTCAGGTAATTCTATGTTAGAGCTAGAGAATAATTTCTTAACTTGACCTTGCTGTATACGTTTGAACCGCGTTCGATAGGTAACTTCTTTATTTCTAAGGATACAGACAACTTATGCTGTGAATTTTTGTTAGGTGATTAATTTTTCATTTTGTAACATCCATTTCTACATTAAAACAACATAAATCGAGTGCCCTATAAAGAAAAAATGAATATATTAGAAATGCCATAAAATTTATATAAGCGAGGAGCAAAGGCTGGGAGTAATATAAATGCATCTGAAAGACGAGGAAATCGCCAAGATAATGGAGAAAGCGAAATTAAGGTATTGGCTTATTTTGAAATCCATCAAAGGGCATCTGCGGCCGAGTTAGGTTTAAACCTAAATTTTATAAGATTTAAAACAAATTTAAACCTTATGATATTAAAACATTGCAACATTGTGGACGGACAAATATAATTTCTCAAATAATCGAATGTATAACCAGAAAGATGCTTACTATTGGTCACGAGAAAATCCCTTAATTGTGCAGGAAGTTCGGTTTCAACATAGATTTAGTTCTAATAATTGATGTGAAATTTTAAAAAAGACTGAACGTTACCTACAGCTCTTAAAACTGAAACTCGATGAGATTTTGGATGATATGCAATCTTATACTTCAGCAGGATGGCGTTCTAGCTCATAAGACGGGATGAGTTGCAACATCGTGAAATTCACGAAAATCGTGAATAACTTTACTCAGACGTATAGGTACTACATAATGCGGATGCTCTAGCTGCAACAATAGTTAATTTCCCGCAAAAAAAGAATGTGACGTTCATAGGTTACGTTCTTTGTTGGGATGAAATCAAATAGTAAATCATTATATATTTATGTCGCTTGGTCTCCAGCAGTAACAAAGCCGCTTTATAACCATCGCTTTCATTCTTCATTTTGGACACCTTCGAATAGATGTTTTTACTTCAAATTACATTTTATTCACTGTGCCATGTGGTTAAGAAGGAACATACCACAATGGTGCACGTTAACTTTATTGTTCTAATTCACAAATACAACTGAAAGGTAGAGCTTTAAATTTACACCGGACTTCTTGTTTACATTGACTTTATTTTTTAAGGCAGTTTTCCTAGTGGAACTTTTGTTGCTAAAATCTGTCAATATATTGCCAATGGAATATTGAAAAAGTCGTTAAATCAGAGTTAAAGTGGCAACTTGTAAAAACCTTGAAAAATAATTTATGTTTCCTCTGTTCTTTCAGTAACTTAATAAGAGTGTACGAAAGTAAAATACGAAACTAAAATAAAATGTAAAAGGTAATTTATTAAAATAATTTCAACAAGCAGCCCAAAATTAGCATAAGTAATTTGGCTTATTAAATAACAAACAAGAATATTCCGCTCTTGTATTCATGTACAATTCAAATATTATTAGCTATTGATGACTAACAACGTCTTGATACTTATACGTAATAACAGCACTGCAACTGACTAATAAAGGAACAATACAAATACTCGTTCGTGCCCGTCTATAACCTTGTCCTATTAAACTAGCGAACCGACCGTACATGCAACACAAAGTTTTATGAAGTTAACGTTACATTTTATTGACACTATTCGAAAGCATTTCAAGGAACCCGCTATTATACGTATTATTTGGCATTTGTATATCTTTCTAATCGAAATTTGTTTCTCAATTAGTTCCGGATAATTGATTTAGTAAAAGTAAAATAATCACTTTTAGTAGTTTTTTAATCGGGAATGCTGTCTTGCATTAGAAAGTATACTTCTAGTACATATATTGTATTGCGAATGTGTTTAATACTCTCTTTTTTTTCAGGAAGAACCGTATGTTATGCTTCGAATACCGGAACCGGGTGAAATTCTTAGCGGCAACGATCGATTCGAAGGCTACTGCAAAGATTTAGCCGACTTGATAACTAAAAGACTCGGAATTAATTGTAAATAGGCAATTATCAGTATATTATGAGATTAGAGTATGAATATAACATTTAAATATTGAAAAAACTTTTCCCGATAAACGTTAATCTTGCAGAATTAACTTCCTTTTCAGCTAATGCATAAACATATTGACCCTATAATGGCAAAGTTGAAAATAATGGAAGTTACGTTAATTACCTTTTGCAGTGGGTCAATTAGCATGGAAATGCTAGAGCATTATTGCCATTTCTAAAAATAAATTAGGTCGTTTTAGCCTGTGTAAATGCGAAGGCAAATAGTTCTCATATCTAGGTTGAAAATGAATAATTGAACTTTGGTATGAATAAAAGTGTAGTTTAATTTTTAATAATGATAGCCAGGACTGTGGCGTAGTATGGTAAACAACACATAAGTATCGGCACCCTCCGCATCACACAAGTTTAATTTATTATATAGTAATATAATAATTAGTCCGGGAAGTAGGGATAGTACATGCGTGTTTAGTTTTAGAAAAAAAATTTTCTCACTTCATTCGGTCACCGGTTGATAATGAGGACCATTCGTGTCCTCGAAACGGCCGTCCCGGACTAATTATTATATTACTATATAATAAATTAAATTTGTGTGGTGCGGAGGGTGCCAATACTTATGTGTTATTAATTTTTAATGTTGATATTCATTAACATTGCTACGACTTATACTTCATTCCCTTGAGTAGCTTGAATTATGTGTATATTGGCAACTCGAGTTACAAATTGAAACTCCTGCTCAATCTAGTTAGATCAAACTTGGTCGATTTTAACTTAATTCGTGGACTTATTAACGTGAAAAATCATTTTATTTAAATTAATTTTTAATCCGCACATTCCAACGTGTTACCGAATGTTGACGGATAGGTGCAATATAAGAATTTAACATTTAACAATTTCCTGCTCTCCTACTCATTTTACGATGAAAACTGTAGGGTATACTTAAAGTTGTTCAAAATTAAATATTGGATACAAAACTGTTTCTACACAATTTTGTTAAGTTTTTGGTTTCTTCACAATTCTAAAAAGAGGTTTATTTTTTTTTATCATTAGTGATAGCTATAATGTTTTAAATTAAATAAAAACAAACATATTTTATTCATTCGTCCTCATATGACTATATTATGACGTTTCATAAGAACAACTTCTGTCCCTTCTTCTTAGCCTACACCATTACACATCAGTCACATCACTGTAATATTTACATTAGGAGGACGATTGAAAGTAATGAACTTTTTTAAAATTTTCTTATGAACTACAGCAGATAGAGATCTATTTTCTAAAAATATTTTTAATTTCTCGCCAGTCTTGATCAAATCAACGTCCTCATTTCAAATAGAAGCAACTATATATTATGGATTACCTGCGTATGTAAACTAAATGGCGAGGAATATCACGGATATGTCAACTTTAAGAAATTAATCGTTTTTTTTTTTTAATTTGGCGGTTGCGAACTTCAATTTAAACATGAGAACCTCTTCTGTGATATTAGACCATTCTTATGAATGACATAAACAGTTATACTGAACTAGCTTAGTGTACTTTACTTGTTACGTTATGGAGTTTCAACAATACCTCTCGTCTCGTCTCGTCTTATCAATGAATTACATCAACAGTTCTTTTTATATCTATATCTATATATCCAGTCGAAACGTGGACATATTGAAGTAGAGAAAACTAACAACCTCTATTTTTTTCGGTTATTATTGATTCCATTTCAAAAAACTAAGGTAAAATGTATTTTACTATTCACTTAAATTCACTCGTTTCAATCAATTTTTCAGTAAAGCGCAACTGAATTAACAAAGTTGACCTTTGCTTACGCTAATGAGTACTTATAATCTTTATAAATATTATAAGATGTAGATCCCATTTCCAAAAAGTATCTCACTGGTGATTTCTATTATTACAAATTCATATCATTATGAATCTTTGAACGCCTCCGTAATAGTTTATGAAGAATTAAGAGAAGCTCCAATGAATGATTCAATAATAAATTAAAACTGCTAACCTTTGGTTATTATTGATTTATCGTCCATATATTGCTACTCTTCGGCGGTAATCACAGCTTTTCTCATGCTAAAAAACTTTTTAAAACTAAGAAATTAATTTCTCTAAATTAATTATGTAAATAATTCTCTCACGTAATATGTGGTTGATAGTTCAACTTGAGGAAAACTGTGATTACCGCCGGAAAGTTATATACAATAAATCGCTGTTCAAGGATTAACTGTTCTGATTTATTATTAATGAATTAATGCACGAATTTCTAGATAAAATAAAGTTAAATAGTCTGTACAAAATTATGCAAACTAATTAAAACGTACAAAATTATTATGCAGAATACCTCATCTCCACGGACTCGGACGATTGTGCTTTTGTAGAAATTTAATAACAGTTATATCCACAACAACACTAGCTACTGTCTTATCTAACTTATTTCGCAGAAATACTTTAAGTTATTAATAAGTAGCTGCATCGAAGAAAGAACTTATTAGAAATGGTTTTCTGGTTGAGGAAATGTAACAAGAATTGTTTATTGTTATTCACAGTAATTTACTTTCAGCGCTATCTGGGAACCGTTTAGAGGACTACTTGAAAACTTGCTACATGTAATAATAATAACAAGTCATTTTACACCCAGTTGCAGGAGGTTACATGGCAACAAAAATAGTTATAACTACGTCTATATATTAAGTGCCAGGAGATAAATAAGCATAAATGGAGTACGTAAATTTAAAAGGAGCTTGTAAAGCCAATAAACAGTATCCACATTGAAGGTAGCGGGATCTGCATTAATATCGCAAACGCCAGAGATTCTATTGAAGTTGGCACACATTATTGAAACTAGATATCTCACGAATACATTCGCCCTGTCTGGATCACAATAGAAAGTAAAAAAAGTAATCTAAAACTAGTTCCAGGGAGAAGTATGTTTACATTTGTTCAACAACCAAAAACAATCAATTCTATTATGTAACAGAAAGAATAGAAATTTAAGTAGTGAAATAATCTTTTTAATATTCGGAGAAGTAAAATTAAATTTAAGAGAAAATATAAAATTTCAGAACTTTTTTACTATAAACGGGAAACCAAACTAAGGTAGCATATTCTGAGCGTGATCGAACTAACAAGCTCGAGAGATAAAGACGGGCCAAAGAGAACACCTAAATCTTAAATAGAAGTAGATGCCAGTAATAGAATTCCTTCTATATTATACCGATTAGTAAATGGTTACTGTCGTTTAGTAAACGTCAGGGTAGTACATTTGATTAGATGGGATAACACAACGAACTCCCGAGTAAAAATACGTGAAAAAAATATGTTCGAAAACTTTCGAGAAACTACAAAGTAAAGAAGTAGCTCGGTCTGTGGGATCATCTCTATTTAGAACAGAGCAAATACGTGCTGATTTCTAGACTGATGGAAATGTAGAAGCTTTCAAGACGCGGCTAAATATGTAATGTAATAGCTTTGCAAATACATAGGTTCATTCTCTAGCAATAAAGCCAGGAATAGTATCCGAAGCTAACGTAAAGGAAATTTTAGAACGTTTGAATGCCAATTCAATTCTCCAACAGTAATCCCATCGTTGACAATTGGTGAATGATTATTGTGCGATTTGGTGTAAACACTATGGAAATAATTCCCAAAAGCATTCACTACATCAATAGGTCTTTCCCATTTACTTTGAATGAACGACCAGAATTACTACGGCTCACTACAAAGACAATTCTCAATTACAGTAAGATAATCTCTGTATTTTAGGATCTCTAGAAACATGTGTTTCTTAGCCTTTGAACGATAAAGTATAAACTGTTGAAGCAAATATTGAGTTCCATGTCTCTTGAAGTTGCCTATCCGGGATTATGATCGCAAGCATTAGGTTATATCGTCCAATATCCCAATATCATCATACCAAGGCGGGTAGTGTTCATGTTGATTTTTGGGGGATTTAAATTTAGGTACAGATTTACTAAGTATTCCATGCAATATGTCATAGGAAATATTGCAGGCACTATCTACATTTTTAACAATCTCCAACATCGACCAATCAGTTGTCAGTAATAAGCCATATAATAATGGGAAGTTAATTTTCTTGAAGTTAAGTATGTTCACAAGGCGGTTCATAGCGAATGACTTGCGATGATTGCAAGACATTGACATTTTTAATTCGCACGAAAGAGCGCCTTGATGGAGATCTTTTTCTAAGAGGATCAATGTTGTTGTTGTCTTATTCGATCTCTCCAAGGCCTTTAACTCTGTCGATATTTCGTTTGTTTGTAGAAAAATTAACAATATGGGTGTTGAATGATTGAATTGTCTCATTTCTTGAAAACAGAAAAATTGTTATTAAAATAGAAGACGCAAGGGCAGGCCAGTTCAGTACTGATATTGGCACTCTTCAAGGAAACGTCCTAGATCCCCTTATTCTTTTGTCTTTTTCAATAATTTACCCTCGTATATATACGCAAGCAAAACTTTTTTGTATACTGACGACACATGCATAGTTGTTGCCGACAACAATGAATAACTAGTCAGTAAAATTGTGACTGTGATTGCTGAATTTAGTAATTGGTGCTCAAATATATTAATAATCAACCACTATAAAGCAATTACTACTGAATTTTACAATAAACACCGAAAACCATCTCCATCCTCTATCAACGGTAATAATCAAACTTTGACTGCATCTCCTGAATTCAAATTGCTGGGTACCTTACTTGATTGCAATTTGACTTGGGAAATGTAGATTGAAAGCATCTGCAATAATCTACAATCTATTCTTAAAAACGTTTTAACCGAGGTAAAACTCCTCAATGTATACCAGACGTACGTATATTCAATCCTTTCCTATAATGTAAGTGTGGGCTCAGGGTTAAGATATAAGCCGAGCATTTATATTACAAAAAAGTATAATCAAAATCACATTTGATATTCCTTATCGGGCATCTTAAAGGGAAACTTTCTAAACACGCGGTATATTTACGTTAACGCCAATATTTTTGTATAAACTTCTAATTTACATAAAAAAGAATTAGTGTTTTTCTTTGATTGCATATTCCAACGTAGAGATCAATTTTTAATACATGCCAACAAACAATCACCCTTACTAGAGTACTAGAAATTGCCCTAACCTGGCATACTCTGTCAAACCTAAGTCGCAACAGCACGTCATTGGGTGCAGGGCTAGGCATACTGAGGCAGTTCCTTGTTGATGGTTGTTGTGATAGTGTGGCGAAGTTTGAGTCATGCCTTTAGTATGAGCTGTACTATTTTTACTTATTTTTACTTATTTTTACTTTTTCCTTTGTTCCTTAACAATAATATTATTTATGCACATATCAGCATATTTAAGTGTATATTATGTATATATGTGTATTGACGTAGCGTAGCTGTATTTTGTGTATAATGTAATGGGAAAATAAATCAAAAAGAAATACAAATATAACGAAAAGTGAAAGTCAACACACGCGAAACTAGCATCAACCAGAACAGTGTAATGAGGTCATCAAAAAGCAACAAGTTCCATCCATACCAGGTTCAAGTTAATATAAAGTTAAACGATAAGGAAGTAAAAAGTTTTTTATTTTAGTGTTTTGGAGTAGAAGTTTTTTGAATGGTCAAAAATAGGGGTTGCTATTTAAAAAAAAAGAATGACTTTTGTAGTTCAGAGTGTGGATTGAATTTTCACAACATCCTATGTAGCATTTTTATATGATTCAACAGAATTTCAAAACTGCTTTGCGTAGCTAATACCGTAAAAGAAATATGTGTTTAACTTGAAGCTTGCTGTTGCGATTTTCCGAAGTTTATTTTTCAAAGTTGGTACCTCATGGACTTATATGATTTAGTTTACATTTAAAAAAAGCTATACAAAGAATTCATAATATATAGCACGTTTCATTTAAAATAATAAGGTTAATAACCATTAATGGCCCCAGGATCTTTATCTGTAATATTACCTAGCAAAAAGAAAAAACAGTTTCATTACTTTCAAAATGTAATAGGGCGACGTCGTACAGCGTCTGGATAATAAAATCCTTTTTTCATTTTAAACCAAATAAAGGTATTTTAAATTATATTATATTTACAATTTTTGCAATGTTTAATGAACCATTTGTGGCAAATCTTCACTTAGTATTTTATTGAAACTAGATTATTTATCTTATGGAACTTTTATGATTTAATCATGAATGTCTGTCTACAGTTTAGAGTAATTTACCCTTTCTTATAAACATATTCACTTATTGTAAAATTATGTAGGTACCAAAACATCTGTTTTGTGTTGTTTCTTAGGCGAATAACTCTATTCAACAATAGTTTTCATAATATGGATATTAACGCCAACAAACATCCTCATCCAACCAGAGAACTAATGAACGATAACACTACCACCAATCTAGCTACCGCTTATATTCCGTATATCCATAAGGAACGGATAGAATTGGTAAAATTTTGAAAAAACAAAACATCAAAACGATCTTCAAACGCCTCTCAAGGGTTTCAGAAATTCTTCTGTCTCCCCCATAGCGAGTAAAGGTAGAACCACTTAGAACACATCAGAAAATGCCTAGAAACAATAACCAAAAAATAATGC